>CM076580.1:962300467-962900467 GCA_034641835.2 Pinus albicaulis | reverse complement strand
TGCAATTTCCTATGTTCAACGCGGATTACGGCTGAACAGCCGCACCGAGTCCTGTAGGTTTGGATGTAGGCCTCTTCCCTGAATTTTCCAGTGCATCTCACCCTCTCATTTGGTTTTTCCTCTCTGGATTAGTCCACTTGGATTTTTTTTTACTTGTTTGTCTCATTATTTTCGGTTGGTTATCCCTCATATGATCAGTGTGGCTTCGTCATCCTAGAGTTTCTAGGTGTCTTTGATTGTTGGTTCAATCGCATGTTCACTGAGCTTTTGATCTGTGTATAATTTAGTTTATTATTTCATTTTTTCAGCCTGTTGACCGATTCCTTGGTCTCTTATTTCGATTCTACGTACTGTGGGTTTGTCAAACTGTCATTTTGGTGTTCGTTTTACCCTCCATCTGTCACCCTCAACATAGATCACATTTTTCATTAAGTCGATATTAGAGTCCTTTCTTTGCATGGAGGAATACCTGTATGGTTTTGAGTGTGTTTCATATTCGTTTTGGGATTGTTCTCTTTATATTTGATCATTTCATTCAAGTTGCTGAAAGCTAGTGTTCGTTTTTTCCTTTTAGTGTAACATTGCATTATTGTTTCTCATTCACATAAAAAACAAAATTTTCATTCTTTCTCTTTGTTTGAAAATGAAAAGTACTCTTTTGCATTAGTAGCTTTCTCATTTAAAAGGTGAACGAAAAGAGAGAAATTACTTCGTTTTCTTCCTTGGCTGGTAATCAGGTGATTTTCTTGCATGTTCAACTTCAGCTCATTCATTCACATGCTTGAATTTGTACTTGTTCGGGTTGAGATGGAGCACAAGACCCTGGGTTTTGTATGATGAAATCCAGGCTACGGGATGATTTGGTTTATCATGACTATATGAATCACTCTTTTGATTGGATGGTTACGACCATACCTGAGTCTATTTGACGATCCTTCTCATTGGATGGATGCGCCCATTCCTCAGATCTTTTTATATGTACTCTATTATGGAAGGTTGCACCCATACCACATATTTATGTTTCAAATATATCAGTTGTACTTTTTCTTGCAATTCTTCCGACGACGGTGTTTTGGTTTGGGCATGTTCTCATAAATAATTCCACCCCTCATATCTCTCTCAGACTTCATGCTTTAGGGGGAATCTGTTACACAGTATTTTGTCACCGTCCCTGCAATCCCCATCCCGAACATCGGAGGAACATTTTAGTGACCTGTTTGTAATGTCATACATTTCCATAAATGTCATTGCATCCTTTGACATGTCAAGATCATAATCTCTGTTGCTCATTCCTCAAGCACACCTTCAAAAGCATATGATTTTGGGTCAGCGTTTGTAGGCAGTTATGGCCTCGTGCGCATGAAGAAATTAACACTGGACCCCACGCCCTTTGGTGCTCTGTCTCATAAGGGCACCCACACCGATATGCTTTTAGAAATTTTTTGAAAATAGAAACGACGCTTCCATTCTTAACAACTTCGTGAGTGGAGTCATCATGGTTTGTTCGACTGAATAACGTTGAGGTCCTCCCTTTGGATTGTTAGTTCCTATAATTGTGCAACTCCCTAAAGGGATAGACCTCTCGTCCACCTTATGTGGGATCCCAAACCACCTCGTCCTCTCCTATAAATTATTCCTCCTCACATTGATTCAGCTAGCTGAAAAATCATTACTACAGTTGGTGTGTTGAAGAAAGCAGAGAAGAATCCATTGTTGAGAGAGAGTTTAAGCCCATTGTTGCACAAAATTTTGTCACCGTCCCTACAATCCCTCGTCCCATACATTGGCGGACTATTCCCGTGACCTGTGAATAGTAAAATGTCCTGAAAACACCTTGATGGCATCCTTCTACATAAGGACAAGAATTCTCCTAAAGAAAATTTCCTCTGGAAAACCATAAAAACCCATGTTTTGGCATTGGTGCAGGTAGCCAGTTCATCCCTCGTGCCAATGGGTAAAATGCACACTAGTGGGCATGTCAGCTGGTGCTCTGTCCCTATGTTGTGCCCGCACCAAGCCTATTAAGTAATGTTTTTTAACAATAGAAGGCGGAAGTTTGATTCTAACAACTTCATAATGGATCATCAAAATGAGGTTGGGTTGTTTTCCTCTGGATCTCCCTGTTTAGGAAGTGGTTTTCCACCTCTCATGGAACCTTCCTAATAGGTAGGACTCTCCCCCATTATTATAGGGAGCCTAACCTCTCCTTCTCCATCTATAAAAGTCTGCTCTCTCCATTTTCTAGCTTGCTGAACGTTTGGGAAGGAAATTATAGCTGAGTGACAATCAAGAGCAGAGCTAAGGAGAACCATGTGAGAGAGAGAGTTCTGTCGAATCCCTGACGAGCTTTGTGAGACACGTCCTGCTTGAACCCTATCGAAGGAAGATCATGATGTCAGAGCACCAATTGTAATCATTCTCTCGTATCTTAATATACATGACTCTACTATTGGTTCCATGATTGTGTTTTTCCATTGTATAATGCAATTTCATTCGTTCCTATCTAACTGATCGATAGTTATAAAGTGTGAAATATTACGTTGCATGTTGTCTCTTCTCTTCATGTGTACAGGTATCTAGATGCGACAAGCTCACAAATCGTGACCAGTCTAGCTAGGAACGGAAGCGCCATTTCTTCTTCGACAACGACAGCGAAAGAATCACGGTAAGCGATATATCATGATTCTATCTTTTGTAACTAGGAACCAATAAATTTGCATGTTTCGATTGTTGCTAGACCCACCCTAGGGATAGTGGGATCACCTCTATCCACAGAGGGGATTTACCTCCACAACAATTTGGCAACTCCACTAGGGAACAGTGGGAGTTGTTCCTTCCTACATTGGGTTGTTTTTTGGCTTTTCATTTGATTAGTTTGCTTCTGGTTCACCTTCCTTGGTGTTAAACCCCTATTCAGCCCCCAAAAGACCAGATCCAGCCTCTGTGAGTTAATTTTTATCATTTTTCTAGGGTAAAATAAATTGTCACAGTTACACCTCTGACAGTCGCGCCAACTGTCACTAGCTGCTAGTTAAGCCCTCGTACCAACTCCTGTTTGGCACAGATTACAGCCAAACAAGCATGCCAACCCTGCTTGGTATTAGGGTTTTTCTGTTCTTAGCCATTCTGAGATTGAATTTTAGTCCTGGTTCATTTTTTATAATTGTTTGAGTGCTTTGAAGTCATTTTTTACTGTGTTTAGCCCTTGTCCTCCGGTTGTTTTCCATTTTCTCTCAGTTTTTCATTCTAGCCCTAGGGCTTCTAGGTGCTTCAATGTGCTGAGCTTCCCATGGAAGTTTTGGGCCTTTGCTTTCTCGGTCAAATTTGTTTTTACTTCTTTGCATTCAGTGATTTTTATCTCTTTCATTCAATTTCTCTTTGTGTTGCTCCAAGCCTAGATCTCATGGTTTGTTTGAGTCTCTTTTGAGATTCTTCTTCACTTTGAGGGATTTCGTTGTCGGTTTGAGTCTTGATTATGCTTGTCTACATTGAGTGAACTTGTTTTGTTTCAGATCTCTCTTTTTCATTTCTGAAATTGATGTTTTCATTGGTTTTTCATTTATTTAGTGCATTTTCTCTAATATATTGAAAAATAAAAAAATAAAAAAAATCTTTTACATTTCAATTGGCATAATGAAAATTGAAATTTTTTTGCATTACTAGTGTTATATAACTCTAGAGAAAGTTTTTAGTTTCATTAGCTTGCATTGGAAACAATAGTGGATGTTTTTGTGTGTTCATTTTGCTGTCATTTGGAAGCTCTCAACTCTCTTTTAGATAGATCTTCATTGAACAAAGTGATATTTTGTCGTATGTAGTTTGCATCTAGAGGTTTTGTGAGATCCAACATTTTACAGGGCCTTGAAATTGAAATGTAAATTGAAGATCAACTTTAAAATTTACTGAATTAACCTAAGGCAACATTGAAACTTAACGAAACATCTAGTAGTCTAAGGTAGAGACGTGTTCTGACGTCTTTAAGCCTAGCAGTTGTCACTCGACATCTGGCTATAGACAGCGCTAGTACGGACTTGTGCTTTGCGTACCGTCAAGTATATAAAGGGAGACCCCATTAGGTTGAAAATCCTTTATCTGTAGGAAGTCGAGTCTATCGCCTTTTACCCGTGATACACCGGACACAACATTCGGAAATATTACTTGCACGTACGCCATGTCCTTGGTTGATTTCTCTTTCATTTTTAACAAGGTGAATATGGAAGTTCACAGATATCTGGTACACCCATTTACCTAGATTACCAGAGAATTCATTTTGATCTTTACTGATTCCCTAAACTTGGAAATATCATTAAGCGCTTGTCCTCTCGCGCTTGTTTCCAGATTGAAAGTGATAGAGTCATCTTTTACTTGTTTCTAGACTCTTAAAACATGAAACAGTAAAATTTTTGGTTTCAATGTGGTAAAATTAAACACCTATGATCACACACCCATTTAGAGATTGATTTTTTGGCCTGTTTTTGTTTGCCTTGGTTTTTGCCCGTGCGTCTTTTTTTTTTATCTCTTCCTCTTTTTTGCTATAGTCACAGTGGTAGAACCATTACTTTCATCTGTTGGTATTCCTATAGACAATTCATCAGAGGTCTCCCAGTCCTCTGTTCAGCATTAGCAGCCTGTTGTATCCGAGTTTCCCGATGGGGGAATGGTTATATCTGAACTTCCCTTTAGAGGACCAGTTAAGTTCAATTGGCCCTTGTCCAACACTTGGTTTTGATTTGGAGTAGGGGAACACTTCCCTCCTCTTACATCGAGATCACCCTTTTGGCTGTTGTCATACCTCCTAGTCCCCGTCATCTTTTAGAAGATCTTACGGCAGGGTCAAATATGGACTCATCCAATTCTACTCCTAAGAGGGAATTCCTAATTTTGGTGAATATTACCAGCTTTTTCCTGAAGACATCCCTGAACCTTATGTTATGTCTTCACCTAGTCCATTGCTCCTAGTAGGATATAGGTCTTTAAGTCAGGTCATGGCCGCTATTGCCTTTATGGGAATATCGACTCCGTCCACGAATCCGGCCATTCCCTCGTTAGGGATGTTGCCATCGACACCTCTCATGGCATCCCCTTTTGCACATCGGCCCCTGTTAGACCTAATTTCTACGTGGCTGTGTCTACACTTGCTGTCACTACTTAGTCAACTAGGACCTCGTTAGTTCCTGAACACATTTATATAGCTTCTGCCATTCCAAAGAACATTTCTCCCAAGGAGTACCGACTGTTTTTACAGTTGCCAATCTCTGAGGTTGGTCAGTCCTCTTAGGATCTTAATCATCCTTAATTTTCCCATTATGGAGTGGATGGTGCCCCGATTTATGTATTTCCATATCAATATGATGAGCAGGGAAACCCCCTTCATTTTCCTGCTCCTGAGGCTTATCAGTATATTAATGGTTTTCTATCTACCCAACCTGTGCAACCTTCTAATCAACAAGGGAAACCCTTTCAGGGACAACCTTTTTTTCAGCAAAGATATGCTTCTAGTCCACAAGGAAAACCCTTCCAGGGGAAACCTTCATCCCAGCCAGGGTATGCGTATGACCCGCAAGGACAACCCTTACAGGGACAACCTTCGGCACATCAGGGATTACTTTACGACCTGCAGGGGCAATCTTACAATCCTCAAGGTCAGCCTTTGCAGCCTCACCCTGTGGTCCAACCAAGGCAACCTCAAGGACCGGCAGGGAAACTAGGGTATCAAGCTGGACCACCATATGGTCTTAGGGGGAAAACCAATCCTTCTAAGCCTTTGGTGCAACCTCAGCAGCCTCGTTTTCCAATTGGTCAAAATGTTGCACAACCAGGGCCATCTTATGGTCCTGTCACAGGTCAACCTGGTTATCAGGCACAACCTGGACCACTCCCACTATCAGGCCAACTTGCTCAGCTAGGGAAACCTGGTGTCCCTCATTAGCCAGATCAACCTGTTCAACCAGGACAACCTGCACAGCCTATTAACCCTGCTCGGTCATCGATCTATTCTACGCCACAGCCGAATCCACTTGTGCGTCCGACTTATCCAACTTAATAGGGCCCCACTTACCAGCAGCCCGTTCGACCCTAAGGCAGCTATTACCATCAAGGTCAGTCTTGATCGGTTTACAACCCGCCCCAAGGTTCTAGTTATTATCCTTAACAGCCAGGCTATACATATAATCCGCAACATAATTTGTACACTTCTCAATTAGGGCCCACATATAATCAGAATCAGTACCCTGGTTATCAACCCCCGTATCTTGGTTTTCAGCCGCCATATCAACCCAATTATCTGCCTTATACCCCATATGGTTATAATCCTCCAGGACTGAACCAATGGGGGTAGAGTTATCCTCAACTAGGATGGAGTATAGGTATAGGTCCTTATCGGGGACTTGGCATGCCTTTTAACCCTCAATTACCTTTTCTCGCCACATTGGAGTTACCGTACGTGTTCAAATTGACCAATGATCCAATTCTTCATAATCCACATTGGCCTCCACTTCCGACAAAGGTGCCTGGTGATTTTCCTATGTTTGAGGGTATATCTGGAGAGGACCCCCAAGCACATGTCATGACATACCACTCATGGTTTTCTTCAAATTATTAGGTGAATGACTCGATTCTTCTACGTCTTTTCCAGCACACTCTCACTGGTGCTACTACTAAATGGTACATAGAAGTACCCCATGGTATTTTTCAATATTTTAATACTCTATCTATGGAATTCCTGACGCATTTCCAATTATCAGTTCGTTACAAAGCTGGGACGCATCTCTCGACATCTCTGAAACAGGGCAAGGCTACTCATATTTCAGATCACATTCATGAATGGAGATGTCATCATCGTTTGATCAAGTTTGACATTCCTTATCAGCTTCTAACTCACTGGTTCACTACCTCCTTTGTCAATAAGATTACACAAGACATTGCTATGGGGGCATGTGTAACCGAGGAACAAGCCATTGCTCGTGCCTAATACCTTGATTTAGTGTACTCTCAATCCAACACGTTATACGACATCTTGGATGATGCCCCATGACTAGGGACCTCTAAAGCGCTAGCTACTCCATCAGTAAATGGTGTTATTGGTTCCATTCCTCAGACTTCTCGCAAGTCTTCCACTAAGAAGCAGAAATCAAATTCTTCCAAAAATTCTACTCTTTAGGCTACTCCAGATTTTGGTAAGACCACGAAAGTCAACGCCGTCCAGGACAATACTGCGGAGAAGACTTCCAAAGGGAAGGGAAAAGGCAAAGTCAAATCCAACGCCCTAAAGCCAGAATCGTCCAAACCACATGGTGATGATGGTTCACAGCAAAAACCGAAGAACCCTTGCCTGATTTGTGATGAATACCACTACACCAAATATTTTCCTAGATGATCCAAGGTTAGTCAACTTCTTAACGGCACTAAGGGAACTCTGGTAGTTCTTAAGGAACCTTTTCCATCTCAGCAGACCCAGATGGTCGAGAAGCCTTCGCCATCCGCACCATTTGGGTCTCAGGTTTTCATGATGAATGGTGTTGCACCTGTTTCTATTGCCACTCGGTCGAAGGATTATGCCAGATCATGCCAGGCAGATGGGAAGGAAGTCATTGATGGTCCTCCTCCCTCGATTGCCTCTAGTCCTCTTGAGATTTAAAGGCCCAGTGTTGAACCCGTTGTACGACCACCTTCCAAAGGTGTTCTCCAAAACTTTTCCTATAATCTGAACGCCCATGCTGCTCAAAATTACAACATTGTTGATGATTTGGCACAGGTGCCTTCTGCGATGTCCATGTTGGAATTAATTCAGGGTTTTTTGTCTCAATGGAAAGCTTTGTTATCTGCAATTGGTGGAATCGATCCTGCCGATTCTAGCCTTCTCACCTTCGAACTAGATAATTTCGTCCCCTGACTTCCGCACCAGATTGTGCTTGTTATACAAGTTAGCATTAACGACCTCAATATTCACAGAGCCATTGTGGACGAGGGTGCCTCTACTTGTGTTATGTCATCTTCTTACTGGAAAGCCATTGGCTCTCCAACCCTCACTTCATCTCCCAATGCCTTGAGGCATTCAATGGAAGGGTATCAAAACCCTCGGGTGCTCTCGCCAGTCTACCGATTACATTGCAAGGTAAAACGGTCAATGTTGAAGTGGAAGTTGTTGATGCCAAACTCAACTACAATATTCTACTCGGTTGCAGTTGGACCCACGCGATGTTGTGAAATCCATCCACCCTCTTTCAAATTTTGAATTTTCCACATGAGGACAAGATTATTACTGTTGATCAGTTGTCTTTCTTTACCTCATCCTCCGAGAACAATGTGCCATATGTGGATCAAATTCCTAATCCCACCGATAGTATAGGACCAGGTCTTTTCAAGGACCCCATTCTCATGGGTATTTTCCCCATTCCACCACCGAACACCGTTCAATTCAACATGATCTCTAGGTCAGATGACCCATGGATCATCCCTTCTCTTGAACAAGTTGCATATTTTGGAGAATCGATGCCTCTGACCCCGGCTGAAATAAATTATCATGAGATCATTACCACATCAAATCCTCCTCCTACTGATAACGCTCCTTTGAGCATGGCTCTTAATGTTTATTCTCAATCCCCTTAGCTCGGCGATGCAGATTCACTCGATCCTTTGAGAGAAATTTTTCCGTTTGATGAAGCTATCGTGGAGACTATGTCTCTCGAAGATATGCCATGGAGCGATGGGCATCATTGTTCCTCGTTTATGCCCGGCCTGGGAGCAATGTCTAATTTTCTCAAGAATTTTGCATCTGGTTCTCCCCCTCCTGCACCTACTCCTTTGAGCTTGTCGGAGCATAGTTGTTGTTCTTGTGTCAAGCTCCCTAAAAAATGAAACAAGCTTGTCAAAGCAGAGTTTGTTTACTTGTGTCAAGCTCCTTAAGAAATGAAACAAGGTCGTCAGAGAAGAGTTCGTTTTCTTGTGTCAAGCTCCTTAAAAAATGAAACAATCTCTTATGAGGATAGTTCTTTTAATGTGTCAACCTCGTTAAAAAAATGAAGCACTTTCCTGTTCAATTTGAGTCTTTGATAAGATCTCGTAAAATACCAGTCAACTCTTTCCCTTAATCTCATAATTTGAACCTTCACTCAATTTGCCTTTCATATGGATTGAAGCTTGGGGGGCTTGTACCTCGAATTTAGTCACCATGCTGGGGGCATGCTTAAATTTTTCAAGCATAGTTTGTTTTCGTTTCTAGCTTCTTTAAAACTGAAACCGGTTTCAAGCATAGTTTATCTTTGTTTCAAGCTTGTGTAAAAACGAAACCAAATTCGAGCAGAGTTTCTTGATTTCAAGCTTGTGAAAAAATGAAACCATTCCCATTTTACCTCTTGTGATTGCCATTTTATTAGCCGGTTTTTGCCAAATGAACTTTGGTTTTCTCACTCCATCGTCACTATTTTCCTGACCGATCATATGCCTTCAGTTGGTTGTTTCACCCATTCCTGAGGAACCATTGCAATGAGTTGGCTTGTTATCCAACCTCTTGACCTTTATTTGTTCTGAGAAATTCCACCATCACCGGAACCGGTTGCTACCATTTATACCACTCGTTCCAATAGGAGGAGTCACCTTTCAACTCTTTTCTGACTCTCTAAAACTGAAAAGATCATCGAGTCACTTGTCATTTTGAGCTCGTTAAATTGGTTGCGAAACGACATCTACCCAGTATATGTTTACCCCTTTTTCTGGCTGGGATAGATTATTTATGAAAAAGGAATACCCTAGCCTATCGCAACTAGGAGGTAATCTCAGACATGGTTTTCTACCTTTTCGGATCTATGGGACTATCTACGAAAAAGGAATGCTGGATTTTTCTTTTCCACTGTCTTTTCCAACTCTCTAAATATGAAAATACACTGAGTTCTTCCTTTGTGTAATATCCCATGTGCGGGTAGGGCCTGTAGCCATGTGTCCGAGTCTATGTAATGAGGGGTGCTATGCAAGGGCCCCCACCCTCAGATGATCCGGTGGGGTTAGGCCCACCCTTAACACCCTGGGATGCCACCCTCACTAAGAGTTCGAGTTTTTGGTGTAGTGGTTGGATCTACGTGGTATCAAAGCTGAGGTATCAAGGTCAAGACTCATGGAGCGTGGTGGGTTGTAATATCTCTTGTGCAGGTAGGGCCTGCAACCACGTGTCCGGGTCTGTGTAATGAGGGGTGCTATGTAAGGGCCCCCACCCTTAGATGCTCCGGTGGGGTTAGGCTCACCCTTAACACCCTGGGATGCCACCCTCACTAACAGTTTGAACTTTTGGTGTAGTGGTTAGATCTACGTGGTATCATAGCTGAGGTCTCAAGGTCAAGACTCGCGGAGTGTAGTGGGTTGTAATATCCCATGTTCAGGTAGGGCCCACAGCCACATGTCTGGGTCTATGTAATGAGGGTTAGGCCCACCCTTAACACCCTGGGATGCCACCCTCACTAACAGTTTGAGATTTTGGTGTAGTGGTTGGACAGTACCAGACACGTCTACGATCCAACCACTACACCAAAAGCTTGAACTGTTAGTGAGTGCGGCATCCTAGGGTGTTAAGGGTGGGCCTAACCCCACCGAAGCATCTGAGGGTAGGGGCGCTTGCGCAACACCCCTCATTACATAGACCTAGACACATGGCTGCGGGCCCTACCCGCACACAGGATATTACAACCCACCACACTCCACAAGTCTTGACCTCAAGACCTCAGCTCTGATACCACGTAGATACAACCACTACACCAAAAGCTTGAACTTTTTGTGAGGGCGGCATCTCAGGGTGTTAAGGGTGGGCCAAACCCCACCGGATCATCTGAGGGAAGGGGCCCTTGCACAACACCCCTCATTACATAGACCCAGACATGTGGTTGCGGGCCCCACCCACACACGAGATATTACACTTGGTCAGACTCGTTAAAAACTGATGACATCAGACTCCATCGTAATGACGTTACTTGAGTTCCTCCTTCCTAGGGCTCGTTAAATGTACTAGGTTGGATATGTCCAAAGGAAAAATTTATATCGCAAGCACATGCTATCCCCTTCAAGCTTGTTTTCAAAAATAATTGGGGTACTCGCTAGAAATGGGGGGGGGGAATGGAACCAATATTATAGTCGTGTCGGCAGTATGTCACTCTTGAACATGGCACTTGTCTGCATTCATGTTGGGTTGGGGACATCTCATATCGTTATCTGCTTTCCTTCATGGGTTTGGGTAATCTCTTTTGACCGCTCATCTTCTCTTTGCCATGTCACCATGACTTCAGATCCAGTGATGTCAAATACTGGCAAATCCAATTTCGTACCGCCGATATGTTCAAGAGAATTTGGCCTCTGCACTTTCAACTTCCCTCTGATTCTCTGTCGGTCTTGATTCATAAAAATTATGTCCCTTTGTCTCATATCGATGATGTGGGAAACATTATGGCCCACCTTCGATCAAGGTCACTTCCTGTCGGCTTCAGCTCATTATCCAGGAAGCTGATCTAGAGACTCCCTTTAGGTGCCTTAGAGCTTGCATGCCTCAATGGTAGGTTCTTCACATTCGACACAATATTTTCATTATTGGCCTTCGATCAGATGATTCTACGGGTGTTCAATGCTAGCTCACTATTCAAATTATGTGGATTGTACCTCTTGTACCTTGAGAGCCATAATCATTGTTGGTTGTTTCTCTCGTGTCTGTTAACGACTTTCATTATTGGCTGGTAATCAGATGATGTTCTTGCATGTTTGACTTCATCTCACATATTCTCATACTCGAACTTGTACTCTGTTTGGGTCAAGATGGAGCACAAGACTCTGGATTTTGTCTGATAAACATCCAGGCTGCGAGTTCTTTGTGGATTATTATGATTTATTACATGAATCATTCGATTGAATGACTGTGACCATACCTGAGTCTACTTGTTGGTCCTTATTTAATGGATGGCTGCATCCATACCTTGGATCCCAGTTTTTGTACACTTATTATGGATGGCTATGCCCATACCACATATCATGTATTAGATATATTAGTTGTACTTGTATTCACAAGTTTTCTGACGATATTTTTTTCAGTTGGTCGCATTCTCATAAAGCATTTCACCCCTCCCTCTCTCTCAGACCTCATGCTTTAGGGGCAATCTGCTGCACATCATTTTTTTACCGTCCCTGCAATCCCTCGTCCCGTACATTGGAGGACTATTCCCATGACCTGTGAACAGTAAAATGTCCTAAAAACACCTTGATGGCATCCTTCTACATAAGGAAAATAATTCTCCTGAAGAACATTTCCTCTGGAAAACCCTAAAAACTGATGTTTTGGCATTGGTGCGAGTAGCTAGTTCATCTCTCACGCCAATGGGGAAAATGCACACTAGTGGGTGCGCTAGCTGACGCTCTATCCCTGTGTTGTGCCCATGCCAAGCCTATTAAGGAATTTTTTATAACAATAGAAGGCGGAAGTTTGATTCTAACAAATTCAGAATGGATCATCAAAATGAGGTTGGGTTGTTTTCCTCCGTATCTCCCTGTTTAGGAAGTGGTTTTCCACCTCTCATGGAACCTTCCTAAGAGATAGGACTCTACCCCATGATTATAGGGAGCCTAACCTCTCCTTCTCCGTATATATAATCCTGCCCTCTCCATTTGCTAGCTAGCTGAACTTTTGGGAGGGAAATTATAGCTGAGTGACAATCAAGAGCAGAGCTAAGGAGAACCCTATGAGAGAGAGATTTCTGTTGAATCCTTGACGAGCTTTGTGAGACACGTCCCGCTGGAACCCTATCGAAGGAATATCATGTCGTCAGAGCACCGGTTGTAATCATTCTCTCATATCTTAATATACCTGAATCTGCTATTGGTTCCATGATTGTGTTTGTCCATTATGTAATGCAATTTCATTCATTCATTTCTGACTGATCAATAGTTATAAAGTGTGAAATAATACGTCGCATGTTGTCTCTTCTTTGCATGTGTACATGTATCTAGATGAGGCAAGCTCATGGAACGTGACCTGTCTAGCTAGGAATGGAAGTGCCACTTCTTCTTTGACAACATCAACGAAGGAATCACGGTAAGCGATCTATCGCGATTCTATCTTTTGTAACTAGGAACTAATAACTTTGCATGTTTTGATTGTTGCTAGACCCACCCTAGGGCTAGTGGGATCGCCTCTGTCCGCAGAGGGGATTTACCTCCACAACACCCATTTCCTCATTGAGTCGAATGCCAAACGAATGATTGAGATGCGCCAGACTAAACCTATCGAAGGAGATCTGCAACATCAAGGCGTAAGGCTATAAACGTATTTTTCATTTATCAATAATACATGACTAGTTTTTGGTTCCAAATTTGTTTCCATTTATATGAAAAGTGTTTAGATCTCCTTTATTAGATGAATAGTTGTAGATGAATGTATATGCTTGTCTGTTGTCATATTTTGTTTGATATTTGTGCAGACGCATGAATATCATCACCAACACAGAGCGTAATACGTGAAGACAAATATCAAAGGATCACTGCCACATGCCATGACAAAATAATTGGACTGAGGTAAGCTATATGTTCTAGTCCATATTTCATTTATAAGCTAGGAATTTAGGATTCCAACGTGTTCCCTTGTTTCTAGACCCACCCTAGGGCTAGAGGGATCACCTATGTCCGTAGAAGGGATTTTCCTGCTCAACACAAAGTATCACCGATTCTCAATAAAACATCTAAAAAATTAATATTCCAATATTATGTCTCAAGTCTTGGCTTACATCCTTTATACAAACTTGATAAAATTATTTCAGGAGTTTTAAGCCGACACGAAATGAGCTAACTTGACATCTATGAGATATTTTCATTTTGAAATTAAATCTCTTTAGGAATTTCTACTGAAAGAGCAAGTAATAGGAGATTCATCTTCATCCAAAATCTAACAGTCAAGCAAGCCTTCAATCTCACTCGCTTGATGTTGTTCTATTCCTCTATTGCTTTTACTTTATCGCTACACGTCGTTTTCAGAGTTTGAATCTTAATTTGACTTGTATATTTCCCAATTCTCATAGATTTCTAAGTTATGATGATAGGTGGTTATCCTCATGGTGGAAAATTTTCATCTCCAAGTAATATTCATCCTTTTATTCAAGTGCTACAACTTGTATAACAATGAATATTGCTGCAAAAACCAATATTAGCTGCATAATTTTTATGATTTTGTTACTGTAAGAATATTTTCATTATAATTCATTAGAAAGAAATGATTCTAATTATATATGATAAATATATTTTTAAGAGTTGATCTTGGCCTTGATCATGTTTAAATTGCTATAAAATGATGACAAAAAGTTGAAATGAGATGGTAAAGGAATAGTAAAAAAGAAAGAATTCCAATATTCAATATTACCCCACACCAAAGGTTTTGCATGTCCTCATGCACCAAAAATTCAAAGTTGTTTCCTCTTTTCTCCTTTAGTGAATGATCTCTGAAGCCTATGCAAGCACATCTAGGATAATGTATTCCTTTTTCTTCTTAACGCTAAAAGTTGTCCTTGGTTTCTCATCATAATTATACCTTGTAACCCTCTAATTTTGTTCTTCAGAAACTTGTTTTGAACTTTACATTTCTTATTATTCTTATACCAATGACATAGGTGTAGAATTATATTATCATTTTGGGTTCTGAGTATCTCATTCTGAATTTTTTATTCTTCCCTTTCCTTAATTTAGTGTTTTTTAAGAACCTCCAACTCATATATGTCTTGCTTTAGATTTTCTTCAATCCAGTGTTACCGTTCCACATTTTATTTTGTTGTTGAAGTTTCACCCATTAGATATTGAGAAAGTATTTCCCTTTGTTGTGCCATTTTCTCTAGGGATTCACTTAGTCATAAATCTCCTGCTGTATTGGGTCAATTTCTGGAGTTTGTCGTATTAGAATAGCTATATGAGGAGGTGTCTTATACCCTTCTTCCTCTAGATCAATCATTTCCAGTGACTGTGCTTGAAAATTTTTGCAATTTTTTTTTTTTTTTTTCAATTTAACTTTTTAGCTTCCATTACCTTGTCTTTTTTTTACCAACCTATACTTTCTTCTTTTATTCAAGTAATTTCGGGCATAATATGGCTCTCTTTCTTCTAAGACCTTTCTTGACATTTTTATTTTTACACTTCTCAGAATAGTGGGACAATGGGGTGTTATCTTCAAATGGGTCCTTTGGTGTTTCAACAACATTTTTTTCTTGAAGTTATTCTTCAATTATCTCTTTCTTAGGGTTAGGGTTTGAACCTTGGTGAATTCTCTTAACCCTACCTCTTGTTTCTTCCTCTTGGACTTCTACAAAATGGTTTCTAACTAATAAATCTTTCCATTTGTCTCGTCTATTTTCCAAATGTTCTTTGACATGGATTTTGATGATTCTATGATGATAAAGAGAGTTATCAATGGACCTAGACTCTCTATGTATGCTAAATTCCATTTTATTAATAATTTTTAGTAGAAAATAAGGAAATTTAATCTCAATCCCATAAAAAATAATGAATCATAGGCCTGGCATGGTATAAAAACATTCTCCAAAATATAGCTTCACATGTTACAATTTTTTTAATAACTAGCAAGATATTTCTCCATTTTCCCTTTAATGCAGTAATTGGAATACCTTTTTTATAGATAGATAAATCCATACATGGTTCTTTGAGGAAATTAATCTAATAATTTTATTTTATCTTCCTATTATTTAACCATATTTCCCCGTTTATGGGAAGTCATGTTGCTTCGACTACAATATATTCTGTGAGGATAATATTAATATATCTTATTTATGCTTCTACTCCATCGAATGCTTGGGTGAAGGATTTGGTAATTTTTGTTTCATACCTGTTGAATTTATCAAAAACCTGGAGCCACACCACTTGTTGTAATTGGTCTTTAACCCTTGGATATTCTTGGAGAAATTTTACTCCATTTGGTTTAGAACAACCAACCATTCCCATGGTGAGAAGAAGTCTCGACCTTGACTATTTTATTTTAACAAGAATAATGGAATATTTGAGAGAGGGAATGAAAAAAATGCTAATTGGAAATGACAAGAATGGATATGAAAATAGGTTAAATGATGGCAAGGTAAAGCACTGATGGAAGAAGTTGTGTTGCATTTGGATTGTACCTTCACAATTTCCCATATTCGATTTCAAAGGACCAAGTTATGTGTTTAATTCTTGATCAGACTTTGATGTGACTGGTGGTGTAATGATCAGGGGATATGGCACAATGATTATGAACATGAAAGCAATTTTATAATATCCTCAAATTTTTAATACAATCATCCATAAATTAAAATCTAAAATCCTATATGAAATATAATTTTGACATTCTTACATACCTTTGGCTCCCATGATATTATTTTTGTTGTAGAATTCGAATTTGGTTTTAGAATTGAAAATCACTTGCAGAATGATAGGAATTTTGTTTTCTTGTTATCATCTCTTATGTTTTCTTTGTCTGGAGGAAGTTTTTTTTTATTGCTGCTACTTTGGATAGTCAGTGAAAATACTGATCCTTATGAATATAGCTGGCCACCTAAAAATTTATTAGAAGAAAAATAAGGATAGAAAGAAATAGGGACAAGAAAGAGGGGATTTTTGAAGATCTAAACTTCTAAGAGATCTTGGTTTTAAATTAATATTTTATGTATAAACATGCCAGCATAGTTGGTTTTCATGTTTATATATATATATATATATATATATATAAACTACAATGAAGTTGGAGAGTGAGGAGAAGAATCTCCTTTATTGACCAACTTAAATTCATAATTCTCTTGCAAGTATTTAACAAATTATTCCCTTGTTAGTGGTTTATTATATAATCTTAATCTATGAACATTAACAAGGAAATACATTTTTTCATCACCAATAATCTTTATTTTCACTGCTCCATTATAAAAAATAGTATCAGTCTCATAAGGAACAAGCCAATGAGTTTGAAGTTTTCCTTGAAAATGTTTAAATTTGGAATAAAAAATAAGAGCTGATTCACCTTGTTTGAAATTTTTGGCTTTGATAAAATTTTCATTCCATATTGATCTCTGTTAATGCACTATGCTAGTTCTTTGAATATTATCTTGTCATATTTCATCTATCTCATTCAATTGTGCAAGTCTTTACTTTTGAGCCTCTGAGAGATCAAGACCCAATTTAGCAATTCTTCTATAGGTCACCAATTGGAACTCAATTTGAAAAAAAAAAATTTCTTCCCATAGACAAGCTCACAAGGAGTATGTCAAGTTGTATTTCTCCACGTGGTTTGATATGCCCATATTGCTTCTGGAAGCTTTTCTACCCAATCTATTATACACAAATGCACAATTTTGGTAATAACTGCTTCAAGAACTTTGTTGGTAGATTCCATTTGTCCATTGGCTTGTGGATGAGATGGAATATACTTTTGGTGCTTGATTTTATACTTCTCCATGATCTTTTGCACCAAATTGATTGTAAATTGGGTACCTTGATTTGTCACAATTTCTCTTAGAACACCAAAACTAGTAAAGATGTCCTAAAAGGGAAATGTAAATAAAAAAAAATTATTTGCAAATAAATGAGGTTAAGCTTCTAGATGGAATATTTGAAAATTGATGGCCAATAATATCCCAAAAGAAGGATTTTTCAAGAAGTTCTTTTGTCAACAAAGTCTCCCCCACACGGCTCATCATGACAAGATTTTAGAATTTCTGGTACTTCATCTTCTCGAACATATCTTTGAATGATCAAATAAGGTCCTTTTTTGTATAATTCTCCATATATCCAAGAATAATGTGCACTGGTTTTGATAACTTTTTTCTTTTATCTAGCAGATAATTGTGTTGGTAACTTTTCTATAGCTAAATAATTGGTAATACTTGCAAACCAAGGTAATTTAGTAGATACTGCAAAATGATGCTCATTGGGAAAATTATATTTTACAAGTATATCATCACTCTTATTTTTCATTCTAGAAAGAAAACCAACAACTCTGTTTTCTTTTCCTATTTTGTCAAGAATACTAATGTTGAAATCTTGTAATAATAACAACCGTCTTGTAATTCTTCCATTAGTAATTGATTTTTCATTAAATATCTAATGGCAAAATTATGTGTATGAATAAAGGTTTCATGACCAGTGATGTAATGATGAAATGTGCTAATGGCGTGTAAAACAACTAAAAAATCTTACAGTAACAATAAAATGCAACTCTTTTGGAGTCAAATTTTAACTCATATAATAGATAGCATAAGGATTTAAATATTTTTATCCCAATATAACTCCTAAAGATATATTTGAAGCATCAATATAAATATGAAAATGAAGAGACCAATTAGGTCCTATTAGAAATGGTGCTTTGATAATTCTTTGTTTCAATGTTTTGAATTATTTTTGACAATTAGAGTTCCATGCAAATTCACAAACTTTCGTAAGAATTTTTTAAAGTTGAGAGGCTATTTTTGTGTAATTTTCTACGAATTCCCTATAATATCCAGTAAATCCAAGAAAATTTCTAACATCTCTTTGATAAAGAGGAATTGAAATTTTAGAAATAACTTCTACTTTAGATATATCTACCTTAAATCCATCACTTGAAATATGGTGGCCTAAAACAACCCCTTCATTTAACATCGTAAAACATTTCTCATGGATTAATGAAATGTTTGCTTCTTTACATCTAATAATAACTTTTTCTAAATTTTCCATAGCTTTCTCGAAAGTATCCACATACATAATGAAGTCATCCATGTATACTTCCACATGATCATGAATTAGATCATAAAATATACCTAAAACTGCTCTTTGAAATGTGGCAGGTACATTACGTAATCCAAAGGGAAGTACCCTATAGGCATATGTTCCCCAAGGAAATGTAAAAATATTTTTGTCTTGATCTTCTTGTGCTATTTGGATTTGATTATATCCACTAAAAGCATCTAGAAATGAAAAATAATTCTTTCCTTCCAAGGTATCTAATACTTGATCTATAAAGCATAGTGGAAAATTATATTTCAAAGTGGCTTTGTTTAATTCTCTGTAATCAATATTTACTCTCTATTTTCCATTCTTATTTGGAAAAATCACTAAAGGTGACACCCATTGACTATCTGATGTTGGATAAATGAAATTCACATTCAAATGTTTTTGTAATTCATCTTGAAAAAATTATCTCAGATTTAGGTTCATTCTCCTCTGAGGCTGTCTAACCGGTTTGACATTTTCCTGGATATAAATATGATGCATACAAGTTTTGGGATAAATAAATTTCATATCATTATATTCCCATGCATAAGTAGAGGAATTATTTTGTAGAATCTTTATTAATTTTTTCTTGAGATTCTTCCAGATTGGTGTTGAAATTTAATGTTTTTCCTATAAAAATATCTATTTGTGAATTGGCAAACTTTTCCATAGAATGTAAAGGAATTTGATGAGATGATAGATATTTAATATTAAATTTCTCTTGAAAACTTTTATCTTGCTCACAGTAAGAAGAAGATTCATTATTGTTCATTAAATTTATCAACTAATATTCTTCATTTTATTGTGAAAGAGTATAAACTGGTTTCATATTATCAAATTCTTCATCATCGTCATCTATCCACATTTCATTTTCTACTTCAGTTATTCTCTTTGTAGGAGGATACACTGTGAATTTCTTTGTGGAATTTCCATTAGATACATACATATCACCTAATCTACAACTTATGAATGCATCAACTATAGCTAGCAAAGGTCTACCAAGAATCAATGGATGGCCTCCTAAATTATGCTTGGGAGTTAAAATCATGAAATCTACAGGATATTCCCAAGAATCTAGAGAGACCAACAAATATTCTAATACCCCATCTGGTTTAATGACAAATCTATCCGTTAATTGTTCAATGTTGAAGTATATTGAATATTGGGAAGCTTAAGTTGCTCCATTTTCTTTTTACTCATGATATTAATGATTGCTCCTAGATCAATCAGAGTATTTCGAATCTCAATATCATTGATGTGAATTTTTTTAATGGGGCCACCTGAATCTAGATATTTTTGGACCATTGTTTTCCCCATCATAATATCAACAATTTTTCCTACCAATTGATTTTTTTAATTTCTTTTCCTTTTCTTCTTGGTTTTATAATACATAACTCCTTGATAGTTTTTGTAAATATTGGTATTTTCTTTATGGCTTCGAGTAAAGGAATTCTAATAAAAATATTCTTAAGTTCATTAGCATATCATAGTTTGGTAAAACAATTTTTCTTTCTATTCCTTTATTAATTTTAATTCTTTCTGGAAAAGGTCGATCTGTAAGGATATAGAAGGTTTTTCTACTAGAAAAATTGTATGAGGTTGTTTTATTTGTTCATCCTTTGATTGTATAGGAACCTCTTCCTTAAGAGAAATATTTTCTTGATCAATATTTGCATCTTTTTCAGTAACCTCATCCTCTTTAGATTTTTGGGTGAGAATTGTTGGTGACTTCTTTTGAAAAAACCTACCAGATCTAAGTTGGACATCATTTAGAGGTAATGGGGTTATCATAGAAGCTTGAATTTTTTTTCTTTAAACATCGTAAATGAATTGTTTATTTTATTATCTGGATTAGGAAGTGGTTGAGCAGGTAGTTGATTTGAATTTTGAGGAAATGGTAATGGAATTTTTTGATTTGGATTTTATAATTGAGGAGTTTCAGTGGCTTGAGGAGGATAATATTGTGGTGGAAAATAAAGATAAGGCTATTGAAATTGAAGATATTGATGATATTTTCCATAAGTATTTTTCCAAAATTGGGCCCAAGATGGTTTTTTAAATTGTGGGGGCCAAGGTTTCCAAGGAATAGGTGCAGTACAATTGTTCTATGGATGTGAACATGAATGAGTATTTAAACCCTGAGTCATATTTGGTTGATGATTTTTCCATGGTATTTTAGCAACAAAACAAAGAGATTTAGCTTGGCTTGTTCCAACTTCATCTTGAAAGACAACTTTAAGACCAAGTATCAATGTACTCTTCTTTGTACTATTATTTTTAGCACATATAACAAAAATTTCTACACTATCAAGGGGATACTCTCTCAAATAATGTTTCTTCCTACATCCAAGACAAAATATAGATAATGCAACATTCTCATATTTTTTCTTGTTTTGTATCATAAGAGTATCTAGTTGTTCACTAAGGCTCCCAAGAATATTTGCTTTGAAATTGTCAACTAGATTTCCTATTTGATCTCTACCTACTATTCAAGTTGTAGATTTATTAATTGTGGACATAAAGGATCTCTTGCATTTTTCCCAGTTCTAGCCTTAACCCTTGAAATATGTGTACACATATCACAAACTTCTCCAAATGAAAACTGAGAAAAATATCCTTTTCCCATTAAATTGAGGAGGTCAATCCACTCATCTCTAATAGATTTTAGCAAAAGAGATTTCAAAGTTTCATCATCTAAGTTATATATCTTAGCTCTTTTAATGTTATGAACAAATATTTTGATCCATATTTATGCAGGAATGGAACAGAATACGAATATAACCATAAATAAAAATATTCAGTGGAAATAACACTTCATTCATTAATATCAAATAACTGAAATCTGATTACAGACAGAATCGAAATTAACTAGCTAGGGCAATGGTAGCTTATCTCTGAGAAGATATGTGATGGCTACATGCCTTTGAACTGTGTTACAATGAGACTCGAAGACCTATTTATTATTGAGAAACAATGGAAAACCCTAAACATCCAACAACCTAACCCTAGGAGATGAAACATCAAACTATGGGCCTTGTTGGGGTGAATTGGTACATCAATTTCCCGGGGTCACAACTTTGGCATAGGATCTCCATTTGACGCACATGATACCTCGTTAGAAATCCAACGTGATACCTCGTTAGAAATATATATATATATATATATATATATATATATATATATATGTGTGTGTGTGTGTGTGTGTGTGTGTGTGTGTGTGTGTGTGTGTGAGTGTGTGTGTGTGTGTGTGTGTGTGTGTGTGTGTGTGTGTGAGGAATACAAATTTCGAGTGAAAAACATCTATCAAAGCCCCATGTTAGTCCTATTTTTCCCAAAAAACGTCATTTCGGGCCTCAAAATGGCTTCGAAAGTTCACGACTTGAAAAACTGGCAAAAATAGTAAATTGTGCTACAATAAATAAAAATGAAAAACTGAAAGAAAAAATGAAGGGGGTCCAATTGGAATAGGTGGGTGGCCACCAATATCCACCTGGACCATTCCTCCCCCCTTAGGAAGCAATGGTCCCCATTGCATTGGTTCCTCCATGTGATGAGGAAACTTCTGCTGAACTTGGTCCTTAGTGAGCCACTTGCCCTGGTGAAGGAATTGGCCTCCTTTGACAACTCGATATAGCTTTTGATCCTCTATTGGCGACTCTTCTTGATTTATGTGTCCATGATACAATGAATAGTGGCTTGTTCCATGCTGTCTAGTTTTAACTCTGTTGGTGTGAGTTTTTCTAGCATGTCGGATGTGTCTAGTAGAGCCAAAAACTAGGGCCGAAGGTGGTCCACATTGAACACTGGGTGTAGACCATGAAATGGTGGAATACTGAGCTCAAAGGAATTGTCCCCTACAACCTTGGTGATGGTGTACAATCCATATCGTAGCGGGAAAAGCTTACGGTGGGGTCCAACGAGGTGTTCATTCTGAAAATGTAACCAAAATTTGTCGACCACCTGGAACTTGTATGGCACTTGATGTTGATCATGTCACTGCTTGTGCTTGGAATTGTATTTCTCCAAGATGTCATGTACCTACTGGATTTGTTTAATAAATATGGTTTCTTTATCAGCCTCAAACAATATATGTGTGGATTTTGTGTGTATGGTCGCATGCGATATGTAAACATCAGGCATCGATGCGCTTGGGGTCCGATCAATGGAGTGCTTGACCTGACAGTGTAGAGGAACCTCTATGGGTGAAGAAGCAATTTCCTTTTATTCCTCCACGTCTTTGTTCATCTGTTGATGTTATGCAATGGAGCCCTGTTTAAAAGTTGCAACCGCAATATTCTTCTTTCCCTGTGGGTGAATCATAATGAAAAAAAATTCCTAGTTTGGGAAATAATATTACTATGTTGCTTTACTGTAATGAAATAGATGGAGGGAGGTGGTACCACCTCCGGTATCCTGTATAACTTATTTTTAAAAGTAATAATAATATAACAAGGCCTTGAATCATACACAACATGTCACTTCCATAAGTATGGCTGGCCCAATAATACATCATACATGTAAAGAAGAAACATCACACTATAACTCATCCATGAAGGGCTTGATGACGTACGGAAGGTGACACTGCTGGCTGACGTGAAGATCTATTCCTTTGTGAAGCCACCCGGTGGTATATGACTAGGGGTGTGCTATGCTATGTAGGTCGAGCCTCTTCACGACCTCTGCTGAAATGAGGCTCTTTCGGCTTCCACTATCGACAAGGAATTGTAGTGGAGAACCCTTCACCCACATCTGTGAATCCAAGAGGTGCTCCTCATCCTATGGATCCTCGAGATCCTCCATCTCAAGCTTGGTGGTGGCAATAGTGGCACTAGGTTCCACATCATTGATCTTATTCCCTTTTTCATTCCCCTCATCTGGTTTTGACTCAAAATCAGAACATGCATATGATTTAGATGCCTTCAATTCAGCCACCAATGATTGCTTGGCCCGACACTTGCTTGTGTCATGGGTGGAGCTGTTATGAAATTCACACCACTTCCCCATGTATTTATTTGTCTTTGTGGTGTTGTTTTGAGTCACCATGCTTTGGATTTTCCCCTTTTTCTATAGTTCGGGGACGCCTTTCCTTGGCTTTGGATTCATAAATCCAAATTATCACTTCTTCTGCTTAAATTTCCACTTGATCTTTGCGGCATATCACTATGCGCGCCAAGCGAGGTAATTTCAAGGAACTCCATTTCTTCCTAAATGTATCTGTGTAAAAAACTATGGTACTTAACCACCAAATGTATCTCTAAATATTTAATACCCGACTTTGTGTGGAAGGTATGGAATAAATTTGTCAGCTCATGCATATCTTGATCCCTTTGCTGCCATAGCGTGGTCCATTGGATGTAATTCTCCTCATAGCTCCCCATTGGTTAATATTATTCCTTGATGTTGTCTCAAAATGAATTACAAGTGGGTGTGGCAGAGAAAAGAGAGGGTTTCCTCCTGTCCTTCTTCTCACAGTAGGTTTCCTACCATTTTTTCACATGGCAGGTGACTTTGAGGAGTTCAAAAGTAATATTTTCTCGGTTGGAGAAATCATGGACTGAGAAATCCCCTTCTAGAAAATTCAACCTTCTATCTACAATGTCTACATCTATCTAGCCTTCAAATACAATAATTTCAAATTTTACCTGTACCTTGAAAGGAGTGGCCCCTCTAGAGTGGTTGTTGGATGTAGATGCGCAACTGGTGGACAATTGTTTAAGGATCTGGGAAAAGTTATCCATCATTGCATTCCTTTGTTTCTTGAGGGCCTCCTAGAGAAATATTTTGATATGATATCCTGCTCTCTCATATTTATTTTCTTCCACCATGGGATCTCTTCAGGGTTTGCGAGGCTGATCTTACAAGGGTTCAACCAAATAAAGACCTAACTCCTTATACAATGACCTCATTGGGTACATACAAATAAAAATAGAGAAAGAGAAGACAGCTTTGATACCACCTATCGAGATTTATGCAGGAACGCAAAAGAATACGAGTATAACCATAAATAAGAAATATGCAGTGGAAATAAAAACTTAATTTCATAAATATAAAATAACTAAAATATGCTTACAGACATAATGGACATAGCTAGCTAGGGCGATGGTAGCTTATCTTTGAGAAGAGATGTGGTGGATACATGCTTCTAAATTCTGTTACAATGAGGCTCGAAGGCCTATTATTATTCAGAAACAATGGGAAACCATAAAAATCCAAAAACCTAACCCTACGAGATGAAACACCAAACTATGGGCCCCGTTGGGGTAAATTGGTACATCAATTTCCCGGGGTCGCAACTTTGGCATATGATCTCCGTTTAACTTGCATGATACCTCGTTAGAAATATCCATCTGAGACTACAAATTTAGAGGGAGAAGCATCTATCAAACATCCAATTTGGTCCCAGTTTTCCCAAAAAAAACATCGTTTAGGGCCTCAAAACGGATCCGGAAGTTTAGGACCCAAAAAAATGCCAAAAATAGTAAATTGTGCTACAATCAAGGAAACTGAAAACTGAAAGAAAAAATGGTCAAGGTCCAAGTGGAATAGGCGGGTGGCCACCAATATCGTCCTGGATCATCTTTCAACTAAGTCTCCAATACTTTCATTCTCTTTCTCCATCATTTTAAAGACTTCATCCTTAAGGTTATGGGGCATACAATAATCCTTATATTTATCTAAGAAGACAATTTTCATTTCTTACCATGTTCTATTACTTGAATGTGCTCCTAATCCCATGAACTATTTAATTGTTCCATCTTTAAGAGTAGCAGTAAAAAAAATTATTTTTTGAGGAGCAAGCAAGTAGTCATAAGATCTACCCAAAACAAACTCAAAAAGAAATGTTTCAGGGTCCTCATGTCTTAAACAATGGAAATTAGGGAGGATGGAGGGTGAGATATTTTTCATTGTGGTTGTGGTATATTCATTAAATATTGGAAATCCAAAAGGATTTGGTTCTCCTCTACCACCTCTACCACCTCTACCGCCACCTCCTCCTCTACCTCTTTCACCTCCAATCCTAAGTTCACCATTTACAGGGAAGGTATCAATGTATGAATTGTTTTTGTATCTAGTTGATTCACTTCTTTTATTCTCTAAATAAATGCAAAAGAATATGCATTAGGAATTCTTCATTTCAAATATAAAAAAATAATTTCATTAGCATTCCCATCCAAAAAAAAAAAATTTCTTTCATCCATCATAGAATTAGGGATACTACAAGATTTTTTAATTCAAAAAACCTTCATTTCCACAAGTGGCCAACCTATTTTTGTTGACTATGAGACTCCTTATACATAGAGTATGTAGAGGCCTTTTTATGTGAGTAAGCGAGGATTTCTGAGGATGCAGATGGAGAAGGACCTCCATCGACCACTGATAACATTGTTGTAAATAGTTTGTACAACATATGGTTATACAATAGATGAGTCGAAGCTCAAATTGTTTCCCTCTACACCTAACGATGCAACTCTTTGATGGTTCATGAGCCTATAAAGGGTCAACATTACTTCATGGGGGGAAATTAAGCTAGCGTTCAACACTAGATATATGGACTATTGTACACCAAGAGACACAAGGGAAACAATATTTAGAATGACCCAAGGGGTAGAAGGAGGAATGTAACAACTTTAATTAGTAAACCAGAAGAGATCATAAGGCCCCAAACCATATAATCTAGAATTGAACTACTGCTCCTCTTTCACAAAAGTTATAATGCACAATTTCAATCTTGGTTTCCACCTAGCACCTCACCTTGGTCTATGCCCACTACATGGTCTTATCCTCCCCAATATTCCATTCCTTCTTTTCAACCATATCAAAACTAGCATCCTTAATGGTGTGATCAATATTTCCATCAATATCCTCAGTATCCTCATTTCCAATCTTAAAAAACATACAATAAACCTTCATCATAGCCTTAGTTAGACCCATAGTTGACTTCTAGTCACCCTCCCCCATTACCACATGCACAACCATTTATGAACCCAAAAAGTAAACAAAGTCAACCCACTTACAATGCCAACGCACAAAATTTTCAAACAACTTCTATTTATTTAAATGAAATTCATCATAGATCAAGAAAAGTATTTGAAAAAATATAATTTCCTTGTTTTCATTGAAGAACAACATCCTGAAGAAGAAGATATAGAGGAGACTAAAGAATCATGAACCACATTTGATGGAGAGCAGTGATTAGAATGTGAGATCGAGGAATTTTAGTACATCATATCCTTTATGTGTTCAAGGGACTAATAAAAAATTAGTATAATATTTGAATGGAAATATAAAAGAAGACATACAAAACTATCTATATGAGAAAGTGAACCGGGGGCATCAAAACTACATTGAACTTTTGTTCCAAACAATCATTAAAATAGAGCACCACACTCTCCTTGAATATTTCTTGACATCATCTGAATCAAAGCGACTTATATCTCATATTTTTTTATATATCAAAGTATCTTTTAGGCTTCCGTATGAGTTCATTTTTCATCCTGTTATGCACATGGCTCCATTGGAAGTATTCCTATACTTGGAAAATATTTTATTTTCAAGTAGAGTTCCATATAATTAGATGAAAAAAACTCAATTGAAAATGTCCTTTGACGCACTTTTAGGCGGTATTATTAGCTAAAAACCTCTCTAAGGCAACCTATGAGCCTAAAAAGGAGAAAGAAAAAGACAAAGAAAAAAATGTAATAAAGATCCCTAGGTGAAAACCTCCTCTAAGGAACCTAGGGTAAACCCACAATCTGAAATCCTCCATGAGGTAATTAGTGGGCCTCCAGATAAATGAAAAAAAGAAAAATTGATGAAATTTTTTTTGCAAGTATCACTAAGGGAAAATAATAAGGCAGAATAATCAGGAAAACCTGTGCATTTAGTTGAAAAAAACAAGTAATGTACTTTTATAGGGCCTATAAATAACCATTACACCACTCTCCACCATCACCTATCATCCATAAACATCGTCTTAACATTTCCAACTCATTTTCATGTATTTGTTTCCACTTCCCCGAGTTGCTACAAGATAGCCCAGATTTGGAAAAAATACATAGATCAAGGATTTCCTCCATGTAAAAGCAAGGAAAAAGAATCAAAATCTTGATGGCACTCATCGATCCCATCAATATGTCTTACCCCTCATTTTTTCCTCCATTGTTCATCTTTTTTTGTTCATAATAGCTCAAGATCCTCACTTTTTCCCTCTTAGTCACCCTAATAACATTTCCAACACCACCACTAGCATCACTTTGAATTATAAAAAAAATTATGTTGTCTCAGAAAGGTGAAATAATTATTTTGAGGAGTTTTCGTGACTACTATTGGAAAATACACAATCCTGTACTAGCCATTCAAAACCCTGCATGCCCAAGTCTGCATCATTTAAGAATAAAGTCATAGAATGTCAAAAGTTCTGAAATATTTAGAAGCAGCTCCAAGAACAGAAAAACCACCCTAAGAATTTACAAAATATCTTATAGGTTGCTACAGGGTCTCTTATCCACTAACAACAACAACACCAACATCTCCATTAGAATCATTAATAGAAGCGCCACAATATATAGTCATGGATGGTAGTAGCATCAATATAACTAGTAGGATCAAAAGATACAACACAAGACTCCAAGTAACTCATAACAATAACAAAAGAACCAAAATCTCCAGAAAAATCATCAAAGGAACCAACAACAACATCAAAACCTCCAGCAGAGTCATCTAGAATAGTGGCAATAAAACCAAAAATGTATGAAAAAGGTATCCAAAAGTAGCATCAGGAACATCAAAACTCCCAAAAAAGCTATTAAAGGCTTCTAAAATATTTAGCATAATCCTCAAAAATAGCCTCAACATATACATTAGCAACATCCATGACACGTTCAAGAAGCACTAGAGGTGAGCCACATGTATGCATATCTCAAACCTTGCCTTTGAACCTATTCTCACCTAGATAAAACATGAGAAGTGTATGAAGGAAAGGTTTTTACAGCCATATTTAGCTAGTAGGAATCCCTTTCCATATATAGTAGTGTAATTCACTTTTCCACCAAGACACTCACATGTGTGGGAGAAGAAAAAGAAAAAAAGTGTAAAGACTCAAGAGGGTGGGCCGATATCATTTATTCATTGTGAGAAACATGGAGCATGATGAGGTAGGTTGGGACCAACTCATCATTGTGTCTTTATCCCATCACCTCACATCAACCTAAATTAATGAACACCTAAATAAAGGCCCTCTAAGCCTATTTTGCATGCAAAATTCTTAAAACTCCAACGAGGCCCCACCATCTCTATAGGAGAGCAACCCTTGCTACAAAGCTTCCAAGTTAGTCTGCTACAAGAACCTACAATAATATATAGGATTTTTCTATAGGAGATAGTTAGAGTGCTACAAGATGGAAATATTTTCCTACAAAAGAAATTAAAGCCACAAAAAGAAAGGGGATCTTCAAATGAAATGTAAGTGAAATAAATTCTCTGTAAAGTGATAAAAACATCTAAATTATCACATATAAAACCTCGACATTTTACAGTATAAATTAAAATAGGTGTAGTAGTTGGGTGGTATGAATATTTTATTTCGAATATAGTGCAAAATTTATGGAGGGTTAAATGGTAAAATTCCCCTTTCCCCACCTTGAAAAAACTATTCATCTTTCCTCTGCTAAAAAAAATTTCTATTGTGCAGGAAAGACTAGTCGTTTTTAACAAAAAGATACCAATATCTCATTCCTTGCTCCATTTTTTCAAAATGATACTAACCCATGGGGGAGGTTTTAATAGGAGAGAACAAAAAAACACCTCAAGAATCCATCAAAGCCCTGCAATTGGAGACATTTTCTATAATTTATAGTGGCTAGGATTCTTCGAAAGGTTGAGGGGTTTTGATGATGAATTTTCTTTGGAGTTTTCCTAAGAACTCTAACATCCCAAAGGGTATGATATGATTATTGTAGTTACATTCCTAATTATATATATGAATTAATATCTCATGATCACCGCTCTTCCTAGGGGAGTCAAATGGAGTAAAGAGAAAAGACATGAGGTAATAAAATGAGCAAGTTGTAGAGGATAATAATGGGGTGAGAAGATAAATCCTACCACATCCATGGGATAAGGTGGCTTACCATATCATCAAGTACATTTCCTATGAAGGAAGGCTCATTATTTTCTATGCCTACCATTTTAGGCCACTCTACAAATTAAGGTTCAAGTTGATGTACCTACCTAAGAGTGGCTCAAGATCCCACACTTTCTCCTTAAGTCATTGAAGGAGATGAAAAAAAGAGTAAAAGTGGGAAAACAAAACTATTTAGCTCACCATTTTTTGATTAGAATGATAGTTCTAGATTCCCTGGAGGACCTAGAAAATAATTTCTCCTGAACTAAATTCATTTATATAGACAAGGAATATTTTGTAGAAACTTAATTAGAACCTCAAACAGGGTTATATGAGGAATAAATAGAAGAGGAAGTTGAGGAAGGGATAGAAGAAGAAGTTGAGGAAGAAACAAAGGGAGAAAAAAATGAAGAAATGGAGAAAAATATAAAGAAAGAGGAAGAAGAACAATTAGAAGTACAAATTGGGATAGAAATAGAGGTAGAGACAACCAGGGAAAGTTTGGCAAAGATTCATTTATCAGAAGTTGAGGCTCATGATATACCAACACCACAAGAAAAATCCAAAAAGGCCTCATGAAGCTATCAAGACACAGAAAATACCATCAAAGAATAGGAAAAATGAGGTAGAGGGAAGTAACACAAAAAAGAAGCTAGAGGAAAAAGTTGTTTCAAATTTAATAGCCCTAAGAACCTAAAAAATGGCCAAAGTGAAAATACCAAGGGAACCTCATATTCATTTGAGGAGAAGGAAGAGAAATATAATAAAACTCGCTGACAAACCTCATTTTCCATCTCCTACTCCAAATAGCATTGAATAATCACCTAGCCCCAAGGAGAAAGGGACTTTAGTGGAAAAATAACAAAATATAATGATATATTGGACATCACTTAAAGGAAAATAGTTCTAGGCACAACCAAAATGGACAATAACTCAAGATATAGTATTTATATAGAAAATCATATTGCTACAGGAGCAAGTTGTAGAGATGCATGAGTATACTGCAAAGATACAACAACCAAAAGATCTAAAATACCTCTCTTCCTATTACTCTTGAGGTAGGGAAGGTACTCCCTATGCAGCTTGCACCAGTCATATTATTTAACTTGAGGAAGAGATGGGTAAAACCTATAGGTGGATGAAAATTGAAAAATTTAAAGTGGTTTTCGATATTGGCATCATGGAAGACAATATCAAAATGATGGAAGAAGATATGTCCAACATAAAATTTCATTAGGCTAACAAAAGGGATCCTATAGAAAGGAAAACAAAAAGTTAAAGATCCAATTGTAGCAAACACAAAAGTTGTTGCAGGAGAAATTAAAATAGATTACTGCTATGAACAATCTCTCTTTGAAAGCTATAAGTTGTAGGCACCCCTTAAAGACCTATTCTCTATTTTTTAAAGTTTAACGGTGCCAATTTTAGATTAAAATGTTGGCATAAAAAGGTTCCCTTCCCCAAAAATTTGTAAGACAATGCATCTATTTTTTCCCTCATGCAACATTGAGGAAAAATACCAAATTGAAAATTTTTACATGCATAACCTGGTGATACCTAACATGAAAAGCTGGGACACAAATTATAATTTATGTGATGCACAATTGATGTCCCTAAACTCATGGCTAAGACATGAATAAATTAGGGAAGCGGAGGTAAAGAAAACATTATCCAAGGAAGTAGGGGAACAACTAAGAATCATAGATGAGCTTCCATCCCCACATCTACTCATTTCCAATCATAAATTCATTTCAGAAAACCATAATCTAGTATAAATATACAAGGAAGGTAGGATAAGTCTATCCTCCAGTTTGAGGATACCTTTAGGCTATTTGATGAGGAAATATCACATGCATGCCAAAGGAGATGGTACATGTTGCCATATTTTTTGAGGATGAGGGAATATCATTATTGAAATATTAAGGATTGCATTAGCCAAAAATCCTTTTTTCAAGAGAATTATCCTGAGAATTAGAGTCCACTATATTGGGCTCAAACTAAATCCTCACTTACTAATAGGAATATAGGAGCATTAAAATCATGAGGAAGAGTTAGGGGAATGGAAATAAATTGACGAAAATGTAGGTTTCCATCCAACAGTTGTGCCTACATCTAACACAACATGCGATTTCAAACAGAACATCAGGAGGATGAATGAAGAGTGGTATAAACAAGAATATGAATACGTTTCTTAGAGGTTGAGTAAAAATTTCAATAGGGGATATGATGGGCCTCCCAAATTGGTAAAACTTAAGGCCCATATAAACGTTCCTAGGCACATTTAACCTTTCTTTATACAATTAATAATGTATTTCTCGGATTTAATAAGCTCTTAGGAAAGTTAGAGATGATTGAAATAAGTTGTGTGCCTAATGTTTTTATTATGCAGGATATTGAGAATATTTGGTGTAAATAATGAAGGAATCTAGCCATGAGAAACATATGGGACTTGTCCCTGATTAAAGGATGTTCAAAACTTTGTTAGATTATGAAAATTATCATTTCCATGTATCTGTGAAGTCATAAAGAAACCAGATCCTATTGTCTAAGGTTTTTGTATGGAAGTAGACCTCTCTTCAAGGAGGTTTCCCTACGACCATTTTTGTATAAATAAGGGTTTTGACTAGCCCATTGGAGGAGACTTGTTGTAGTTAGAAATAAAGAGTAGTTAGTGATGTCATTTTCCTAGAATTTCAATCTTGTATTATTCCATGTATGACCACATTTTCTAATCAATGAGAAGTATTTTGGTTCCTAGATAATTATATTTTAAGGGACCTGAGTATCCTTGGTTTAGGGACAAACCCATGTTCTCAAGATCCATATTTTTACTTGTATTTATCATGCATCAATTTAGTTAGTTATATAATTTTATTTATGAAAATTGTATTTTATAGGGTGACTGAATTAGTTCTCTTACAAGCCTTTTATTTGACATTGTTCTAGTAAATTTAGCAATAGTTATTTTATGTAGTTAAAATTATTTTCCATGCATTATATTATTTAGATTTCTTTTCTTTACTTGTTGTTCATACACTTTTGTATTATGCATTGCATAAATTCTTGTTTTCTAGAACTACAAGAAACCTTAAAATTTCTCATTTGCTAAATAAATTTTTTATCATATTCATAACAACCTAGATAGGACCCCTTGACCATCCTTTAACCTTCCCTGATATTATATTTTCTTCAGACCTCATTTAAAAAGATTTTTTTCTGGAAATTGGACCATTTACTATAGAAAAATAGGGACTCATGTAGCAGTCTGCAATTCGCATCAAAAGACCTCCATATTTTCATCCAAAGCATGGTCATCCTTCCTTAGCATGTAAAATGCACACAAAACTCTAAGGATGGAATTTGGAAGTTTAAATATCTCCTAGAATCCTTGGCATAAATGATGTAGTAAAACTACATTCTTTTATGCAAATTAGGGTTTACTATTTAAATACTCCCTTTCAATTACAAGTTTTTCTACAATAAATAGTATCATATATATGGTTTTGTCCCAAATTTCTTGAATTGGTTTGCCTTCGTTTCCTATAATTTTAATATGCTTACTTGATGTTTTTTCCTTTCTACAATTTATGACCATTGCTTGTAGCATAGATAGAAAAATGGTCTATGTGCAACCTAGTTCCCTCTAGTTTCCTTCACTTACATTAAATAAAAAAAAAAATTTAACACATTGCATGTTGCACACATATTGTTGACCAATCTTAAGTTTGTACAAACCACAGGCTGAAAATTAAATTTTAGACCCTTTAGGAGTTGCAATATTCTTATTATAATACTAAGATTCGTAAGAAGCTGGTAAAGGTTTGCAAAATACTGATTTTTTAGTTCCAGTGGTAGAAGGAGACAATGCATCCCACGTGGTAGGAAAGAAGCTCCAGAATGTTAGCTCCCTGTAATTTGCAAGATTGAAAAATACAAACTGCAGAGAGAACACTTGAACCACTTCGGGATTCTAGGATATAGCCCTCCTGAATCCAGAGAGGGATCTCTCTATAAGTGCAAATATTGATTTATCTTTAACGCTTTTATGTGTGGTATTAGGCTACTTATTAAGAACAAGGGTTTTTGTTTGGTTTTGGATGCTTGAGCATGATTTTTAGTTGAGTGGAAAGTCCTAAAATGAAAGAGTTTCAAAGGGGTGAAGTTGCAAGCAATCAGAACAAGCTTTAGCTGATAGGAGAGGTATGCCACTGGTTTTTAGTCCATTGGGCTATGGAGTCATAAAAGGTTTTAATTGTGCAACAATTTCAAGAGGGGTCCAAGGGGCAAGTCATCTATATCACAAGATCTCTTAGATAAAATTATGGAATGGAACAATAAAAGTGTTGAAGGGGTGGAAAAAGACAATAATTTCAACTAGGATTTATCAGTCTTTCCAAACAAGAAAATCCTTTTAAGTAACTATTTAAAACCAACCAAAGGATAGGGCTAACCATAGACTTCTTTGGGCAAGTTTGTATTAAAGCTAACTCAATAGACAAACAATCCAGTAATCCACATAATTACTTTCAGAAGGGATGAAAACAGATAAAAAAAAAAGTGTAGCCTAAGATCAGATGAGATACTTTTAAATCTAAACTGCTTTCATCATACTCTTAGGGAAACTTTCAGAATTACCTTTGAAGAAAGAACTAGAAGACAGTGCAAACCATAAACTTTCCTAGTCCAACTTTACTGAGTACATAATTAAAATAACATTCAAGAAAAATGTTTATTTTATATAGTAGGATGAGGGAATGCCAGCATTCCTGACTTCTTGGACTGTATTGAATCATTCTTAAATACACAATTTGGGGGAAAACATTGAGATAAAGCTTATCAGTCAGAGAAGGGTATTGTAAACAATAAATCCTAACTCTATGCTTGTTGTTCTTTATCAGAGAATACGTGGACAAAATTGCATACATGAAAGGAAAACAATAACACAGAAAGAAGCACTTCACAAGTGATATAGACCAAGATCCCAAGAATAAGCTTGTATATTGATGTCAATCGAGTTACATTCTTCAAGTCCAATGTTTCAGTTCAGCAATCATCTTTTCTTCTCAGCCTAACTTGTTTTATTAAAAACAGAGCTTCAAGAGCCTCTGAACACTATTTACATGTAGAAAATTTCTACCACAAGTATATATCAAAGTTTTGCAACCAACCCTTTACAATGAGCTCCTCAAGAAGATTATATAGGAAAATGAGGAGTTGGAATGAGAGAAAATATCTACAGACTCAATTAATACAGTTTAATGCTTCTCGACCTTTGAGGGTCTCAATAGAGAAGATTTCAGATATTTCCTCTATATTAATTGGTTTACATTAAGTATTAAGCTCGATGGGAAGATTTCATTGACTTTTAGGCTCTTTTTTATCCTTGTAATAACTTTGTTGATAGTTTAAATTAATTTTTTTGATTCGAAATAACTGTTGAGATGTATTTATGCTAATATCTTCTATTCTGGTAATAACTCGACCTCTTTTGAATTCTTTTGAGGCTGTAGGTGTCTTTTGGTAGATGATAGGATTCAATTAGCCTCTGATGTGGAAGTGGAGGCTTTCTCTGATAGATAGATATGATTATTCTTCTTTAATCACTGTTAAATTTTCTTTAATTTTGTGTGTTAGGATTGATTCAGCCTAAATTCTGTCTTCTTTCCTTCAAATTGCATTTAATTGAGTGGATTACGCTTTTGATTGTCGATTTTAGCCTAAATCCCTCAAAACCGTGTTTAACAATATTCAATTCTTTATCTTCGGTTTGATTGGATCCTTTCACACTAATACTTCTTTCTTGATTTAATTTTGTTGTGTCTTGTTGATGTGCAGGCATTACAAGGGCGTTTATAATGGTGCCATTGTTCATGAGGCACTAGAAACTTAGATGGGAAACCCTGTGGAACAATCTCTTTGATGAATAAAGGCCTCGGGGATCATCATCACCGGCCTTCAACTTTCTTTTAAAACAGTTTAAAAAACTATTAAAACCTACACAATCAAAGAAAAGTTAGAAAAATCCTTCATATTTGGGTTTAAATGCTTGAGAGGTTTAGGTTTAGAGTGCAACCATTGGATGAAAGCATTCAATGGCGTGGATTGCTTCACGGGGGTTAGTGGGAGGCGGTTGATTTAAATGGTGGGGAGATTAAGTTAGGGCCATTGATCTGCAGAGATCAATAGTCAAAATTGATTGGGAAGATATAATGAAAGAGGTCCACGTTATAGCGGAATGAGAGAAATTACAAAGTAAATGAGTGAAAAAACCTTTAGCAGAGGTAAAAGGTTAAAATGAAATTTGGGGTTTCGGAGAGAACCTAGACTGTTGGATGAGATCATTCCACAGAGATCGACGACAGAGGTTGATCGTTGAAGCCCCTTGGAGGATGGGTGGAGGGTGATTAAAAAGGCAAGATTGAATGTGGGTCGTTGATCTGTAGAGATCAATGATAGAGAGTAAATGTGATGGAATTCAGTGTAAATGGGAAGGGTGGTTTCGGCTAAAGAAATCAGCGGTTTCACGCAAGAAAATGGAGGAAAGGCGGTTTTACCTTTTTGAACGCGATATGCATTGGAGCCTGACACGTGGCTTTTTAAAACCGCCTATATCGCGTGAAATTTAGGAATTATCTGTCGGGCTTAAATTTAAGTGAAACTGCACGCTGACCATTAGATCTGGAGCATCAGATCGAATGGTCAAGAAGAAAGTGCGATAAGACAAGATGCGTGGGCGATAATATGTGGGGCAAAGTTTAAGTGATTTTGATCTGGACCGTTAGATCAGGGATGAATGACGGAGATTTAATCTGGAGAATAGTAGGACCCAAAGGAGTTGGGCCTATCAGGTTTATTATGAACCGTTGGATGAAATAGATCAACGGTGGAGATTTAATCTTGGGGTTGATAAAATAAAATATGAGGTAGGGGCCAGGTAGAGAAAGGGTTAATGAGGGCTGTTGATCTGCAGAGATCAACGGTAGAGATTCATTTTAAAACTTTATACAATGGGGTTCATGAAATTAACCAAGGGCATGAGGATTGATCTAGACCATCGTATCTTTGAGTATGGACGACCCAGATGCAATCATAAGATTGTGATCATGGAGGAGAGAGGAAAGGGGCAATCAAAATATCTGATGCGATTGAATGAGGGCTGTTGATCTGAAGGCCAGATCGACGGTGGGGAATGAATCAGAGGTCCAAAAGGCGGATGGATGGGCTATTAAAAAGGAGCAACGTGGACTGTCAGATCTGGGTATGGATCTGGGTATGGAGGAATAGATCGACGACTGAGAATCCATCGGAAGATCGCCAATCGAGAAGGGGAAATAAAATATTTAAGCGCGCCCGATGGAAATCTCCGATGCGAGATCCCGAGGACCATTTGATTGTTTTAGATTAATGGTTGGGAATGGTTTTAAATCGTGAACCGGCGGGTTTCCTTTTAACATAGTAAAAATGGGTTATTTATGAAATACAAAGGGAAATTCGCATCAGAGAGGGTTTATATAGTGTTTTAGCACCCGATTGTGGGCTCCATGTTTTACAAAGGGAACAAAGGGTCGAGATTTAGAAAAAGGGGCCAATCGCATTGGGGGGTTTTTAAACAACAAAAGAAATGTGCTCGTTGGAAGTTCTGATTGTGATAAGCGCTTCGGGACTTTAACTCTTGGTCCTGGGCATGGGTATATGGTGGGGAAGTGGTTTAGGGCTTAGCCTAAAGGGGCTTAGGCCTATAATGAAAAAAGTGGGTTTTTATGTTTTTTCAAAGATTTTCAAAGGATTTGAAAACTTCCGATAAGGCAAAAAAGGAGTTTAAACATTATCAAAGGGGTTTTTATGAAGGGAAGAAGGGAAATGAGGGAAAATAGAGGAATTTCATGGGAAAAAAGGGGATAAAAATGAAGGTTAATAATGAGTGAAAGGAGGGGTAAAATGAGGAAAAATGGAGTTTTTGCAGCAGTCTTTTCTTCATGAAAACAACAAATTTTTTCAGATTTGAGAGGGAAACAGCAGTGAAGATTAATCAAAGGATAAGTCAACTTCATAAGACTTCATGAAATAACAATTTGGAAATAAAATTGTTTCTTGAAGGCTTAAAACATGATTTAGCCACCATTTGATATGACAAATTTTATAGGTGGCTAACAATGGCTCCACATGGGGATGGTGCCTTCTTGAAGGCATCAAGAACTTCAGACTTGTATTCTCTGGGGGGCTGATCAATGCCTCATCAATTGGGCTGCAATTTTCTCCACTTGGATGATCTTATTTTTCTATGAAAATGTTAGCAGCCATGAAAGACAATGGAATACTATCAAACCAAGCTTTCTACCTACACAATCCTACTGATCTAACATTTTTGTCTTCTTTCAGAGTGCATTTGGATTGAAAAAATATTTTACAAACATTTTATTCTTTTAAAAGTAAAAAACTAACCTAAGTATACTCTTTATTTCTCCATGAAATCAGATTAAACAGTTGAGTTCATAAGATTCTTTACCTAACTACTATCTGTTAGGATTAAACAGTCTAACAGATTTTTATTCACTAATTTCTAAAACAAAAATTTAAAAGCATACAAGTTCGGATTGAACAGTCTAACTTGTTGCTGATCTATGGCATAAAAAACAAGCTGCACATAGATAAGTATTTGCAGAAAATTAAATCAAAATGGTGAAGCCTTAAGATCTGAAAATTTTAAGCACATCCTTCTCTTTTCTTCAGCTCTGTTTTTGAGTTTATTTGAGCTATTTTCCTTTGTTATCTGGTTCAAATTTTGAGAATATTAGAACCAGTTCACTTCTATCTTTGACTCGAAAATTTAAACAGTTTAGAGTCATTCTTCTTTTTGAAACTGAGGTTTGGATTTTGAGCTTGTTGGAACCTTTCTTTTTCTATCCTAATCTACCTAATTGATAAGCCAATATTAAGTTGTTTGGAAAATATGATTCACTAACCTATCAGTAGTAAATTTAAAACTAATAAGTCATGATTAGGCTGTATGACTAACTAGGAGTGTGTTTTTCAGGAGTGGCATTTGAGCTTGCACACATTCAGACTTTGTTTCTCTTTTTTGGTATGGGGTTGTACCTTTCTTGTTTTTACAATCTTCCCTCTTTTATTTCTTCTATTGTTTTTGTATTTTTGATTTTTCTAACTTTGAATGCAATGATGGATGAAATATTTATAATGATAAAAAGGATAAAAAGGCTTCCAAACATGATAGGATCAAGAGAAGTAATGTTTGAGCATCCTGCCATTGACAAGACACCCAAACAACTCAGCTCCATTCAATTCCAGCAAAAAATAAGCATTGTTACCAGAAGTAGAATGAATGAGATAAGGGCCAAGCCGTAAGTTATAAAATTTCCCATGCTTGCCCTTGTCTTCTCTCCTTGAGTCCCACTTTAACACTTTGTCACCAATGTTGAAATTGCTGGCATTTGTTCTTCTATCAAAAAGCTTCTTAATGCTCTCTTGCTTTTGTAATGCTCTGTTGTAGACCTCATCCCTAGTTTGCTAAAGATGTATACTCTGATTAATCCTTTTGATCGTGTCATTGTCTTCATATTGTACTTCTTGGATCAACTTCATGACTGGTACACCAAGGCTAGTTGGAAAAATTGCATCTGTACCATACACAAGCTGGTAGGGTGACATTCCAATAGATTTATCAAGTGTTAATCTATCAGCCCATAGTGCATGTACTAGCTTTGTGTGCCAAGAATTCTTGTTGTCCTCCAGCAACTTCTTGATTATGTTCACCAAATTCTTGTTTGAGGATTCTGCTAGCCCATTGCCTTGAGGGTAATAAGCAGTAGAATGGCCCAATGTGATCTGATATTTGTGATAGAATTCAACCATCTTCTTGGATCCAAATGCTGCTGCATTATCAAGGATGATATTCCTATGACAGCCAAATCTAGAGAGGATATGAGTCTCAATGAATTTTATGATGATAGAGTCATTGGCTTGCCTAGAAGGGATGACTTCTATCCATTTGGTGAAGTAGTCTGTTGCAATGAGAATCCATCTATGTTGGGCTGATGAAGGTGGATGGATTTTTCCTATGAAGTAAAGTCCCCACTATTGAAAAGGAGCTTCAATAGTGATTGGATGTAGAGGTAAGGGCAGTAAATTTCTTTTGCCTTCAAAAAGTTGGCATTTATAACAGGTAATTATCATCTTGTGTACATCTAGAAAGAGTGTGGGCCAATAGTAACCAACTCTAAGGATTTTGTTGGCTGTAGTATTCTAGTAGAGGTGGTCTCCACATTCTCCTTCATGGAACTCATTCTCCTTCATCATTATTAGGCAAACATTTAAGCAATACATCACTTGCATTTTTCCAATAAAGACATTTATCTATAATGTAGTAGTTTACAGCTTTTAACTTTAAAAACCTTTCCTTTGTTTTTGATAAAATAGGAGGTGTATTCAGATTGAGAAAAACATATAGAATATCATCATACCAAGAAGAATTCATAAAATGGTCTTCAACAATGAGAGTTGACAGTTCCTCTTGTTCATCTAAAGCATTTATCATATTTATATCAAGAACTTCAAAATTGAATTCAACCATTAATCTAGCTAGACCTTGGCCTTTAATGAGTTTAGTGGGCTTGATTTCTAAATCATATTCAAGTATCACATCTATCCACTTACCTCTTTTACCATTTGGGTCCTGTGTTAGAATGTCTTTCACAACTGAATTTGGGACAAAGGCAATGATGTGGGAGTGCAAAATGTAAACTCTGAAGTCTTTTAAAGCTTTGACTAAGGCAAAATCTTGTTTCTCCATAATGTTGTACTTCAGAGGAGAATCTGTCAATGCCTTGCTAAAGAATGCAATGAGATGCTCTTGTCCCTGTGGATTTTTCTGTAATAGGATAGCAGCTATTGTATGTTCTGATGCAAATGAAAAAAATGTAAAAAAATTTTGAAAAATAAGGACTTATTAGAACTGGTGTTTTGGTTAATGCTTGTTTTACCAACTCAGAAGACTTTTTTTCTTCCAAGGTCCATTTAACTCCTTGCTCATTTTTCAGCATGTTTGTAATGTTTCTAAGGAGTTCAGCCAAGTTGGGTATGAACCTTCTCAAGAAATTAATCTTTCCAATGAAATATTGGAGTTCCTTGATGCTTCGAGGATGAGAGATTTGCAATATAGCCTCAATCCTCTTTGGGTCTATCTTTATCCCCTCTTCTAAAATAATGTGCCCAAGAAGTTTACCTTCTTGGAGACTAAATAGTGTTTTCTTTGGATTTAAAGAAATCCCAAACTTTCTTCATTTATCGAATACTTTTCTCAAGTGTTCTAAGTTCTCTTCATCTGTCTTTGCAAAAAAATGACATCATCAAGGTAAATAATGATGAAGTAGCCCAATTCTTCTGAGAATGCAATGTCCATGGCTCTCTGAAAAGTAGCACCATCATTCATTAAACCAAAGGGAATTTTCACATACATGAAAGTGCCCCAAGGTGTAGTAAAATTTTTCTTTAATTGATCATCACGATGTACTAAAATCTGATTGTATCCTAAGTAGCCATCCAACAAAGAAATTCTTTTAGAACCAACTACCCTTTGTAAAATATGGTCCATCTTGGGTAAAGGGTAGTTGTCTTTCAATGAAGCTTTGTTTAAGTCTCTAAAGTCTGTACAAAGCCTAATCTCTCCTATTTTCTTCCTAACTGACACCATATTAGACACCCACTCAGAATATCTAATAGGGAAAATAATACCAGCTTCATACATTTTCTTGATTTCCTTCTGAACCAAAGGTAACTGAACAGGGTTTATTCTGTGTAGTTTTTGTTTAAATGGCTTTTGGTTTTCCTTGAGAGGTATATTGTGCTGGATTATTTTAGTGTCATAGGATTTCAGATCCTCATAACTCCACGCAAAAACATTAGAAAAATATTTGAACAGCTCTATGTATTTTAGTTTGATGTGAGCTGGTAAAGTCTTAGACAGTTTGATCATCATTGTTTTTAGTTCAGTGCCTATATTACACTCTTAAAATTCAGTGTCGACAGGCTCCAGTTTTGGTTTCTTTTCCACATCATTGAAATCAAACAACTCTTCTAAAGGGGCCATACCCTTTGGCAAAATTTGATCATTAGACTGCAAAGTTTCTAAGTCTTTTGTTTCTAACTCTATAATCATTTCTGTTGTGTTTCCAAGTTTCCTAGACAATAGATTTACCTCAGCCATCTCTGGAGACTCTTCTTCTGTATCAAGTAGATTTTCTTCACTAGGATAGTCTAATTCATAATGTGAATCTGAACTTGGTAGTTCAAATTCATTTTTGGACAGCAGGAAGTCTTCTATTTGTTTATCTCCATCAAACACTTGCCAATACTTCACGTTATCAGGGACAACTGGTTTGAATATAATTTGAGTTGTACACTATTTGGTTTCATATGGCGTTAAGCATGTTCTAGCAGCAAAAGCTAAATTGTGGGCCATGATATTCTTTTCTCTTGGGACAAAAACAAGTTGGGATTCCTCAAAAGTTTTCAATAAATCTATGATTTCGTTCCTGTAGGCTCTAAGTCTGGGGTGTTTTTCACTGTATTCCCCATTCACTTGCCTAATGATTAACTCTAAATCCACATTCACTTTAATTCTCTTGGCTCCTAATTTCCTCAACAATTGCAAGCCTAAAAGAAGGGATTCGTATTCTGCTATATTATTCGAACACTGAAAAATTTAATCTGTAGGAATGGCCTTCCATGTGGTTTTTCCCAGTGTTACGTATCTAGACACCTGCACCAGGATTTGTTCCTAGTGCAAGACCCATCGAAGTTCATATTCCATAGAGGAATAGTTTTAGGTTCATCAGTTTGGTTACTATCCTCTTTGACTAATGTGCTTTAGGATTGTTCTTGAAGATCAGCACTTTTTGAATTTGTTTTAATTCCTCAAGTTTTTCATCGTGTTGAGCACTGCTTTCTTGACTTTCAAGGTTTAAAAGAAAAGGCTGCATGATTTTGAGCTCAAGACATGTGTTTTGTCTGTTGGAGTTTTCAAGTTTAGCAAATTGTTTTGACACTTTTGTGTTGTCTTCCCCTTGCTGTCTATCTTCCATTAAATCAGTTAAGGTCACTTGTTCAGTGAATGTTTCATCATTGAACAGGATGAATGATTCAAGGCTAGTGTTTACAGAATAAAGAGGAGATTTTTGCGGTCTCTCTTGGCTAGTAACCATGTATTGCATATGGGAATCCGTGTAAAGTCTTCTAGTCTGATTGAAAACAGGGATGGTTGCATATGTCATGTCCATCTGCATATTTCCTTGTAACTTAGCTCCCCAAGACCTAGATAACAACATACCATATTTTGGGGGTACATCAGCCACAAAAATATCCATGACTAGACACTTGGCTGGAATTTGTGCTAAGTTAACACAAAGGTCTTTGATTAATCCTAAACATTTTAATCTGCTTGAGTCAAAGGAGTAAATATCTTTGTAAGGTTTGGTGATTTCAAGGCATAGGCTCTCCATTACAGATTTGGGCATTAAATTGTGAGAGGCCCCTGACTCATGCATATCGTTATGTAAAATTTTGTCATGAACATTTAAACTAACATAAAAAGGAGGAGTTGGTCCTTCTTGATATCTACCCTCAATCTTGGGACCGAATATGAGCTCTCGTTGGTCATCATTAAGATTGACAGTATCATTATTCTCTTCTATGTTAAAAGCCTTCAAAATTTGAGATCTATATACTTTTTAGGCAGCTAATTCATTAAGGGGAATAGAGAATTTGATTCTGGAAATTTCCTGCTCCAAACTAAAAAGCATATGATTCTTTGAAGTGTTTGTTTCAGCCTTATAAACTTCCACTCTATCAGCAAAATCTATTTGCTGATTTCCTCCATTTACATTTGTCAAAATTGTTTTAACAGGAGCACTAGCTGAGGTGCTAATGCTACTAAGGTTTGCACTCAGTTTTTCATTACTTTGAGTGCCCTTTTCTTTGTTTTTATCAGAATTTCCTGCCACTGTTTTATCTTTCTGTTTTACAATTTTGGGTTTATTTACAGTGCTTTTTTGTACAGATTTATTAGAGGTTTTAGTCTTGGGAGTTTCCTGATTGCTTTTACTCCTAATGTCATACTCTTTTTGAGACTCTATGATGACATTTTCCATTTCTTGGTAGTAATATTCATCTTTTTCTCTCTTCTCATCATAAGGTGTATATAGACCTTGTTTTCTATCATGATGAACTTCAAAATCATCATTTTCTACTCCCATCATGTTGATGTCATCTTCCTCTGTTTTTTCACTTGTTTCTTCAACCTCACTTACATAGTTTGATGAAAAGGAGGAGTGATCTATTGATCATCCTCCCTTGGTCAGTTTTGAGGCTAGTTTATCCTAAAATTATGATTTTGGTTTTGATTTCTGTTTTGAGGCACTTTTTGGTTTTTAATTTCTTGTGCTCTCTCAAGTATGCTCATCTTTTTCATCATCTCCTCCATCATTCTCTCCATCATTGAGCTAGATGTGGAAGGTGTGGATTCCTCTCTAAAGGATACTTTCTTCTCATTCCTCATTCTTGCTCTGTTCTCCATTAAGTTAACTTCCAAAGCAAGAGATTCTTTTTTCGTATCTTCAAGAGTTAAAGGATCTCTCTCTCTCAACCGATAGGCCATTTCAGGATCAAATCCTTCAGGAAATTTGTTTAAATCTAAGCCTTGTGGAGGTTTTACGCCCGGGGGAAGTGCATTATAAACACTATTAAACCTAGTGCAATAAGCTTGAACACTTTACCTAGTGTTTCTGCGGAGATTCTTGTAGTCCGAAAGTAATTGGAGAGGGTTTTTATTCACTTCCCACTTGTTCAAGAATAACTGATGGAAGGGTTGGAGATCATTAATGCTGTGAGGGGTTAAGCCTTTGAACCATTTTCTTACTTCTCCCCTAAAATCTGAGCAAATAATCTAAGTTTGATAGTTTCATCATCAATTTCATTTCTGTCAAAATAGTCATTCATCTTATCCACATGTTGTGAAGTAGTAGTAGCATTATTGGCATCATACAATGGTATCTTGGAATGATAGTCCCGTGGAAGATTGACTAAGGGAAAAGGAAGGACCAACGAGGCATACCATGTTGCCATGATAGGGGGTGGAGGTGGATTTACAAGAGGTGGATTAATAAGAGGGAAAGTGGGTTGGACTGGAGTGGTTTGGATAGTGGATGTATGAAGAATAGATGTGGATGGACCAGCAATAGATTGTTGAGCTGATCTTGGATGAGAGACACCTAAATTATAAAGGAAATGTAAATAAGGTGGTGTAGTTTCTCTACTACCAGGATGTTCACTTCTATCTGGGGATGAAAGTGAAGAATCTGAATCTAACTAATCTAAATCATCAAGTGACCTAGTTCTAAATGGATTTCTTAAGTCAACTTGTGATTGTTGTAGAGCTGCAAGGTTTTCAGGAACATAATTAGCTCTAAGGGGTGATCTGAAAACAGTTGAAGATTTAACCTCAGGATACTTCCTAAGGATTATTTTAGGGTTATCAACTATCTCAGGAGGGTTTGGGTTAGGATAGGCTCTAGTATAAAGCTTTCTAGGAGCCACTATGTTGTGTTATTCAGACCCAACTAAACAAGAAAAATTTAACCAAATATGACAATCTTTAAGAGGAAAACTGATCTTTTAAACAAGAAAATTTTAATCCTAAAATCCTCTTACTGAGTTCAAATGATGTTACAATCATAATGGGTCTTCCCAGTGGAGTCTTAAGGTCTGTTTAGGATTTTGGAGTCACCAGGTGGAAATTTTTATCTCTCTTAGAGGTAAAAGGTTTTATGGTCCACCACCATGTTTATTCGAATTAAAATCTTGAAATATTTTTGGGTTTTCTGAGTTATTTCAGTCCTATGGGTTCTAAGAGTGTCCTAAATCTATTTCAACACTTAGCTACGGTGAAGAGACAAAGAGAGTTTACTCTTATGGCTAAGCTAGCTGATCCTTCAAGGTTTGATAAGTTCTTATGAGAATCCTAAGGTTTCCTTAGTTTGTCACTGATTCAAACAAGTTTTATCATGATCACCGTTTTCTTGGTAGTGCTTGAAGAGGGCAACTTGTACTGCAATGAACAATGAGTGTCTTGTTTTAAGGATTTCAACTCAGAGTCCCCAGTGGAGTCACCAGAAAGGTTAGCTCCCTGTAATTTGCAAGATTGGAAAATACAAACTGTAGAGAGAACACTTGAACCACTTCGGGATTCTAGGATCTAGCCCTCCTGAATCCAAAGAGGGATCTCTCTATAAGTGCAAAGAATGATTTATCTTTAAGGCTTTTGTGTTTGATATTAGGCTAGTTATTAAGAACAAGGGTTTTTGTTTGGTTTTGGATGGTTTAGCGTGAATTTTAGTTGAGTGGAAAGTCCTAAAATGAAAGAGTTTCAAAGGGAGAAGTTGCAAGTAATCAGAACAAGCTTTGGCTGATAGGATAGATATGACACTGGTTTTTAGTCCATTGGGCTATGGATTCATAAAAGGTTTTAATTGTGCAACAATTTCAAGAGTGGTCCAAGGGGCAAGTCATCTATATCACAAGATCTCTTAGATAAAATGATGGAATGGAATAATAAAAGTGTTGAAAGGGTGGAAAAAGACAATAATTTCAACTAGGATTTATCAGTCTTTCCAAACAAGAAAATCCTTTTAAGTAAATATTTAAAACCAACCAAAGGACAGGGCTAACCATAGACTTCTTTGGGCAAGTTTGTATTAAAGCTAACTCAATAGACAAACAATCTAGTAATCCGCATAATTACTTTCAGAAGGGATGAAAACAGATAAGAAAAACAAAGTGAAACCTAATATTATATAAGATACTTTTAAATCTAAACTGCTTTCAACATACTCTTAGGGAAACTTTTAGAATTACCTTTGAAGAAAGAACTAGAATACAAGGCAAACCATAAACTTTCCTAGTCCAACTTTACTTAGTATGTAATGAAAATAACATTCAAGAACAATGTTTAGTTTAGAGAGTAGGAGGAGGGAATGCCAGCATTCCTAACTGCTTGGACTGTATTGAATCATTCTTAAATACACAATTTGGTGGAAAACATTGAGATAAAGCTTATCAGTCAGAGAATGGTACTGTAAACAGTAAATCCTAACTCTATGCTTGTTGTTCTTTATCAGAGAATAAGTGGACAAAATGGCATACATGAAATGAAAACAATAACACAGAAAGAAGCACTTCTCTAGTGATATGGACCAGGATCCCAAGACTCATCTTGTATATTGATTTCAATCCATTTACATTCTTCAAGTCCAATGTTTCAATTCATAAATCATCTTTTCTTCTTAGCCTAACTTGTTTGATTACAAACAGAGCTTCAAGAGCCTTTGAACACTATTTACATGTAGAAAATTTCCAGCACAAGTATATATCAAATTTCTGCAACCAACCCTTTACAACGAGATAATAAAGAAGATTTTATAGGAAAATGAGGAGGTGGAATGATAGAAAAGATCTACAGACTCAATTAATATAGTTTAATGCTTCTCAACCTTTGAGGGGCTCAATGGAGAAGATTTCAGATATTTCCTATGTATTAATTAGTTTACATTAAGTATTAAGATGGCTGGGAAGATTTCGTTGACTTTTAGGCTTTTTTTTATCTTTGTAATAACTCTACTGATAGTTTAAATTAATTTCTTGGATTCAAAATAATTGTTGAGCTATCTTTATGCTAATATCTTATGTTCTGGTAATAACTCGGCCTCTTTTGAATTACTTTGAAGCTGCAGGTGGCTTTTGGTAGTTGAGAGGATTCAATTAGCCTCTGATGTGGCAGTGGAGGCTTTCTCAGACAGATAGATCTGATTGTTCTTCTTTAATCACTATTAAATTTGCTTTAATTCTGCGTGTTAGTCTTAATTCGGCCTAAATTCTATCTTCTTTTCTTAAAAATGTGTTTAATTGAGTGGATTAGGCTTTTTATTATCGATTTTATCCTAAATCCCTCAAAACTGTGTTTAACAATCTTTAATTATTTATCTCTGGTTTGACTGGATCCTTTCACAATGATACTATTTTCTTGATTTAGTTTTGTTGTGTCTTGTTGATGTGCAAGCATTACAGGGGCGTTTATAATGGCGCCAGTGTTAATGAGGCACCGGAAAACTTGGATGGGAAACCCTATGGAACAATCTCTTTGATGAATAAAGGCCCGGGGGATCGTCATCCCCGACCTTCAACTTTATTTTAAAACAATTTATAAAACTATTAAAACCTGCACAATCAAACAAAAGTTAGAAAAATCCTGTGTATTTGGGTTTAACTACTTCATAGGTTTAAGTTTAGAGCGCAGATGTTGGATGAAAGCATTGAACGGTGGGGATTGCTTCACGGGGGTAATATGGGAGGCGGTTGATTTAAACGGTGGGGAGATTAAGTTAGGGTTGTTGATATGTGGAGATCGACGGTCGAAATGGATTGGGAAGATATAATGAAAGAGGGCCACATTATAGCGAAATGAGAGAAATTACAAAGGAAATGAGTGAAAAAACCTTTGGCGGAGGAAAAAGGTTAAAATGAAATTTGGGGTTTCAGAAATAACCTAGACCGTCAGATGAGATCAGTCCACAGAGATCGACAGCAGAGGTTGATCGTTGAAGTCCCTTGGAGGATGGGCGAAGGGCGATTAAAAAGGCGAGATTGAATGCGGGCCGTTGATCTACAAAGGTCAACAGTGGAGAATAAACGTGATGGAATGCAGTGTAAATGGGAAGGGTGGTTTCGGCTAAAGAAACCACCGGTTTCATGCAAGAAAATGGAGGAAAGGCGGTTTTACCTTTTTGAATGCGATATGCATCAGAGCTTGACACGTGGCTTTTTAAAACCGCCTATATCACGTGAATTTTAGGAATTATCTGTCGGGCTTAAATTTACGTGAAACTGCGCATTGACCATCAGATCTGGAGTGTCAAATCGAACGGTTAAGAAGAAAGCGTGATAAGAAAAGATGCGCAGGAGATAAGATGTGGGGCAGAGTTTAAGCGGTTTTGATCTCGACCGCTAGATCAAGGATGAACGACAGAGATTTAATCTGGAGAATGGTAGGACCCAAAGGAGTTGGGCCTATCGGGTTTATTATGAACGATTGGATGAAACAGATCAACGGTAGAGATTTAATCTCAGGGTTAGTAAAATAAAATATGAGGTAGGGGCCAGGCAGAGAAACGGTTAATGAGGGCCGTTGATCTGCAAAGATCAATGATGGAGATTCATTTTAAAACTTTATATAGTGAGGTTCATGAAATTAACTAAGAGAGTGAGAATTGATCTAGAGCATCAGATCTTTGAGTATGGATGGCCCAGATGCAATCGAAAGATTGCGATCAGCAGAAGAGAGAGGAAAGGGGAAATGAAAATCTTCGATGCGATTGAATGAGGGTTGTTGATTTGAGGTCCAGATCGACAGTGGGGAATGAATTGGAGGTTCAAAAAGTGGAGGGATGGGCTACTGAAAAGGAAAAATGTGGATCCTCAGATCTAGGTATGGCGGAATAGATCGATGGCTAAGAATCCATCGGAAGATCACCAATCAGGAAGGGGCGATAAAATATTTAAACGTGCCCGATGGAAATCTCCGATGTGAGATCCTAAAGACCATTTGATTGTTTCAGATTAACGGTCGGGAATGGTTTTAAACCGTGAACCGGCGGGTTTCCTTTTAACATAGGAAAAATGGGTTATTTATGAAATACAAAGGGAAATTTGCATCAGGGAGGGTTTATATAATTTTTTAGCGCCCGATTGCGGGCTCCAGGTTTTACAAAGGGGGAAAAGGGTCGAGGTTTATAAAAAGGGGCCAATGGCATCGAGGGATTTTTAAACAACAAAAGAAATGTGCTCATCAGAAGTTTTGATTACGATAAGCACTTTAGGACTTTAACTGTTGGTCCTGGGCATGGGTATATGGTGGGAAAGTTGTTTAGGGCTTATCCCAAAGGGGCTTAGGCCTATAATGAAAAAATTGAGTTTTTTATGTTTTTTCAAAGATTTTCAAAGGACTTGAAAACTTCTCATAACGAAAAAAATGAGTTTAAACCTTATCAAAGGGGTTTTTATGAAAGGAAGGGAAAAGACGGAAAATAGAGGAATTTCATGGGAAAAAAGGGCATAAAAATGAAGGTTAATAATGAGTGAAAGGAGGGGTAAAATGAGGAAAAATGGAGTTTTTTCCGCAGTCTTTTCTTCATGAAAACAACAGATTTTTTCAGAATTGAGAGGGAAATAGCAGTGAATATTAATCAAAGGATAAGTCAACTTCATAAGACTTCATGAACTAACAATTTCGCAATAAAATTGTTTCTTGAAGGCTTAAAACATGATTTAGCCACCATTTGATATGAAAAATTTTATAGGTGGCTAACGCACACAACCATAGAAGTTGGCCCCTATGGTTCCTTTTACTTTTCAATGTTTTAGTCAATGTACTAGAAGTATTCCCTTTTCTTGAGGGTATTTTTGTATAATTTACAATAGATATCAATGTAGAGCTATATCCAAGAGAACCTACAGAGGAAATAAAAATGTATTATGACTTTATTGGAATATAAAATCCTCTGAAAGCACAAAAAAATTTATTTTTTTCTAGCCATGTAACCAACCTTTTATAATATAAATGATAACCATTTCATTAAAAAAATAAAAAAAAATTCAAGAAAAAAGAATAAGGAAGGAATATTGGGTTCAAATGTTCTAGTGAATGAACAAGATTCCCTTACATTGGTTCTTGTTAGGTAAACTTGGATTTGGGAACATGGTATAATGTACCCATGGTTTTCTTCCGATGGGATTCTGTAATGAATCCTTTCGAAGGCTTGGATTACTTCATTGTAATGGTTCCAAGGATGTGAGTTGTGAAGGATCACTTGGTGAGGGTTTTTTCTAAGGACTATTAGAATTTTGATAGGTTGAGTTCTTCCCTAGAGTTGGAGGTTTCCTAGGGAAAAAAAGGTGAATTATATATTCAATTTTTATTATTGGCTGTATTTTAAATTATGTTCCTCTATGTAATTTTTTCTGTAGTTAAAATTTCTTACATGTGGTATGAGAGCCTTGGTCTAGGTTTTAGATTTAGAGGAACGTCTTTGCACTCAAGGTTAACTTGGTCTCTCTAACGATAGTAAATTGATAATGGATTTAATCTTGAATTATTGAATTGCAATACATATTTAATGGTGGCTGTGACCAATAGTAGAAACTATAGGGACCGAGATAAGCACAAAAATGGTAGTAGTGGTGTTTTGGTGGTGGATGTGTTGAGAATGTCACTAAAGGTGATTTTTGGTAGAAGATTGGTAGTAGGGACCATGGTCATGGTGATCATTAGAGCTCTGCAATATAGTATAATGGGTGTTTACACATTCATATCTAAGTATTTAGGAAAATAATGGAGAATGTACCCTATATTTTTAGAAGGAGCTAAACTCAAACGACCCTGGTGTTTGGATTTAGTGGAAAGTATAATGAACATGAGGATTTAAGAATGTGAGAATGCGTTCGAGTGAGATATGGAGGATTATTTTAGAGTATGGAATTATTCATAGTGTATGGGTAGCTCATAAACCACTAAGATGGCTTTGATGGTGGCCAAATGTTTTTGTGTAGTGGTGTTAGTGCATGGGTTAGTGGTTGAATATGAGAGATGAAATCATGTGAATGTTGTGTAGAAAAGTAGTTGTGGAGACCACCATAATACGATGAATGGACTCTGGTATCTTAGGGTTTGGTGTCTAATGATGATTGGAGAATCATATAGAGCACTGCAGGCTACTAAATCAAGGCTTGGTTGTTGGATTAAAAAATAGTTGCATAGGTGATTTATGGAGGGATTGTATGCATAATGATCATATCAAAGGGAGACACAATGGGTTTCAATTGTGTAGAGAAATAAATACAAATATATTTTCAAAATGAGATCATTTTATCATTAGGTGAATCGATACACTATCATTTTTCACTTACAGGCATCTATTTCATAGTGCCCACAACACAAAGGTGTCATTCCAATCAGATAGGTCTGTTAATAGATGAAGAGATTTCATAGGTGATGTAGGTCGTGTTTTGATGTGTGAATAATATATATGGAAGACCGACCATGTATGAAGTGTACATGTTCTTTATGAAGATAGGATAGTGGGTGCACGACCCAGGTCTAGGTGACCAAAACAAAGAAAGGGTACAAAATTGAGGTCTAAGAGTTGGTTGGGTAAAACTTTCAATGCCCCAGTAACGCAAAAAAGGCCATGAGTCTTTGTAATGCAAGGCAAGTCACCTAATGAGTTTTGCAGTGATGATGGTTAATTGTATGTTGTTTCTCAAAGAGATATGGTATATTCTTTCACCCTTTACGAAGAAGAAAGGCTTGAGAGGATGAAAACAAGTGAAATAATGAAAAAATATTATTATTATAATGGATTCAAAAACATTATTTCATGTAAATGTGAATATTATTGTAAGACTTGGTAAGGCATGCATACACCTAGGTATTTTCTAGTAAAGTATCGGTTAGAGCTAGGTGATAGGGGGAAACACTGGGTGAATAGATTCCACGAGTATAAAATTCAAGGGGAATAAGCACTAGAGCGAGAAGGGGTGACTCACTTGGTTGGTTTGGACAAATTTGGTTAAGTGAAATCCGAAGTCAAGGTTTATGTGGGGATGTTAGGTAAACTTGACATGGGGATAGAGTCAAAGTTGACCAGGTCAAACAATGGTGGTTTTGGGCACATGATATAGTGCACCCATGGTTTTCTACACATGGGATTCATGTAATGAAGCCTTTAAAAGTCTTGGAAGAATTTATTGTAATGGTGTTGAGGATGTGAGTGGTGAATACTCATTTGGCAATCTTGGCCATGGTTTTTGCCATGGACTAATGAAATTATATTATGCTAGGTTTTTCCCAAGAGTTGGGGTTTTCCTAGGTTAAAAGTTGTGCATTATGTGTTTAATGTTTATTATTGTTATTGGTTTAATTTTTATTTCTCTTGGTAATTTTTTTCTCTAGTGAAAATTTCTTACAATATACACTGATTGAAATCCTTTTATGATAAATAATGTTTTCCTTGGAATAAATTTAGGCATCACATTCTCTCCTAGTATTATCACTCATACAAATTTTTCATGTCACCTTGACATTTCATATATTGATGAATATCTCGTTATTCCTGTCTTAGGTTCCCCTACTCACTCCTCATTACTAAATTTTTAGTTTCCCTCTATAATTGATAAGACTAATATCCCTCATCCCCTCCCTCCTCCTGCTTCCCTCCCCACCAAGCCTTCAAACCAATTCCCCCACCCCCCATATTCTCTCTTAGTGGTGCCCGAATGATATATATCTTCCCCACCCATATTTCTTCCCCTTCTCCCTTCCCTCATGGTGACTCTTTATTCCCAAACTCTCAAGATCCTCATGGTTTTCGTACCTCCTTGGATGAATATAGTAGCATGAAGGTATCTACTCCTCTATGTAAAATTCTAGATAAGTTTCCTCTCCTTTGAAATCCCTATAAATGGAAACCTTATTCTAGGTCCTTAGAGGTTTCCTTTTCTTAGGCAGGTTTAGCCTTAGATATGATTGTTCCAATCGTATTAGTGAAATGTTACATATGTTAAAAGCTCAAAAAAATGTTGTCTTGGATATTAGGAAATGGAATTACCATAAAAAATTAAAGGCTCTTACCATAGGGTAATGTCTCAAAATCTCGCAAGCATGACTAACCTCTCCTTCAATTCTAGAGGGTTGTGAGGGATTCGAAAAATTATAGTGCTAAACTAAATTATTAAATATCACAATCATGATATCAATCCCTTTCAATAAAATATAGTCAATGGGCCTATATCCAGAGTGTTTGTTGATCCTTGGCTAAATAACTAGTCCTTTTTCTACTTTATATGTCGTGGGGCTCTCTAGCGGGCTTCTCATTGGATGGACACCAATGTTTAGTGCGTTTAATTCCTTATTATATGATTTCACTATTTCTATTTGAGTAGGTGTTAATAACCATGAAATTGAAATATTAGTCCTTAATATATATGGTCCTTATTAGGATAAAATCCCTTATGAGGATAAAATTGCTAGTTCCATGAGGGATTCACTTATGAACTTGTTTCATAGCATGTTCATTTGCAGGATATTAATAATTCCACTCATTTTAGTATATATTGAAAAATAGCCCTAAACATCCCTTTTATGACAACCCCATTCCAATATATGCTTACAATTTTTAAAATCCATATTTTTGCCAAATATCATAGTATCCATTTTTTCCATGGAATTTTTAATACTCATTTTTACTTATAACCATAATATGGAAACTTTATGGAACTTCTATATGCCTACAAATCACAAAAATGATCCAAAAATAAGTAACAAGTGCACTTATGTTGTAACTAAGTCACTTTTTTCTAGAAAAATAAGTCATTGGATCTTGTACTTTTTTGCGTTGACAAATAACCATTAGATCCTTATCATTAATAACAATGTGGCACTAGGTAATCCCCAATGACATGTATGCTTGTGTGGGTCCCCGAACTTATGTGTCACACCGCACTTTGATGATCACACTGCTCTACACATCTGACGATATACAACCATTTTTTCCCCACACCAACTTAATGTTTAATGATAAGAGTTAGGGAGAAATGGAAAAAAATCCCTTCATCACAATGGGCCAATCAAGCATGTTTCACCCTAATTTCCCAAGCAGTGAAACCACCCAAGGTCACAGGAAAAATCGAAGGTGGTATTATCCATGCCACACAATTAGCTATACATTAATGGCATAGGTGCCATTGATTTAATTCCTTTTGTAGTCCATGCATGTTTCCTTGAATGCCTTAGTGAAAAAAATATTTCTAGCCCACAATACTATGCAATATATATATTTTTCAAAACTTTTGCTACTTTTAATCCCCCATATGAAAAGACATGTTAATATATTGTCCATCTAGTGAAGTCCCTATGGCCAGTTTCAGTGATTTAACAAGCCATAATATCATCATAGGGGGACATTTAAGTGGGGGGAGGGGGGGGGGGGGGGGGAATCATGTGGAAAAACCCTCTCAATGGTTTCTTCTCATCCATATTTGAGTATCTTCTCCTGGTGGAGATTGAGCCACTACAAATTTCACCAACATGGAAAATTTATCAAGAAAATGAGGATGTTTTATTTAAGAGGATGGATATATTTTTGGTTTTCTTATAAAATAATTAAATCTCAAATCATTTCTTAGTCATGGGTGTCCAACCTCCTCCATTTGGTTATGGACTCAGAGAGGCCTCCTTGCCACTTAGAGTTAGTCATTCGTAGCTCCTTAAAGATGATTTCAAAAAATTGGTGGACACTTGGATCCATAATCATTCCCTATACCTTGAATCATGCATGATTTAATTTGAAAAAAACAACTCCAATCTTAATGTAGCCATAAGGAATTGGAACATTCTCTAAAAGGAAATACAGGAATCATGTCTGAAGATGGTGGAATAATAAATTAAGTTCCTCTATGAAGCCTTAGGTGACTTTTTTCTCCTAGGGAAACATCTCATCTCTATTATATCTCAAACAAGAAATACATGATCGACTCAAAAAAGAAGAACCCAAATGAAGATTAAAAATTAGATCCATATGGATCAAGGAAGGGGACAACAACACAAAGCTTTTCCTCTATTTTTCATCCTATTGAAAGAACAAAAACTCTATTTTGGAATTCTAGAATATTGATGGTTCTATGTCCAATTCCCTCTATGAAAAATATTTAGAAGAGATTAGAAATTTTGAGGTTTTTTTCAAAGATATAGTAGGTTGTCCCATCAAGGAAATCCTAGAGGTGATCTCAAAAATTGATCCTATTTTTATGGAGGAAATGAACCAGACCCTAGAGAAAGAATTTTTTGAAAATGAGGTCAAGGAAAATATTTTCTCCATGAGAAAACGGAAAATTCCTTGCTTAAATTTCCTCCCTATAGAATTATATACGGAAATTTTGAATTTTCTCAAAAAGGACATAATAAAATTTGTTTTAGAATCCCAATGATTTAGGAAAGTGTGGGAATCTCAATATTTAATGTTTCTTTATTTAATCCCAAAAAACTAGAATGATGCATTCTTTGAATAATTTAAACTGATTTCATATTGCAATGTAATTTATAAGATCATCTACAAAATTTTGGTGTGTCACATCAAGGAGATCTTCAATTTGACAAGAATTTTTTTTCTTACATGGAAGATAGATCCATGATGTAGTTCCATTAGATAAAGAAACTATTCATTCCATTAAGACCCATAACATAGATACAATCACACTTAATTAGGACTTGTCCAAATCCTTTGATAGGTTTAGGTAGACCTTTATTTTTTTTTCTCTTGGTAAAATAAGGAATGGGTCTAGCAAGAAAAAACGATATTATGGGATGCTTTTATTCATATTCCTTTGTATTTCTAATCAACAAAATTCCTTCACCTTTAATTTTTTGGAAACCAGGATGCTTTGTAGATTAATTTAGATTTACTTTTCAATAGTAATTGCTTGTGAATTTAGACGACTTCTTATTACATTTTATTCTTGTTATTTCATCAAAAAATTACCCTAACATGAAGATGAAGATCACAGAAACAAAATAACACAAGATATAGGCTCCAAGCCATGGAAAAACCCCTCTAAGGGGAAAACCCAAAAAAAATCTCTTCTTAGAGAATGAGATCGAAATTAAGACATCCAAGACCCATGACCTCATAAAATTTATACCTCTAGATACCAAGACAAACACTCCTTCTTTCCAGAAGATCCATCAACAAGAGATTGGCAACAAGATATCTCTCATACTAGGCCCCTCCTCATCATTTCTATCCCTTTTGCGATATTTCATACCCAAATCATTTGAGTGTGTGTGTTCAAATGAGCTCCATCTTCCCTCTATTTATATAGTTCAGAGGGGTGTGAATATACATTTCATTAGGGGAAAGTATGACTTGAAATGTAGGATGACTTGGCATTTAGAGGGGTTTCGACCCAAAGTTACAAATTTGAAAATTATTTTTCTTTTTCTTTTACAATAAGTCCAAATACATTTTGAATCTTTTACTCAAGAACATGGAAGCATGAAGAACATGCTTCTCTAGAAAAACAATAACAATCCTTTTTCTTTTTATTTTTACATAAAATAAATAATGGCACAAATTATGAAGACTAAAATTAATTACATTCCCCAACACTCCCTCCTAACTAGGGAGGTATTCATAATTGTAAACCTATGTTGATGATGTTGGACCCACCAAAATTCAGGGGATATACTGGTATGAAGTACCAATTAGACCTCATATCGTTTGGTGTAGGATTCCCATCGGTAATAATGGCCTAGTTTCCAAATTATTAAGGATATGCCTTAGATCTAGTTTGCAGCAAGACATAGGAGTGAAAATGTACTTTCGAAAAGAAAGGGGGTTTTTCTTGGTGAGTTTTTAGTTGTAAGTGTGTCCATGTTCCTCTACTACAGGGGGAGAGAAATGAGTGTGCCTCTAAGAGAGAGGTAATAGTACCACCCAAGAAGAGATACACTTGAACTGAAAGGGTCCATCTAACATCCAACGAAATAGTCCATAAGGGATGCGATGATCATTACAACCAACAAATAGGAAGAATATACATAATGTAATACAGAATATTCCACAAGGATTAGGAATAAATAGCAACTATTACAATACATCCTTAATATTTTAAGTGTTAAAATAACTTAAATAGTTCAATTATATTAGCACATGTGAAAGTAAACATTAAATACAAAAATCCGCATAATAGTATTACAAAAATTCATAATCGATGCATGAAGAAAGTGTTGGAATTTAAGAATTATGTTATTATGTAAGAGTTACAAGAAAAATATATACATTGAACATTACTATCTCCAATAGTGGACCATTGAAGCCACTCCTTGCTCCAAAAAAGAACTATCTTATCTCTCTAATGCTTTACTGGTGGAGCCATGGTGAAAATTCATTTGATCATACAATGAGGGAGTATATATAACCAAGGGCGACTCTTTGACTAGCCCCATGACTGCTTGAATTCCTATGACTTTTCAACTTACATGACTCTTTACATTTCATGTGTGTCCTTTGGAATTCCAGTTTACAACACATTTTGAATAAAATATACATGATCCACAATAGTGATGTGGAATATGACCACTCATTACATGACATGACATGAAACTGCTAACATAGATTTCTTGATGATGTGGCAACGTCATACCACTGCTACTGCTGATAGTTAAATGTCTTCCTGAAGAGGATTTTATTTCACCTATACATGCCTTGGTGATAAGGAGCCTTGAATGGTCTCAAGTCTTGGATAGTGGTCGAAAACTAGTGTCCCTTCACTCTCTTGACTCATCAACTTTTAAGTTCAACTACAAAGTTTTCTTAAGCATGCTTTCCTACTTATGCTCCTTCTTCATCGTCTTGCAATGACATGATTGGGTACCTGTTCCTACAATTCACTCATGACGAGATGAAATCAATCTAACTCAGTGACTGTGAATTTGTGCAATTCAGGAAGGAAAGGGGAAGCCCTGAGCTTTGATTTGCACAATGCATAATTTAGGCTGGGTTGAGGAGAAAGACAACGCAGTTTCTAGAGCCAATGGGACAGACTCAGGGGATGGGCACTAGGATATCTCACTGCACAGTTCTAGGGGTAAGGGAAGGTCGGCCTATTGCACATGTGAATAGTTAAAGGGCTCATGGATTGAGCTTGAGGATTGAGGATGGGAAGTGTGGATTTTAAGTCAGGTTGGGGGGGGCATGAATGCGCAATTCCGGAGGTCAAGGTTGAGGCTTGGTCACATAAACTGCACAATGCAAGATTCCTAGGAGGAGGGAACTATGCACTACACAATTCCAAGAAACAAGGTCACAACTACATGATTGAGACTACGTAGTGTTCAGCTTAGGGAAGGTTGGGTGAAGCAAGGTTTCTTGGTCGAGAATTTTTTGAAAAATTTAATAAGTGTGAGATCGATGAGAATAGTGTGAACGGTGATGAAAATTATATTGTGATCACATACTTAGAATAATTTTATGGTTAAATAAACATAGATCATCGATGACATAAAAATAAAATAATTTCCCTCCATGCGACAATTTTACGATTGGTTATGACATGTGTGACACCAAAGGTACACTTTACAATGACCGCAAGGACAATTATGTGAAATTTTTCAAAAATTTGGAAATGAGTGCGACAAGTACTTACAAGTTTAGAACAAGTCATTTGCACAAAGGTGGCCTCTTGGAACCATGAGAACATTCCCATACATACAATGTGAAAACCAACATGTCAAAATATGATACTTTTCCCAACATGCAAAAGCGAACTCAACATTGTAAGAAAAAAAATAAAATGAATTTCAAATTTTGTGACGATGATGAAAAAATACCAAAGAAGGATATGAATTTTGGTATAGGAAAAAACACTTGGTGACACACTGGTAGAATCTGCAACTTCTCTGTCTCAGTTAACTTCTTTCACGCAGGGCCTTGTTTCTTCAGGGTGTATTGATTCATCGTGCATATTACTTTAGTTTCCCCACTTACCATGTGAACATACATAGTAACCATCATTCTCTCTTAATTTAACTCAACATAAAATTGAGTTTTATCACAATGTTTCGAGCTGGGAAGGGTCATTAAGCTCACAATTTTAATATTTTAAGAGTATAATTTTTCATCTATGGTGTTTCTCCCCTGCCATTAAGCCTGGACAGTAACCCAACAGATTCACTACAGGAAAAGACATCATTATGATTTCAACAAGCCTAAATAGTACCCTAAAAAATTTTCTTGCATCACCTCTCTGCACAGGAAGCCTTTCTCTTCTTTCGCCTTTATTTATTTACTTTAAAGAGGTATGTGCATTGGTACTTATTCATATTTGGTGGAAGAGGGATCTCAACTTATTGAGAGCAAGAGAGGTTTTTCTTTTAGAGAAGCATTTAGAGACTTATGATTTATTTTTTCTCATTTGTATCTCTCCCTTCTCATTTTCTACTGATTGGATAAGCATGAAAACACCGAAACATAAAGAACCAAATACGGCACAAGGTTTCTCTAATGCACACGAGTTCATGTTTTGACCAAAACTATCCTTACGGATGGATCATGTTTTCAATTGGAACTTCATCGACCAAAATACAAAACCAACAAAAAAGTGGCAAACCAAAGACTAACCAAATGTTGAAGTGTCACAAGACTCCCTTATGCTTTAACCACACACATTCTCAGAAACCAACACATGGAAAAAGAAAAATATTATTCACATAAAAAAAATAAGAAACAAAATAAATGAAAAGAAAAAGAGTAAACAAAATAAAACTATGTACATAGTGTAGGGCACAACCCCTGGTGCTCATTGAAAATAGTGTTTCAAATATTTTCCACTGATAGGGAGAGAGTTAATCTTCCCCTAAAGTAATGAAGTTGATAATTGTGTTGGAAAATTTTCTCGTGCAATGTGAATGGCCTAATCCACAAGGATTGAAAATAATTTTGTTTTCTTATGTCATTGAGGGATTTGTCCCACTTCAAGACTAGGTTCCCCACACTAAATTTTTTCTTCCTTGCAAAATTCTCGTTGAGCCACCTATTGATACAATTTTGATGGAGTGAAAATTTTTCCATTTCTTTCAACCTTGATTCCTGTAGCTTATGAACTGTGTCCATCCTATGCTGCATTAATAAACATGGCTTTCCTTGGGATTCTTATGAGATTTGGAGAGAAGGAAAGTAGAAGTAGGGCGTGAGGATGGCTTATTTTCCGTATACCAAGAATTAAGGGGAAGTGTTCAAGGAAGGATTAGGCATGACTTGGTCAACCCATATATAATTGACCAAAGCAGAGTGCCAATTCCTCTGCTAAGAGAATATGGTTTTCTTAATGATGTAGATTGGGTTCTTATTTGTGGATTCAACAAGACCATTCCCTGGAGGATATTAAATAGTAGAATTCTTCAATACTACTCTAGTTTACAATGAAAAGTCATAGATTTTTAATGATGAGAAATGCATTGCATTGTTGAAAAAAACTGAAGTAGGAATTCAAAACCCGGCGATGATGTTTTTATGCAAAAATTTAATGAATTACTGATCATTCACTTGTTTGAGTGGAAATACTTCGGTCCCCCACATGAAATAATCTATGGTAGTGATAATATAGCATTGCTTCTTTGACGAATATGGAAATATTTCTCCAAAAATATACAAGCACTACTATTGAAATGGTTCTTCCATTGCGATAAGCTAAAATTTGGCAGCTGACTCCTTGTTTTTGTCGTCACACCTATGACAAACGAGAAATTTTCGGGTGTACACATGAATATTTGTAAATAGTGTAGGCCAATAAAATATTGCCCTCATGATTTTATGCATCATTGTGTTTCTCACACAGTGTCCCCTGACTGGTCTATTTTTGAGATCACATAATGCCTTCTCTGAATTTTGTGCATCCAAACACGTGAGAAATAATGTTTTTTGGTCTATTAAAAAAAGCACCCCATGCACCAACTGGTAGGATAATGATTTGATTCTGAGTGCCCTCTTTTTTCATGCATAAAAATAGGACAGAACAGTGCCATACTCAAGGTATTGGTGCACATATATGTATGAATATTTTGTAATAGTATTGGGGATGTCTCGCTCAATGTTTTACATTTGAATTCATTCCTCGCACCCTAAAGGATCTTCTCCTTACTTTGCGTCCACTTCTTCTGCCGTTGGTAAAAAAAAAACATGGCCTTTTATTGTGTGAACTAGCTTGATTTCTAAATCACATTCCTACATATGAGTCATTGATTATGTTCTCCTTTCACCTAGCTCTTATTGAACAAGTAGTGATTTGACTGCTGAGTGCAGAACAAAGATAATACAATGACTCTTATATAGATAGGGATGAAAGTGCTTCACCTCCTTGTATAATGCAGAAGATTTTTTATCCATGATAGGGTACTCAATATCAAGTCCTTGTAGACTGGTGCTCATGAAATAAATAGGCCACTCTTTATTCATGTCATCCTTCTGTGTGAGTACAACGACAAGAGATTTTTCAAAAGAAAAGGTGTAGAGAACAAAATACTTACTGAAATATAGGCTATACAACATGGGTGCTTCTGTGATATCTTGTTTAATAAGGGAAAACAAATCCTTTTCCATTTTATCCCATTTTTATATAACACACTTTTTCACCATCTCTTGTATTTTTTTTACAATCTAATCGTAATCAAAGATGAACTTTTAGAGGAAGTTGATATTCCCCACGATGGACTGCATAGCCTTCTTGTTCACTAGGAAGGGAATCTGCATGCTTACTTTGACTCTGTATGGGTCTACCTTAATGCCACTTTTGGAAATTATGTCGCCCAAGATATTACCCTGAGGCACTGCAAAGATACTCTTCTTGAGATTGAGGGATATCCCATACTTGCGACATCACTCGAAAACTTTATTTAAGTGGTGTATGTGGTCTGAACTATATTTGGAGAACATTGTTACTTCGTTAATATAGATCACTATGCACTGCCTAATCAATCCATGAAATGCTATGTTGATAACACGTTGGAATGTTGCACCGGTGTTGATCAACCCAAATGGCATCCGCTTAAACGCACACGTACCCCACTTTTTACGTAAGGTAGTTTTAAGTATGCTAGGCTTTGAGACTAGAATCTGGTTGTATCTTGAGTAACTATCTAGCAAAGAAAACATTTCAAACCCCGATTTTGTTTGTAGTATTTATTCCATGGACGACATCGATTAATTATCCTTGTCTGAGGCGCGATTGAGATTTCAAAAATAAATGTATAAACAGATTTCCACAAACTTCTTTATAACTAGGACCAAATTTGACACCCATGTGGAGTGTCACACTTTGTATATGATCTGAGCATTCAGAAAATTCCTTAGATATTTCTAAATAAGAGGTTCAAGCGTTGGATGTACTTTTCTTAGCTTTTGTTGAAATATCTTGGTCCCTTATTTTATCAGTATCACATGCTAGATTATTCACATGTCATAAGTTTTAAGCTAATCATATGTCCATGTGAGCACATATTTGTATTTATTGAATAATCAGATATAGGAATTCTGCTCTTATCGTGTGCAACAAGTACCAATATTTACATACTTAAGATCATTTTATGTTCCCAAGTTAATATGTTCATGCGACAGTGTGGAACTATGGGTTTTAGAATTAGAAGGTTCCTAGAAGTGATTCTCTAGATCATACATATTCTCCAAAGATACCACACCCTTTGGGATTGAATTTAATTTACTCCTGGTGGCTGCATCCTGCAAAAACTTTTCGTGCTCGTCCTCATCGATCATTGCATTTTTTAACACATCAGTGCTTTCCATGAAGCACAATATTTGTGTGTCATCATTAAAAACATGTAAATTAGTGATATTATTGAGGGAAGATGGTATATAAAGAATTTCAAATGAAAATTTATCTCTCAACGGTGATAAAATAGCAGCAACATTTGCTAATGCATCCGAAACTATGTTATGCATTATTTTAATAAAAATAATATTGAAATCTTGGAAATGTGAAATTAAACTCCATACCTCTTGTTGATAACTCTTAATATGAGGTGACAGACAATCTATGGTATCTCGTACCTATTGTACCATAATTTCTGAGTCACCTACTGCTTTTAGGAATGCAACGTTGAGGTCAATGGATCTTTTCAAGCCAAAGACGAGTGCATCATATTCTGTAGTGTTGTTTTTAAACTTGAATTACAAGTAGCTCTAGATCAAGTGCTTTCTCCGCATTGGGTCTATTAAAATTTAACTAGATCTAGTGCCCTCCTACATTTTGGAACCAAAAAACCACAAAATCCACATATCATATGTAAAATTGTTGTGAATTAAACTAGCACTATTTCTACCACTACTACTACTAATTGTACAAAGATCATTTCCACCAGTTGGACTAGGAAGGAGCTCCAATTGTGTTTCTAGTGGGACTGGGGATGGCTGTGCAAGATAACACCCCACTTGAGTTTCTAGGAGGAAATTCATGAAGTAAGTTATGTGAAAGCCACTGGTTCATTACGTTCATTCAAGGGAGTAAAATTATGTTTCATGTACCATTGTGAGTTCACTTGAATGTGATTATTTCTTCCCTTAAATGAAATCCATAGGTGTGACCAGTCCATAGAAAAGTATCCTTGTAACTTAATTGACCAGTCTCTACTTAAAAATACTTTGTACGCCTCTGGTATGTTCACAATCATGATGTCGATACATTGATGAAATCTCTCGTTGGATGATCAATGGATAATCGCGTATTTGAGTTCAAAAACTACGTGGACAAGAGTCTTGCCTAGTTGAATATTTGTGCATATGTTTTATTCCATTTTGCATTGATTTTATTTACGATAGATAAAGTAATTACACTTACTCATGCACTAGAATCAACTAAGAAATTATATACATTGAAATTGAAAATTTCTAACTTCAATAAAAAATAGGGAAGACTGTATTTTCTTCCAATGTTAGAGTGTTAAGTATTGATTCAAGGGAACTAGAAGATGAACCTCATCCCTTGTATGAAGATGTGTCGTTACCTGTGGAGGACTTCCCAAGTGCTCATAAGATAATGTCCTATGACTCATGATTTTTGTTAAATAAAACATTGAAACGTTTTCACTAACCTTCTTCATGTCATCAACTATGTTATAATCCACAAAGGGAATAATTACCGAAGTGACTTGGGGCGTGACTTGGTTCTTCACTTTCGGAGTGATGGTTTTTTCCTTAATTCTTGTGGAAGTAATTTTTGTTAAAGCTTCTTTCCCATACTTTCTATGAGTGTTATTGTTGTTCTAAGGTTATCATTGATGTCAATATGAGGATCAATATTTTTGTAAAGACCCAAAAACCCTAATGGAAAACCCTTTCAGTGATATCATGCAGACCTCATATGAAGAATTCCTTGCTCATGATGACAAGTCCCTCTTGGTTAATAAGGATTCCATTAATGATGGTGTGCTTAATCTTGATGAAGAAGCTTGGAACCAACATGATGTTAAGATGGAAAATATTCTTAAGGTGCCAAGTGTCAATCATGTACCTTGTTTGGTAACCTAGAAGAATGCACTTGATGATGTCATTCGATGAAGGTCTTGATGACATGGAGGACCATTTGATGATGATGTTAGGCCCCCATATTACTAGTCTAGTCCCTTATTTTTATTAGTGTAGCCCCCTTATTGTTATTTTTGTGCCCCTGTAACCCCCATATTGCTATTATTGTTCCCTTACATTATTATTGTTAGGTCGGTTAGGATTATATTGTGATCCAATGGACCCCTATATATAGAAGGAGGTTTTTTCATTTGTATCATCCAAGAATTTTTCACTTATATAATGAATTGGAGGTTGCCTCCTCGAAGTGGCTGATTTATAAGGCGTTCATCTCTCTTCTCTTCTATTTTTGGAGCTGGTTTCATAACATTTGGTATCATAGCTTTGGATTTTAGGGTTTTGCTGCTCCAAACAGGTCATCGTGGTATTTTTGCTATAACATTTTTTCTACGAAGTTTCAGAAGCTGAAATTTTTGGAGCCTAAAGCCAAAATCCCGAGCAACGTCGTGGAAACATTTCAGAGCTTTATTCACAACATTTTCAGAAATATGATCTATGGAAGTTAGTGTTATTTCAGGCTTCCGAATTTCATCTCAAAGAGGTGACTCTGGGAAAATTGTCATAACTCTCACTCTAAGCATCAGATTGGAATTATGTAAAATGTGGCTGCAATTAGACAGACTTTAGTTTCCTTTGTATTAATTTCAGAGACGAAGGAGGAAACAGTGACACGTGGCATGTCGTACAAGTTCTCTCTACTAAACCAGTCCATAATTAGGTCATTGTGGGATATTGGGCATAAATTTTCCTTGAAGAATCCAAATTAGGTGAGACCTATGGAAATTGAAAGAAGCTTAAGAGGGATACTACAGGGCCTAATTTCAAATATTGAAGACTCGAAATCACAGAGTAATTTATTTTCAATATCAAGCTCCTAAAAATCAATAAAAATGTGTGTATTTTTTTTTCAAATTGCATAAGTCTTGTGTGAAAAATAAGTTTGAATTGATTCCAAGGGCATATTGTAAAATAGATATCAGTATTCGGTTATAAAATGCCTCTTAAAAATAAATCAACACCCATTGAGCCTTTAGAAGGCTCTACTATGACTCATGAAGGTGAAGAATTGCAACATGGCATATCAAAACTACAAGAGCAAGTGCACCAAATTTTGCTCTCACAAAGAGAAAAAAAAAATGAAATGGAAGCTTTGAAGAAAGGCATGTAAGCTAAGATGGATGGCATGGAAGCTGGTGTGGAAGCCAAGATGGATGACATGAAAGACAACATGGAAAAATGAAGAATTTTTTTTGGATGGCCTTAAATCTAATATTCAAAAGTTTGTGGCAGAATGTTTCGTTTGCCAACAAAATAAAGTTGAGACAATTAAGACCCCAGGTCTTCTACAAACTTTATCCATTACAATTCAACATTGGGAGGATATTTCAATTGATTTATCATAGTTTTACCTAATTCCGAAGTAAAGAGTGTCATCATGGTGGTAGTTGATAGAATTACCAAGTATGCACACTTTTGTGCATTATCTCATCCATTTAATGCAAGTACAGTTGATACTGCATTTATGGAAACAATTCAAAAGCTACATGGAAACCCAAAGATTATGGTAAGTGACATAGATCCCATTTTTACTGGAAATATTTGGATGAAATTATTTTCTTGTTTGGGTACTCAACTAGCTCATAGATCATCTTATCATCCTCAATTTGATGGTCAAACTGAGATAGTGAACAAATTTTTGGAAGGATATCTTCGTTGTTTTGTATCTGATAAACATACACAATGGGTCAGGTGGTTACCTCTGGTGGAATGGTGGTATAACACTTCCTTCCATACTGCACAAAAAATGACCCCATTTATTGCACTTTATGGATATCATCCACCACCCATCACATCATCTTTAAGGGAAAATTCTAAGGTGCAAGCAGTGGAAGATCACATCGAGCATCAATAGCAAGTTCTTCAACTCATAAAGGATAACCTCAATTTGGCACAAAATCGAATGAAACAACATGCAGATCAACATCGCAGCGAGAGAAGTTTTGATGTAGGATACTGGGTATTTTTATTGCTACAACCATACAAACAAATTTCCCTCAAACAAGTTGAGAAGGATAATAAATTATCACCAAAATACTATGGTCCTTACTAGGTGTTGCTAAAGATTGTTACTATGGCATACAAATTGGAGCTTCCTTCTTCTTCGCGAGGGCATCAAGTTTTCCATGTTTCATGCTTAAAGAAGGTTATAGGTAACAAAATTCCAGTTGAAACAATATTGCCAGAAATTGATGAGGAAGGAAAAATCATACTGAAACCTGAAACAGTCACGGAAACAAGAACTCGACAGCTACGAAATCAATCAATTTCAGAGTATCTGATCAAGTGGAAGAATTTACCCACTGAAGATTCTACATGGGAGGATGAGAATTTTATACAGAAGCATCCAAATCTACTCAAGCATTGAGGACAACACTTTTTTGAAGGAGAAGGGCATGTTAGTTCCGCATATTACTAGTGTAGTCCCTTATTTTTATTAGTGTAGCCCCCTTATTGTTATTGTGGTGCCCATGTAACCCCCATATTGTTATTATTTCTCCCTTACATTATTAGTGTTAGGTCGGCTAGGATTATATTGTGATCCCATGGACCCATATATATAGAAGGAGGTTTCTTCATTTGTATCATCCAAGAATTGTTCACTTATGTAATGTATTGGAGGTTGCCCCCTCAAAGTGGCTGATTTATAAGGTATTGATCTCTCTTCTCTTCTATTTTTGGAGCTGGTTTCATAACATATGACATGGAGGACCATTTGATGACATGGAAAATTATTTGGGACATGACATGAAGGACTTGAAGAACACTTGATGTCATATTATGACATTGTTCAAATATCTCATTTAATGATCTAGATGGTGGTTGGAAGACTCTTTGAAACTCTTCAAATGGAAAATTATGGATTTACTATCATGATGAATTTTTTGGATACTGTCATGATGACAATTGTAACAATATTATTGGTGCAAAAAATGGAGAATCCATTAATAACCACATGTTGTCCCAAACACTTCTCATTCTGTCCCAAATATTTTTTGCACTAAATTTCAAGGCCAATCTCATTAAAAAATATTATTCACTACCGTAGAGGCAGCTTATCAATTTGATACCTATGCCCTATTTTAGAGCATAAATTTTCCTTTCCAATGAGCCCAAAACTCCAAGTGGTTTGGGAGATATGTTTTTTTCAAGTTAAAGAAATAAATATGTCCTTGAGTCGACCTATGCTAGACTACTCATACATGTCAGCTTCACTCCAAAAGGACATGTCTATTTAAATTAGTAAAATCCTATATGTAAATGATATCTAACGCCTCATTTTAAGTAACGAATTTTGATGAATATTATAACATAAGTACAAAACAACAAGCAGGTGTTCACATCTCGTCAACTTAGGAGATCGAGAAATATTTATGGGTGATCCTTCTCAAACTCGGACAATAGAATTCACCTATGGAAGGAATAATAATCTCATATATGTGTTTATATTCACTTGTGAAGATAAATTAACTTGAACCTAGTGCATTTCTTCTACAACATGGACCATGTAAACAATATTTGGAAGCTTGGACAAACTGGAGATCGGTGAAGAAACTACACGACATCAGATGATAAATTGCATTACCTTGGGCCTGAATTGTTTGTAGAAGCTCTAACCAGAAGATGGATATACTCAAACCTATGGTAGCACTTTTAGAAGGTTTAAAATCATCACTTTTGAAGGCATACATGTGCAGCCCAAATCTATAGCAACAAGGCTTGAAGCTTGCAGCTCTATGTTCACATTCTCAGTCTTGTATGTGACAATCACCATTAAGAACAATTTGGGGAGAAGATTATTGTAGAAATTATTCGAATATACCCATGGCATCATCAAGCTTACTGTGAGGGAATATGCAATCAGCCTTGAAGTGAAGATTTGGAACCTTGACAACATTTGGAACCTCAAGACAAAAAAAAAGGTATTTGGAGATTTTGACAAGTGAATCTTTGGATAGTGGAACTTTTGGAGACATATTGAAGCATCCTTGAAGAAACAATGTTGAGGTACATTAAAGAATCCTTAGAAGAATTATTTGGTGCATAATTTGAGGCTTAGTGTGGTTTATTGTAGACACATTGTTTAGAAGCCCTAGTTGTCCTTGGAGTTAATATTGGAGACCATGATGCATTAGTCATCATGAAGTGACCTTTGTGATATTATTTGGATGACTTGAAGTGAAATGGTGACACCTTCTTAGGGGATATTTTAAGGATGGAAATTTATGTTAAATTTTAGAAACCTTGGCAAATCCTACTAGTCCATAATATGCAATCTGTAAAATTCTTGGAGATATTTTTGTAAAAATATTCAAATTTCTAAGAATTTTGTATAGGCTCTATATAAATTTTTGGTGATTTTTAGGGTAAAATAATTCCACACTATAAAATTTGGGCTAATCATTTTTAGAAAAAAATGGAAATTAGCGAATCTTTTTTTTAGAAAAATTATAGAAAATTAGCCCACCTCCGAATATTAGCCCCTAAAATTTTCCATGCGTGACCTTCTAAGAGATCAGGTTTGTCATTGATAATGTGACGTGAATATTAATAAGGGACAACTGAATATTGACAGGGCTTAGTGAAGAAGACCTTGGGAGTCATGAAGTACAACCAAAAATAACTTGAAAAAGTGGCGTTATAGAGTTTAAGCCCTTGGGGTTGGCGCCTCAAAATTGACAAGGTTGGTGCCTTGGAAAGTCCAAGTTGGTGCTTCGAAGATACAAGATTGGTGTCCTTGTATTTGGTGCTCCTAAACTCAAGGGTGGTGCCTTGGATAAGATAAGGTCAGAGCCCGAGAGGTTGGAGCCTCATCAAAGCCCAAGTTGGTGCTTGGAAATATTCATCATTTATTCTATTCATTCATTTTTACGTGATTCAATTAATAAAAGCATTCATTACTATAATTTGTGTTCTAAATATAAGTGAAATAACTGGTAAAAATAACAATTAAAAATAAATATTGATTCACCCACCCTCTCAGTATTTCCAACAATTGGTATCAGAGCCAAGTTCTTCACTCAAAGCCTACCAACTTGAAGGTTTATCCTTAAAACACAAATGGAAAATCCAAGGAAGAAAGTCTCCAATCCTCCTAAAGATGTGTCTTCCTCAACCATCGAAATTGAAGTCAATCAATTTTCAAAGGCTCCATTGTCCAATGGAAACTTTGATATATGGAAGGAAATAATGAGGAATTTATTAAAGACTCGAGGTGTTGAACTATGGAAATCAGTGATTACTGATAGCACGATGGAAGAAGAATCCAAGGAGTACAATACAAGAGGAGAAAAGGCAATTTTGGATGGGCTACCAAACTCTATGAAGGCCATTTTCGAAAAATGTTCATCGACAAAAGGCATATGGGACAATAATAATGATATTCACTCAAAAGGGGCATTAACTAAGATCTCTAGTCAAGAGGATGATGGAAAACAAGAAAAAAATATAGAACCCATCAAGGAAACTGAATATAAGAGAGATGACAACAAGGCTAAAGAAGAACTAAAAAATGAAGAGAACAAAGAAGACTTTGAAGAAGATCTCCCAAATAAAATTATGGTTTCCATGGAAGAGGTTAACACGTTGAAAAAGCTAAAATGAGAAACTTAAGAAGAAAGTGCAAGTTGGTAACCAAGACAAGACAAGGAAGGAAGTAGACTTTATCAAGCTTCAAGTATAATAAAGAGATGAGGAGCTTGCCAAAATTAAGGAGGAATTTCATCCAAAAAAAAAAAAAACATCATGAATAATTCATATATATGAAAAATCAATTGGATAAGGAAAATAAAAGGGAAGAATCTTTGTCAATCCACCTTGAACAAAAATTAAGAGCTTGAACAATTTTGAAGTAGAATTTGGTCAATACAAGCAATAGGTCTCCTCTTTTAGATCTCAACTAGAATAAGCAAGGAAATAAGTGCAAGGATCCAAGAAGGTGATGCAAACTTTTTCTTTCATAGAAGGGCAAGTTGATGAAGCAGAAAAGGAGAGAAACACCATGATATGCCAACTAGAAGAAAAGGATGAAGAAATCTTCACACTAAAATCAGACATCAATCTTATCAAGGCCGAAACATGTGAAGCTACAAGAATGAAGAAGAAATGGAGAGTAGTATAGAAAAGGATAATGAAGAAATATTCATAATAAAATCAAATATCATCTCTCTTAAAATTGAAGCACATGAAGCAACAAGGATGATGGAAGAAATGAAGAAGCAACTAGTCATGAAAGATGAAGATTATGAAAAATTGAAAGGAGAAATTATCACTCTTAAAAAGGAAGTTGTCTCTCTGAATAATAACTTGAAAATATCTCAAACCCTAGATGGCATCCTAAGTCACCAAAGATCTCCTCTCGATAAATCAGGTCTTTGCTATGTAGGTGAACCTTCAAGCAAGAATTCTATTTCTTCAAACAACAAGGATGTGAGGAAGTGAGGAAGAATGATACTTCCAGTTCCAGCAAAGGCAAGAGTCAATATGACATTAGAAGAAACCCTATTCCAAGGAGATGTACAGATGATGATAATAATACAAAAGGCAAGGAATATCATCAAATAATCCCAAGGCAAAAAGACTTCAATATTACTTCAAGGAACTCTTGATCTCCCAAGTACCAAAGTATATTTATTGGATATTTATATTCTTTTGAAAACCTTGGGAACAAGAAAAAATATTGTAGGGAATATTAGAAAGACAAATATAATGGTCCCCGTCAATCTGCTAGAAGCAATTTTTCAAGAAAAAATCATGAATTATTATTCATGAACAAGATAGAGTGCTTCAATTTCCATAACATTGGACATATGGATCATTATTGTAACTTGAATTGGGTTCATAAACAAGCTAAAACCATGACAACCAAGCCAAAGAATAAATTTACACAAGTATGGAGAAGGAAGCAAGTTGAATCTGGAAGTCTCCTGAACACTCCAACCAACAATACATGTTGTTGACTTGATAAAGTCATCCATGATATTCTAGATATGTGATGACAAGAATCTGCCTAAAAGGAGACCATGCATACAGTTAGGAGGAGTTTTGTGATCCTGAGAATTCTTGCAGAAGCTATCCACAAATGGGTCCTATGAAATCCTTAATGAGTTACACATGTACAATCTTGATAGATGATCCCTCAAAAGTAACTCCATTGAAAAAATCTTGATACTATGATGATGTCTTCTACTTGATCACAAAAGGTGGGAAATCCTTCATGAGCTAGAAGAGCTTATACATGAAGGGGGAGATGGTTCATCACATGAAAATATGAAAACTCATCGATCATGGACCACATTTCCAGAAGAAAGAGTACGATGATAGGGGGAGAACTTGGGCCATGTTAAAGGGTGTAAATTTTATCAACATTGACTTGTGAAAGAATTATGTATTCCTTTCCCCTTATTTAAGGCAAGTAATTCTAGAATTCTGCTTCCACAACAATTCAATTCTTCCTACAAGCACCTTTGTTCAAACTGAGCCATAATGTTTGTTTCCTTTTGGATGAAGTCGTCCAATCATTCTTCTCGAATACTATACTCTTGAATTGCCTCTAACTGAGATTCAAGGCGATCTTTGTCTTCAAAAATATTGCCAAATTATTCATGAATCCACTTTTTAATTTTGTTTGGGTTCTTTAATTCATTTAAGTGTGTTATGTTTTAATATTTTTGCTAAACAATTTAAAATGATAAAATTTACACCCATTTTCCATTGATGTCAAAGGGGGAGAAAATGTTGGAAGGGAAACAATATTGCCATCAACGAAAAATGGGGAGATTGTTGGTTTAAGGTTGTCATTGATATCAATATGAGGATCAATATTCTTGTAAGAATATAAAATCCCTAATGAAAAACCCTTGGAGTGATATCATCAGGACCTCGTATGAAGAAGTCCCTGCTGATGATGATAAGTGCCTCTTACTTAATAAGGACATCATTAATTATGATGTTCTTACTCTCAATGAAGAAGTATGGAACCAACATGATGTTAAGATGGAAAATATTCTTAAGGTGCAAAGTTCAATCATGTACCTTGTTTGGTAACCTAGAAGACTACACTTGATGATGTTATTCAATGAAGGTCTTTATGACATGGAGGACCATTTGATGACATGGAAAATGATTGGGGACATGACATGAAGGACTTGAGGAACACTTAATGTCATATGATGACATTGTTCGAATATCTCATTTAATGATCTAGATGGTGGTTGGAAGACTCTTTGAAACTCTCCAAATGGAAAATTATGGATTCACTATCATGATGAATTTGTTGGATACTCTCATGATGACACTCATAATAATATTATTGATGAAAAAATGGAGAAGCCATTAATAACCACAAGTTTTCCCAAATACTCCTCATTCTGTCCCAAATATTTTTTTCACTAAATTTCAAGGTCGGTCTCATTAAAAACAAAAATCACTACCCTAGTGGAAGCTTCTCAATTTGATACATATGTCATATTTTAGGGCACAAATTTTCCTTTCCAATGAGCTATTACTTGGCACAAAAATCCAAGCGGTTTGGCAGATATGAATGTTTCAAGTTAAGGAAATAAATTTGTTCTTGAGCCGACCTGTGCTAGCCTACTCGTACATGTCAGCTCACTCCAAAAGGACATGTCTATATGTCATAAATCAAATCATACATATATCTATATATATATATATATATATATATATATATATATATATATATATATATATATATATATATATATATCTGTGTGTGTGTATGACATCCAGAACCTCATTTGGAGCAAGGAATTCCAATGAATATTATCATAGAAGTACATAAAAATAAGGATGTGTTCACATCTCATGAACCTAGGAGATAGAGGAATATTTTTGTTCTATCCTTCTCAAACTCGAATATCATACTTCACCTATGGAAGGAATACTAATCTTGGATCTGTGTTTATAGTCACCTGTGAAGCTACATTAACTTGGACCTGGTGCATTCCTTCTACAACTTGGACCAAGTAAACAATATTTGGAATCTTGGACAAACCACAGATCGGTGAAGAAAATACGAGAAAAAAATGGTATCTTTGATTACCTTAGGCCTGAATTTTTTGTAGAATCCTAGAACTAAACATGGCTATACTTAGACCTATGGCAGAACTTCCAAAATCTCAGAAATCAGCACTTTTAAGACATACCTGTGGAGCTCGGATCTATAGTAGCAAGGCTTGAAGCTTGAGGCTATGTGTTCACATTCTCAGTCCTGTATGTGACAATCACCATTAAGAACAGTTTAGGGAGTATATTATTCTAGAAATTATTTAAAGATACTTGTGGCATCATCAAGATTACTCTGAGGGGATATGAAATCAACCTTGAAGTTAACATTTTGAACCTTCACAGCGTTTGGAACCTCAAGACAAAAAACAAAGGTATTTGGAGATTTTGACAAGTGAAGCTTTTTACAGTGGAACTTTTGGAAACATATTGAAGCATACTTGAAGCAATAGTGTTGAGGTACATTAAAGAATCCTTAGAAGAATTATTTGGTGCAAAATTTGAGACTTAGTGCATTTTATTGTGGACACATTGTTGAGAAGCCCTATTTTTCCTTGGAGTTAATATTGGAGACCATGATGCATTAGCCATCATGAAGTGACATTGGAGATATTATTTGGATTACATGAAGTGCAATGGTGACAACTTCTAAGAGATCAAGGTTTACATTGATAATGTGACGTGATGACTAATAAGGGATAGATGAATATTTGCAGGGCTTGATGAAGAAGACCTTGGGAGCCATGAAGTACAAGCAAACATACCTTGACAAATTGAATATATAGGGTTGAATCCCTTGGGGTTGGTCCCTCAAAATTGACAAGGTTGGTGCCTTGGAAAGTCCAAGTTGGTGCTTGCAAAATATAGGATTGGTGTCCTTGGAGTGGGTGCTTCTAAACTCAACGTTGGTGCCTTGGATAAGATAGGATCAGATTCCTAGAGGTAGGAGCCTCATTAAAGCTCAATTTGGTGCTTCTAAAAATTCATCATTTATTGTATTCATTCATTTGTACTTGATTCAATTAATAAAATAATTCATTCTTACAATTTGTGTTCTAAATATAAGTGATCCAACTGGTAAAAATAACAATTGAAAAGAAATATTGATTCACCCCCCCTCAGTATTTCCAATATTTTTACGTTGAGTTGACGAGTGGACCTATTTTCCTCAACAATTTTTATTTAATTTATGCTTCGTCAACTCTATTATAGTGGTTGACACTTGGTTTCTAAGTTTATACGAGTTGGTATAATTTGGGCTGGAGGATCACTCAAAGGCTATTCCTTGGTCATGCTCTTTTTGGATGTGAGTATGCACTTGGACATGTTTAATATATTATGGTTTCATCAGGTGCAACAACTTATTCCTTTCCTTCTTCAGGCTTGGTCTACTAATCAACAAGTATTTCATCGCAAATATGCATAACGAGAGCATTCATGGTGTGGTTCCATTGTGGGAATGTTTTATCGGAATGATAGGCTTGATGATATGCATAATATGTATCCATTCCCAAACCTTCAAGATTTAGCACGACGTTCAATATTTGAAAATTATTTTTTGGTTGGTTACTGCTTCTACTAGAATTTTCAGTCCTTTTAAGCAGGTTAAATCTGGGAGGCTTGATGCTGATGGTTGTCTCATTTAACCTTTGATTGAGCTCTGCCATCTCATTTGACATAGTCTTCACAAGATGGGTCAAGATTTCAAGATCAAATAGTTCTTTCTCTTTGGTCTTGCTCATGGAGGCCTCAGACCTTTTACTTGTGTATTTGGAGTCTTTTGTTGATTCATCATTCGTTATGACTCCAATTGTGACCAAGTATTTCTCAATCACGATAGCCTCTTCATAATTTTACATTAATTTTTGTTTCACAGTTCACTTCAAAAACTGAACTGCAATGTTTTATGTAAAGGTAGAAGTGTAGTACTCTATTGTGATGGAGTCATGAGGATTTGTGTCTTTTGGAAATTTATTCAAGGTGTCGTTGAAACTATGATTGAATTATTTCACTTTCTCCTTTTGTTCCATATTTGGATTACCCATCTACTTTAATAACATGGTGGGGGTTTTATCATCAACAAATTTTTCAAGGAAATTTTTATCAAACCCTTTCCAATTATTAATGGAGTTTGATGGAAGGTTGTGATACCATACAATTTTTCTACCATCCAAGGTACACGAAAAATTTATACATGCAACATCATTGTGACGTACCTCCAGTGTTTGCATATGTAGGTAAAAGTTGTCGAGATGGTCTTCAAACTTCACTATTTTATCAGGGTCATAATTTGTTAAGAGCTTCTCTGAATTCTTGGGCACCTTATGTAAAATACCAAGAATTGCAAGTGAGCCCCAAGTCATCTAATCCAAATCTTGGTCTACCATGTTTTTCATCTTTTCATTCCTCCTCTTCTTTGTCATAATATAATGGATCTTCTTCTTCTTCCTCCTCACCATCCAACCTGCAGAAATTTATGCCTGAGAATACGGGGTTATATCCATTACAACCACTAAAAAATGGAGGTTCTTTTGTGTTTTCTACAAAATCTGCTAACTCTTCAAGAGTGGAAATAACTATGTCTTCATGGGAGGAAACCACTATCCCTGTAGGATTGATTTTGTTCTTATATGAATAACATGGAAGACTGAGTACTCCCATGATCAATCCAGCTTCTTTTGTGAACTAACAGATTATAGGAAGGATAAATCGAAGCTAATTGTATGGGATTCACAAGTTCTTGTGGGTTGTGGTTGGGAAGAGTCACCAACTTTAGAAACACAAGTAGGGGAGGTGAAATGAATGCTGCTTCCTTGACTAGAAGATGAGATGTTGGGATCGATTGGGTCATCATCCATAAAACACTGGCTACCCCCCTTCTAGCACCAAAAATGTTGACTCTGTTGGACCCTCCAACATTAAGGGGATATCCCTGGTATGAAGTACCAATTATACCTCACACCATTTGGTGTAGGAGTCCCATATAGAATAAAGGCCTGGTTGCCGAATTATTAAATATCAGCCTTGGATCTAGTTGTTAGTAGGAGAGAGGAGTGCAAATTTACTTTTCAAAAGAAAGGGGGGTGTGCTTGGTGAGTGTTAAGTTGTACATGTCTCTAGATTCCTCTACTGCAGGGGGAGATAAAGGAGTGCACCTCTAAGAGAGAGGTGATAGTACCACCCAAGAAGAGACAAACTTGAACCAAAATGGTCCATTTAAAATCCAACAGAATAGTCCACAAGGGATTTCATGGTCATTACAACCAACAAATAGTAAATATCTACCTAATTTCTTGCAGAATATTCCAAAAGGATGGGACAACAATAGAAACCATTACAACACATTCTCAATAAGAAAAGTACTAAAATAATTGAAATAGTTCAACTATATTAACACATGTGAAAGTAAACATGAAATATAGACATCTGCAAAATAGTATTACAAAAATTCATAATCCATGCATGAAGAGCATGTTGGCCTTGAAGGCTTATGTTATTAACTATAAGTTCCAAGACACATATATACAATGAACATCACTACCTCCAATAGTGGAGTGTTGTAGGGACTGCTTTCTCCACAAAAGTACTAGCGTACCTCTCTAATGCTTTACTGATATGAAAATGATTGCTATTTATTGTTGTGCTAGTATCATTTCCATATATTAAAATATATTTGCTTTGGTTTTCTTATTCATCAAGATTTTGTCCATGAGCATGTGATTGACAATTCAATTTACTTTGTGAAATTTAGTGTTTGTTATAAACTTAAAAGCATAATTCTAAATGACTAAACATCAGCAAATGTAAACACAACAAACAAACATAGCAGAGCTCAATACACATAATTTTGTTGAAGGAGTTCGCCCCTCTTGGGCTACATCTCCTTGGTCCATCTTCATAGTATGGGCTTTTGTATTAGCTTCAAGTGTGCTCAAATTGTTGTTACAAATTTAAAATTCTATTGAAACCTATTCCAATGAGTTTAAAACATAAAAATCTACTATAAATTACTATTTGTTTTCTTAATTTGGATTCTCGATGCTCTGGCAATGCCTCCAACACCTAGTGGCCCTAGTCTTCAAAAATATTCAAATGAACAAAACCACATGTAGATGTCCCTTTCTACCTCTGTAACCTACTTCATTGAGTTCCTATCATGTCAATTAGCTAATAATGCCTCTTTCTGAGCTCTGTTTGGGAAAAAATTGTATTTCACATTTGGTAATTTAATTAACATTTAAATACGATTTATATATATTATATATAAAATATTTATTATATAATATAATATATATATATATATATATATATATATATATATATATATATATCTTTAACCATATAATTTATTATACTATATTACACACACACACACACACACACACATATATAATCATAAATAATTAATTAATTAATTTAAAAAAACATAATTTCCAATCTTAAAAACATTAGGAAATTTACCCCCACATAGACCAAACTAGAAAATTAGAAAGTTTCATTTGTCACAGCCTCATTGGCAGAAACCTGAAGAATATTCCTGAAGATTCCTTTTTGCTGATTGGGCTGCCATATCATCCCCGCACCTCTTCTTCTCATTTTTTAGTTATTTGAGAAAGCGAACAACAGTCTATAATTTAATCATATGAACTCGGATTTTTATGAAACGATTTGTGTTGGAGCCCTGGTGATGAGATATACACTTTCATCCTAGTCCGAAGCATTTCTGAGCACTTTGAATTTTTATCTAAAATATTGAGCACCTGATCGTTTCTCCCCACTAGAAGCCTTTTGGACCCCTAAAGCTCCCTTGATTACTGATTATGAAGATGAGTGGAATGTTCCTTCACTCTTCCAGTCTTTATCCATTGAAATTTTCCTAATTTCATCATTTGGATATTTTCATAAAAAGATAATATTTTCCTTAATTCTGACGACCATCTATTGTTTTCTCTGACACCGTCATACTACAATATTTCTGAATTTTTGGAACAACAATATAATTTTGCAGAAAACATCTTGTTTGTACTTTGGTCAACAATCAAAGAGAACTTGGAATCTTTCTCACCTTGCACTCTGTCACTATGGTGATTTTTAGTTTCTTTTTCCTTGAAATTGTGTCGACTCTTGACAATTTATCTTCGCCATTGTATTGTGTCGTTCGGAAACCAACAATGAACATTTGTGAAACCTATGCCTTCTTTTCCAAGCTACTTTTTCATCTCTTTGACCTTTGCAACCTCTTGCACCAACACCTTGTTTTCCACACCACTCTACACCAATGTTGATTGTTGCAAATGTTTTTCACCTTCTTTGAAAAACAACCTATTATCAATATGGAACAACTCATTAAAATTATAAGCATCTGTTTGAAAATTATGATGCAAAGAATCCCATTGTTTTATCATTATCAATTTCAAGTTTTGGCATGCATTCACTAGCCTTTTCATTCTCCCTGCATTAACTAAAGAAGTATTCAGTTGCTTGCGATGAGCTCTCACAATATACTCCACTCCATTATTAAGAAAATGATATTTGTTCTCATGGCAATAAAACATTTCTTTCCTATCATACAAATATGGAATTCCCAAGATAATCCCAGAAATGTCAAGTGGAATTACATCTAAGTCGACTTCATCAACAAAGATTGTAGTAATAGAAAATATAAATATGCATTTCCTTGTAACCCGTAAATTAGAATTCTTAACTATCCATCCCAAAGGATATGGTTTATGATGTGCCATGGCTTCAAGGTTAAGATTTTTGACTAAATCTTCTGAAATCAAGTTTGCTATCAAATAATGCATCAATCTTTGTATTATTAGCAATCACTCTAATATGGAACCATTTTTCTCTTATGTTTTCATTTGGAGTGTTGATGTGACTATTTGAGGAACTGGTACATTCATCATGTTTCCATTTCAAACCCATAGTAGTAATTTTTGTCTCATCTCCTGAATCTAACCCTAAGTCTTGTTCAACTATAGCAGCACTTTTTCCTTTCTCTTTGGCTTTTAATCCATCTGGTTTCAATTTTGGATGAAGTTGCCAACTGTGGTCTTCATCATGGCCAGTGTTTGAACGATTTTTGCAAATGAGTTTTTCCTTCTCTTTCTTGATACTTTCATTCTTCTTTCCCTTCCATTTTCCTCCATTCTCTTTTCCCTTATCCTCACTTTCACCTTTCTCCTCTATGTTTTGTACACAAACTTCATCTAAATTGTTTAGGTTAATAATAAGGATAGTATGCTTCAAATAGGAATGTAAACCTCCTATGTATTTCGAGAGTGTGTCTTGAGAATTCAAGTTTAATCCTAACAACAAAGCTCTCTTTCTAAACTCCTTTGTGTACTCTTGAACGATTTGGCCTTTGAGCTACTGAAATTTTTTCCAAATCATAATTTCTTTTTGCATGTAGGCTAATGGATAAAACTTTATTTTAATGGAAGAAATGAATTCAACCCAAGAAATGGAAATCTTACCCTGAATTCACATTTCCTCTTGAGTTTTTTCCTCCCACCAAACTAGTTCTGCTCCTTCTAGCCTTAATGAAGCCAACTGGATCTTGATATCGTCCTCTTGTAGATTCTAAATTCTGTAGTATACTTCCAATTAAAGAATCCAATTTTCTAGCTTCTCAACATTAACTTCTCCATTGTATGTGGGAAGTTCAAACTTGATGTCCAACTTGAGTAATGGAGTCTTTCCTTTTGGGATCTTGGAATGAGTGTGGGTATGAGTTTTTGTGCTGGATGTGGAAGATGAATATGATGACGAGGATGATGAAGATGAGGATGGTGGAGATGCAGGTGTCTTTCCTTCACTACCTTGAGATGGTGGTGGTTTACCTCCACTGCCTTTTGAGCTCCTCTCTTCCTCCTTCTTATTGTTTGAACATCCTTCTCCATGTGGAGGCTTTGAACCTTCTCCGACATTTTCAACAATGAATGATTCATACATGACCTTAACCATTCTTTGCATCTCTTTGAATTCTCTCTTAACATCCTCTTCTTCAGAATGTTCATGAGTTCCTTCATATCCTAATATTTTGGCTTTGGATTCAAGCTCAATCTCTACAACTTGTATTTCTTCAATCACTTCAAACTTTTGTGCAAATTGAACTTCTTCTATCTCAACTAATGGAGATGAAATTTGAGGTGCTTGAAGTTCTACCTTGAGTGTTCCTTTGGGTGAGGATGATACCTTCTCAACCTTCTTCCTTCTTGTCCTAATCTCAAGACTAGCTACCAATAGCTTCCCTTCTCCTCTTTGCAATATCAACCTTGAAAGCATCACAAAATTTGTAGCTATTAAAACCCTCCAAGAAAAACTAGCAAGCAAACTTATGCTATGATACCTAGTTGATCTGAAAATCATTGCTAGTTATTGTTGTGCTAGTATCATTTCCAAATATAAAATTCTCTTTTCTTTGGCTTGATTATTCATTAAGAGTTGGTCCATGAGCATGTGATTGAAAATTCAATTTACTTAGTGAAATTTAGTGTTTGTCATAAAATTAAAATCATAATTTTAAATGACTGAACAACAGCAAATATAAACAAAACAAATACACATAGAAGATCTTAATACACATAATTTTTTTGAAGGAGTTCACCCCACCTGCGTTACATCTCCTTGGTCCAACTTCATAGTGTGGGCCTTTTTATTAGCTTAAAGTGTGCTCAAATTGTTGTTACAGGCTTGAAATGCTATTGGAACCTATTCCAATGAGTTTAAAACATGAAAATATACCAGAAATGACTATTTGTTTTCTCAATTTGGATTTTGGATGATCTGGAAATGTCTCCAACGCCTGGTGGTCGTGGCCTTAAAAAATATTCAAATGCACAAAAATACCTATAGATAACCCTTTCTACCTATGAAACCCGCTTCATTTAGTTCCTATCATGTCAACTAGCCAAGAATGCCTCTTGTTGAGCTCTGTTTGGGAGAAAATTTCCTAAGTTATGGAAAAAAATGTATTACACATTTGGAAGTTTAATTAAAATTAAATTAACATTTAAATATGGTATCTCTCTCTCTCTCTCTCTCTCTCTCTCTCTCTCTCTCTCTCTCTCTCTATATATATATATATATATATATATATATATAATCATAAATAATTAATTAATTAATTAAAAAAAAACACACAATTTCCAATCTTAAAAACATTAGGGAATTTATCCCCCCATAGACCAAACTGGCGAATTAGAAAGCTCCATTTGTCGTAGCCTCATTGACAAAAACCTAAAGAATATTCCTAAAGATTCCTTTTTGTTGACTAGGCTACCACATCATCCATGTACCTGTTCTGCTCATTTTTTAGTTGTTTGAGAAAGCGAACAACGTGCCATAACTTACTCATACGAACATGGATTTTGATGAAACAAGTTGCACTGGAATCTTGGTGATGAGATCTATGCTTTTGTCCTAGTCTGAAGCATTTCTGAGCACTTTGAATTTTTAGCTAAAACACTAAGCACCTGATCATTTACTAGTCGAGCGAAGGTGAAATATCCTTTACTCATACAATGAGGGAGTATTGTTATAGGTCGATTTGGGCATCATCCCAAAACATATATTAGTATTCATTAGGGTCTATTATACTGTAATTTGGTTGCTACATGCCCTAAACATGTCATCCCATTGATGGTATTCCTCCATGAAAGTTTCACTTCTCTGATGCCAGTTGAAGTGCCCCATTGAGCCATCACCACACGCCTAGACAATTGTTTTTTTTTTGCAGAGCATCTACTCCCATGCAAGGCTACGTTGCACAGGATCTCAGCCCACTTTAGAGTTCATTGGTTGACTTGCAGCAATTTTTTTATTGGATTCTGGGAATCTTCCCAACCTCTAGTGACTTCTAGAAGTTGTTCCATATTTCACCTCATCTGATAGCCTCGAATTTGGAACACATGAAGTCATTAAACCTCTTATCTTCCTATTCCCATGAATAAGGAAACCTATTCATCCATTTTTAAGAAATCCATTCAATGATTCATTTATGTCAAATTACCTTCATCTTCTTATAAATAGAGCACTGAACATAGTGCATAAGAGGGAAAGAATTTGTGTTAAGTAGAGTTATGCCAGTGAGATATCAACTCTTGAAGGTATTGTGATGCTGCTGAATTTTTGATGCTAGATGAGATGAGGATGGGACTCAAGTTGGATGACTGACAATGAATCAATCAAATGGTTGTGCTATTCCTTCTACTTCATAATAAAGACATTTTTTCCTTTCCTAATGCATGTGTCAATGATGTTATATGTGTATTGATGAATTTAATCGATTCAATTTGTTTAACTTGAATATATCGTATTTACTTTATGTTGTTTTCTGTCTTTTGTTTTCCATGGCAGGTATCAATAAAGTGAGTTAAGTTGGATTGAGATTGACGAGAGTGACGGAGGGAGGTGAGGGAAAGTAAACAAGTTACAAGTAGGTTTCTCACCATTTATCTATTCATTTGAAGGAAAAGGTCAGATATCTTTCTTTCTGTTTTTCTAATTGCACCACCACACTTAGGGAAAGCATACTTATCTGTAGGTTTTTGTTTCCATGAAACAAATTGGTGACCATAATGGGGAATGACGGATCATCCCTGGTGGTTTTTTCCTTGTCCATCATCATCTAGTAGACTTCACCTACTTGTTTTCAGTCATTTGAATGTGTCTTAGCAAAAGTAGTGTGATTTTTTTCTTTTTCAAAGAGTCCTCTGGTGGCAACACACTATTGGTATTGACACAATGCTCTGTATAGCACTGTTGGCTTAAGGAAAGTGCTCTACAATGCACTATCTCCCACTCAGGGGTGTGTTACCTTTGTGACAAACCAAAATCTATCTGTTTTGTCTTTTTCCAGTTCATGTCAGTGTTTGCTTGCTGAAGTTTTAAGTGATTGATTGCCTCTAGAGACTAGTTTTCCTTTACTCTTCTTTCCTCACTTTGGATTTATTTGATCAATGTTTATTTATGTTTTCTTTATCATTGTCAAATAGCTCCAAAGTTAAAAATTTATAATTTAATAAATTCATTATTTTCGAAAAGAGGTATTGTCGTTTCAATCTTCATTTCTCTTAAAATTTTGAGTGATTGTTTGTGCATTATTTTTTTTTTCATTCATCTAAACTTAAAGGAATCACTGACAATACGTAAATAAAAATTCATGTTATTTTAGGGGAAAATTGCATTTAGATGTGCTCATTGATGATTGCATACAATTTGATTGCTCTATCCCTAGTGGCTAGTTTTTCGTTGTCGAAAATAAATTTGAAATGAATGCTTATCATTCTAATTTCATTATAGGAATGTTTAATACATATCATAGTGAAGCTTAAAGACAAACTGATAATCAAGATCAACATAAAATTTATCTAAATTTATCTAAGGAAGCATTGTAACATTAATGATAACATTTAGAAGTCTAGGTTAGAAGGCATGTTCTGACGTCATTAAAGATAGCAGCTATCATTAATTTTCTAGGATACATTCTAAGTGTGATATCTCATTCCACGTACATAAGTATATCGGAGCTTGTCCATGTACTTTCGGGTATAATGCACGGTGTTCTAGTATGAAAAGTATAAGGGGATGCTCCCACTGTGCAGTTTCGCATTAGATAGTGCTATATGGATTGGGCTTCCATATACCTTCATGTATGTTTGGGAGGAAAAATTTAGGTTGCTTACCATCCGTAGGTAACCAAGTCGACTGTGTTGTACCTGTGATACACCAAACACAACATTTGGGGATATTACTTCCACGTATAGTAAGTCCTTGGTTTACTGAGGTAGTGTATTGCAGTTCACAGTTTCTTGGTAAACCTTTTTCCTAGTATCACCCTCTTTTTGTTTATTTTTTTTTGTATAAAATAAATCAGCAATCGTGGAAGAATATCAACCCTTTCCTTGTCATTCACGTAGGAGAGCGAATAAACCTTCGTTACCACCAGAAGCTACCCCTAGTAGACGAAGGCACATTCACCCTACCGAGTCAGCTGGTACCTCTGGAACTCTTGGTGATACATCATCTCATATACCATAGACATCTGGTCCTATGAGTACTGCGTCTCGAGTCCCAGTTTATTTGCTACTGTTGAGACGGAAATATCACAGTTACCTGAGGACACTGAAATTCAATCCAATGAAACGGTAAATCCTGAACCCAAGTTTGTTCATCTGGAAGTCGATCCACTAGTTGATGTCGAGGTCGAACAACAAGAAATTTTTCTGGTGCAACCATCTGATCCTCACCCATCCGTAAGCATTGAGTCTTCCTCTTTACCGCAGAGTTTATCGCCTCACATTTATCTCGGGCCTGACAGTGAAGTGCTTCCACCTGGTTTGATTTCGATAGAGGAAGAACTTCAGGAAGACACAACCCCTTCAACTCCCACTCATTTTGGGTCGAGGCTTCATTTATGTCAGTATTTTCCTCGTTTGACCTACACTTCTCCTGTTGATCCTTTTCACTCTCAAGTTCCCCTAGATTCGATAGAGTATTTGCTAGGTTATTTAACCATGGTAGAGACAACATTCCAGACTGTACCATCTATTACAGCTATGACATCATCTACTATTGCTTTATCTTTGATGTTTTCAATGACAGCCAAGTCTCAGAACATTGGTGTAGGACTCTTTAAGGATCATTCCCTAATGGGCACCTTTTTGTTACTGTCGCCTGCGACATCGATGAAAATCGAAAATTTAGAGACCTACAATATGATATATTCCACTTCATCTTACTTAAGGAATATTCCCAATGATATTGAAATAGATAGGCTAGGTGAATGTTGAGGATAGTTCTTTTACTATGTCAACCTCGTTAAAAAATTAATCAAGTCATGAGGATGGTTCTTTTACTGTGTCAACCTCATTAAAAAACAAATAAGGTGATGAGGATAGTTCTTTACTGTTTTAACCTCGTTAAAAAATGAATCATGTTATGAAGATATTTCTTTTACTGTGTCAACCTCGTTAAAAAATGAATCAGGTCTTCAGGATAGTTCTTGTGACTGTGTCAATCTCGTTAAAAAATGAATCGGGTCATGAGGATAGTTCTTTTACTATGTCAACCTCGTTAAAAATGAATTAGGTTATGAGGATAGCTCTTTTGCTGTGTCAACCTCGTTAAAAAATGAATTGGGTCTTGAGGATTGTTCTTTTACTGTGACAACCTTGTTAAAAAATGAATTAGGTCTTCAGGATAGTTCTTTTACTCTATCAACCTTATTAGAAAATGAATTAGTTCTTTGAGGATAGTTCTTTTGCTATTTCAACCTCGTTAAAAAATGAATCAGGCCTTGAGGATACTTATTTTACAGTGTCAACCTCGTTAAAAAATGAATCAATTATTGAGGATGGTTCTTTTACTGTGCCAACCTTGTTAAAAAAATGAATCAGGTAATGAGCATAGTTCCTTTTCTTGTGTCAACCTCATTAAAAAATGAAACAAACTTTTATGAGGATTGTTCCTTTCATGTGTCAAGCTCATTTAAAAAATGAAACAAATCCTCTCCTAATTAAGTTAAGTCTTTCATCTGATCTCGTAAATGAGCCTTCATTCCATCCAACTATTAGTACCCATTTTCTACTTAGGTGAATGAAATAAAGCTTGGGGGTCATGTGCCCTTGCAGGTTATGCTTTGGGGGCATTGAAACCTATTTCAAGCACAATTTTATCTATTTCAATCTTGTGTAAAAATGAAACCACTTTCAAGCACGATTTCTCCTTTTTTTCAAGCCTTTATAAAAATGAAACAAACCTATTTCAAGCATAGTTTTCTCTATTTCAAGCTTGTGTAAAAATGAAACTACTCTCAAGAATAATTTTTCATATGTTTCAAGCTTGTATAAAAATGAAACCTAGCTCAAGTCCATTTCGGTATTATTTTCAAGACTTGTTAAACTCATGAAAATCTCAAGATTATTTTTCTATCTTTCATGCTTGTAAAACACATGAAAATTCCAAGTTCTTTCTGTATTTTCCTGCTTGTTAATTAAATTGAAATTCGGCCTCAAAGCACATTTTTATTTATTTTTGAGATTTTTTAAACATGAAAAAGGAGCTCGAAGCATACTTTTATCTCCTTTTCGGGATTTGTTAAACATGAAAAATGAATTTAAATCACACTTTTATCTCTTTTTCAAGCTTTTTTAAATGCAAAAAAAGGAACCCCCCTGGAATTCTCTTTCAGCTCTTTTTAGACTCTCAAAATATGAAAATATTGCCGAGCGCTTGTCCTTTTGAGCTTGTTAAAGGAATTGAAACGACATCTACTCAGTATAAGTTTAACCCTTTTACGGACTAAGATAGATTATGATTAAGAAAAAGGAAAACCCTAGTTGAACATGGATAGGAGGCTCTCTTAGGTATTATTTTACGCTTTTTCGAATCTAAGGGACTATTATACGAAAAATAACTCATGGATTTTTCTTTTAGTCCCCTTTTCAAACTCTCTAAACATGAAAAAGGACCGAGTTCACACTATCGTTAGACTCGTTAAAGCATCAAATAGCTACAGACTTGTCCATCATGACAAGATCGATTTTCACCTTTGATAGACTCGTTAAAACATCAAATAGAAAAGGATTCACCTGAAGGGTAGAATTATATATCAAGCATATGTTATCCTCCTAAAGCTTACTAAAAAATAAAAAGGTACCAGTCAGCAATGACTAGGGAAAATTAGAAATGGATAAAACACTTTATGGAAGTAGGTCACTCTTGAACATGGCACTTATTCACTTCATCTCCATGATTGTTTGGGTTGGGTAATCTACTTGACAGTCTGTCATACCTATGGTCTATCATACAATCCATCACTTCAGTTTTGGGTAAAATTTTGCCAATCAATTTAGTGTCATCGATATGTTCAAGAGAAGTCACTCAATTATTCCTCATTCTTTGCAATACTGATAAAACTTCATTTCATGACCACCATCCCTAACATTGCTTCATCAGTGACATTCTGTCTCAAAAATAATTACTCTTATTTTGCATTATTGATGGGGGAAGCATCAATGCCCTCTTGCAATGAGTCACTTCCTGTCGACATCAGCTCATCATCCAAGAAGTTGACTTAGAAACAACCTTTCCATACCTTGGAGATTTCTTACATCAACGACAGGTTTCTTACTTTTGGTTATAGGGTCACTTCATAGGCCTTCGACTGAAAGGCTTTGTATGATGTTCAACAAAAAATCATCTATTCTCACCATGCAGAATGTACTGGAGTACGTTGAGAGCCATTATCATCAACGGTGGTTTCTCTCACATCTGTTAACGACTCACATCATTGATTGGTAAACAGATGGTGTCTTCCCATGTTCGACTTCAGATCACATATTCACATGGTTAGACTCGTATTTTAAGCGATCAAGTGAACATGATAGAAGACCCCAGATCTAGTTTCATCCATCCAGGCTACGATTTCAGGAGAAGTACCAAATCATTCATACGATGGACATTACTCATATAGTCATCCTATCATGGGCCTATATCTATAGACAGTATATATCTATAGACGACTTTATGATGTTATGATAGTTTATGTGCTGAGTATAGGATATGCCTCCTTCAGCAATTCATGTACAAGATGAACAGATATCATGATTTAATGTATTGTAATTGATCAGGGTTGCCATCCGCTTCAGTTCCTCCTCATCACGTTGTAAATAAAATCACTCAACATTATCATTTTTGAATTCATGCTTTATGGGGAAGCTATTACAGATCGATTTCGGAATCATCCCAAAACACGGATCAATATTCATTAGGGTCTATCATACTCTAAATTGGTTGCTACATGCCCTAAACAAGTCATCACATTGATGATATTCCTTCACAAAAGTTTTACAGATTAGATGCCAGTTGAAGTGCCCCATTGAGCCATAAATGCACCCCTAGACAGTTGTAACTGCTTTGCAGAGCATCTACTCCCATGCAAGGCTGCATTTCAGAGCATCTAGGCCCACTTTAGAGTGCATTGGTAGACTGGGAGAGGATTTTTCATTAGATTTTGAGAATCTTCCCAACCTCTAGTAACTTCTAGAAGTTGTTCCAGCTTTCACCTCATATGATAGCCTCGAATTTGGAACCCATGAATTCATTAAACCTCTTATCCTCATATTAACATGAATAAGGAAACCTCTTCATCCATTTTTAGGAAATCCATACAATGATTCATTTATGTCAAGCTACCTTCATCTACTTATAAGTAGAGCACTGAACATATTTCACAAGAGAGAAAGATTTTGTGTTAAGTAGATTTATGCTGGTGAGATATCAACTCTTGAAGGTATTGTGCATGTCCTGTGATGCTGCTAGATTTTTGATGCTAGATGTGATGAGGATGGGACTCAAGCTGGATGAGTGACAAAGAATTGACCAATTGATTGTACTCTTCCCTCTACTTCATAATAAAGACATTTTTTCCTTTCCTAATGCACATGTTAATGATTTTATATGTGTATTTATGAATTTAGTTAGTTCAATTTGTTTAACTGGAATAGATCGTATTACCTTTATGTTGTTTTTTGTCTTCTATTTTCCATGGAAGGTATCAATCAAGAGATTTATGTTGGATTTAGAGTGACGAGAACGATAGAGGGAGGAGAAGGAAAGAGAATAGATTACGAGTAGGTTTATCTCCTTGTATCTATTTGTTTTAAGGAAAATGTCAAATATATTTCTTTATGTTGTTCTAAGTGCACCACCAGCCTTAGGGAAAACATACTTATCCGTAGGTTTGTATTTCCATGAAACAAGTATATATAACCAAGGGTGACTCCTTGACTACCCCCATGAGTGTTTGACCTCCTATGAATTTTCAACTTACATGAATCTTTACATTCCATGTGTGTCCTTTGGACTTCCACTTTACAAAACATTTCGAATACAATATACACAATCCATAATAGTGATGTGGCTATGACCACTCATGACATGGCATGAGATGAGACTGCTGACATGGAATTATTGATGATGTGGCAATGTTAGGCCACTGTTGTTGCTGAGAGTTAAATATATTCTTGAAGAGTATTTTCTTCCACCTTTGCAAGCCTTGGTGATAAACTATCTTGAATGGTCTCAAGTCTTGGATAGTTGTCACAAACTAGTGTCCCTTCTCTTTCTCTTGATTGATCAACTTATAAGTTCATATAAAGAGTGTATTTGAGCATGATTTCCTCCTTTTTCTCTTTCTTCATCATATTTCCATGACATGATAGGGCACGTGTTCCTATAATTCTCTCATGACGAGACAACATCAATACGAAAACCCCTAGTCTAAGATGGTGCATTTTGATCCATAAACTGAGCCAGAAACAAGTGACGGGTTGGGAATAGGGACTCAGTGACTACATAGTTGCATGATTTAGGTAGGAAAGGGGAATCCCTGAGCCTTAATACTATGTAGTGCATAGTTTAGGCTGGGATGAGGAGCAATACTGTATATATTTTTTGGAGCCAATGGGATAGGTTGAGGGGATGGGAACTATGAGACCTCATTGCATAGTTATGAGGGTCAAGGAAGGTTGGGATACTACACCATTGTTTATTTTAAGGGCTCAGGGTTGATATTAATGCTTTAGGATGTGAAGTGTGCAGTTTAATATGGGCTTGAGGGACATGACTACGCAATTCCCGAGGTCAAGGTTGAGGCTACGTCACAGAAAATGCATAATGTAGTAGTCATGGGAGGAAGGAACTGCACACTACATAGTTCCAAGCAGCAAGGTCACATCTAGAGGACTAATACTATGAAACGTGCAGGTCAGGGAAGGTTGGGTGAAGCTAGGTTGCTTGGTCAAGAAGTTTTTTTGAAAATGGCTAAGTGCGGGTTCGGTGATATCGGTGTGAATGGTGTTGAAACTTCGAATGTGATCACACACTTAGAATAATTGTATGAATAAATCAACAAATATCATCATGACATTAAAAAAAAAAAAAATCATTTTCCTCTAAGCAACAACTTTAAGACTAGTTATGACAAGTGTGGCGCCAATGGTACACTTTACGACAACTGTGACGACACTTGTGCGACATTGTTAAAATTTTTGGAAATGAGTGTGATGGGTACTTACAAGGTTATAAAAACTCATTTTCACAATGGTGACCTCTTGGAACAACTAGAACAGGCCCATACATACAATGCAATAGCCAACATGCCAAAAGATGAAACTTTTCCCAACTTGTGAAAGGGAACACAACATTGTAAGAAAACAAATAAAAATAATTTCAAAGTTTGTGAAGATGATGAAAAAGACCAAGGAAGGCCCCGAAATTTGGTATAGGAAAAAAATTTGTACAGTGTTCTAGAAACTACAAAATCCTAGTAAAAGGATACTCTCAAACTAAAATGTTCTTATAAGAAAAGTTGGATTTATAAGCCATCTTTAAGCATCAAAATCATAACTAACATTGTCAACATAGTATGTCATTTAACCAAAAATATCTATTTATATCAAAGCATAATGTTGGGAGGATTTATGTGAGACACCACACTACCTCTTAAGGTACATATTCCATTTATATTTTCACTAAGTATGTCATTTTATGACTATTATTGTCTTGGATTCCCAATCCTCAAAGAATATTAGTCCCCTTCAACTACTCTTGTATTAAATACTTGTCCAATCATTAAAGAGTGTTAGTATACTTCTTATCTCATATTCTCTATCCTCAAGGAAATATTATACGCTTATCCAATCCTGTGGACCCCATTGTCCGTCCATGAACTTCACTAGATGTACGACTGATAGTCTTCGCCTAGTGCATGCCACATGAAGAAGAGAATATAATGTCCATCATCACTCCCTCTTAAACAAGGAGATAATCCTCATTCCCTTTTGATCAAGGAATAAATCCTTTCTCCTTTTCGAATATTTTAAGGAGACTTATACTCCCCCTTAAGCATATAGGAGATTCCTTACTTCCTTTTAGTGGGAATTCATAACCAAAATCTCTCTAGCTTGTGTTCATCACTACATCAAGCACTAGTTATTTATGGAGATCTTCAAGTAGTAGTTGTATGGCTCCTCCTCCCCTTTGAATCTCATCATATTGAGTTTTTTTAATGCCACCAAACTTTCTTCAGTCTATTATAGGGTTCAAGCCATCAACATTTCATATCACATTCCTGTAGTCATCATCAACAAAGGAATTATATTGAGTCAATAAAGGTATAGATAATTATACCTCCCTGTAATCATGAAAGCGATATTCATTGTCATCGAAACATAAAAATCATGTTATCTTATTGTAATGCTAACTTTCAATCCCAAGATTGTGTATACATATTGACCACATAATCGTTCAAGGATTACCAAATCCATCCACTCAATACATTTATTCAATTAATTGAATTCAAAACAAGTACTTGTACATGCACTTGTCTCAACTACCGTTATGCATTTTTACAACATTCTTTTACGTAGAAAAACCACATAAAACATTAATATCATAATTACATAAACATGATTGAATTATGTCAATATTTGAAAGTTTTCTTACATGTTTCCTTTGAGATCAACATCCTTTTGCAATGTCTATGCCCATATTGAGAAAACCACGTGTTCCATGATCATATCACATAGTTGTAGGTACAAAATCATCAAGTAACCTCTCCTTCCAACTTCTTCACATGATTTTTAAATATCTCATCCCATGGATCCAAGTCATAAATTAAGTGGATCATTGATATCGGATCATAATAGCCTCTTAGTTAAGGCATCATGTCAATTTTTGTTACTAGCTCCCTCTAAAGTCAACATTCCTTTGAATGTTTTGTCTTCATATTGCAACAAGTTCTACTTCATATTTTAAGCATCAACGTGTTTCTTGGAATGAACTCATTTTTTTTAAGCTTCAACGTCATGTCTATTAGGTTCTTTGTAGTTCCCTCTTTTCCATCATGTGCATCATCATAAAGGAGTGATTATCAAGCACGAGTCTCACTTTTCTTTTCCATTCTTCTCATCTTACTTTCTTTATTATATACCTGCAATTTTCATCAAAAATTACAAGAAATAAAAATATACAAAGACAAGAACATGATGTTAATTATCTCAATATAGGGTTTCCTTAGTTTCTTAGAAGGTGTAATTCAAGTGTTCTTATAAAAAAACCAATTATTTCTTGATATAAGCCTTGATACAATTTTACTTTCAGCGAAACCATTAGCCCTAGGGATTCAATTTCAAATCCTAGGGTTTACCCAATTCAAGCCTTACTACATTTTTACCATATACCCTATATTATCCCTACAAGATTTAGATATGCAAGCCCTAGATGCTTTATTTCAATTGTTAGGGTTTCTATAGAGGGAACAACTAAAATAGTGTTACAGTTTTTCACCTTTCTAGGGTTTCTAATACAAGTCCTATCTAAGGTTTATGAACCCAAAATAAAAAATGTAATATATATAAACCCTAGATTCTTACCATGAAAAATATGATGCAAAACCCTAATTACCTTTCATACCCCTTTCAAAATATTATTACCATAGTGTAGACACATAAAAAAACACAGTGTTCATACCTTTGTGATATCACCATACCTCCAAGACCCAACCCTTCTATATGTGTCAACATGTCTTCAACAAATGTCTCAACTTCTCCTATGTTGAGCTGCCAACTTTTTCTTCTCGCAGAACTATACCCATCTTCATATATCATTCCCTTCTATGAATATTCAAATTCTTTTCAAGTGCCAGGTATAAATATCTTGTTTTTTTTTCTCTCGCTACCATGTACATACTTTATTCAAAAAATACTAATTTCAAGGATATGTCTTATAAAGTTTATAATTCTCCTTAAGAGATATCAAACAGCTCTACAACTTCCATTCTAAAATTCGAACCACAACTCAACTGAGTTGTGACTTCAACGCCTCTATCAAACATGCCACTACTCGGTATATGTGTATTTAAGTCTATATATATAGTGTATGTGAGTCATCGATCATGTCATAAGGTACATTTTTCAAGCCAGATTTTATCTAGTATCCTTCAATAACCATACAATTATGAAAAAACCATGAACAAGGCAGAGTCAAGTAAAATAAACCACTACAAAAGGATCCTAAGCACAATTCATTTTAGAGAAAATAAAATTGACAAACTCATCCAACCCAAGCCTAACAAGTTATGCATCATTCCTATCTGAATTAATTTTAGCACATTGGTCAATACAGGCATAAAAATTCTTATGAAAAAATGATTTGTAAGTTGGCTTAATTTCTTGGTTGCTACAGAGTCCATGAGTTACAATATATAACACGTTAAAATTGTAGTGTCACTGTGTAGAGTGAGATTTGATGATGTTGACCTATACCATAATTGAAACATGCCAATACAAGCCATATTTTCATGTTGATACAACCATAGGTCCCATAACATATATATATCTTTGTGTGTGTGTGTGTGTGTGTGTGAAGATGTGAATTTTTTATGTCAAATGCGGACTTGCTAGATATGTGTCACATTTATTTATTATAACCAACATAGATCCATCTAAAGCACACAAATCTAACATGAGCCAAGAGGGATCAAATTTCTTTTGTTGCAAACTTATTTTATAGTGCAAAAAAACAATGTATATTTTTTTACTGTTTAAATTTCCTTTTTGAATGTTATAAAGATTACATAGCATGTGTATTGAGCCATTTTATATTAATTGATGTTAAAATATTTTATTCATAACTCACATTGGATGTTTTATCTCTCTAAAATTATATTATTTAAGATAGAAATCGAAACATTGTATTTATTACTTGAAGAGTTATGAATTTTTTATGAAGAGTGAAAGTGAAATATTGACAACTGAGTTAATTGTTTTGTTAATATATTTTTAATTGTTTATTTATATGGCTATTTAATTTTTGTTTTTTATTTTGGCCAACATAAGCGAAAATTATTTTTATTATTTTTTGAGGACATGACATACTTACACATTTTCTCATACTAGATTGTAGAATGAGCCCCTCGGCTCAAAAGTTATTATTATTATTATTATTTTACGACGTCACACACTTACACATGTCCCTCATACTGGATTGTAGAATGAGCCTCTTATATCAATCACTATTATTCCACAATGAATCTGTGCTAAAGTTTCTGAGTGAAACCATCATGCCACAATGGACTATGAAATCTAGTTATATATACAACCATTTTGCATTAATGCAGATTACTATATACAACGATGGCTCATGAAAAACAAAGGACGTAAATCTCAAATCACACGAGACACAATGAAATAGCATTGAACTTTCAAACCACTATAAAGAGAAATTTTTCCAAACCATAGTGAATTACAAAATAACCTTTGATTTGATCATTTACACATACAATTTGTATATGTTGAAAAAAAAAGCATTAGTGTAATATAAAATGAACCAATTGTTGGCAATATGATGCAGAGTGTTGTCCTACTTGATAGAGTGTTGTCCTTGAATGGCAACCCACTTGATGAAGATGATGGAAACCTACTTGATGATCTTGTTAAACGATGTAAATCTGGTGTACCTACAGAGAATACAGAAGGTAATGAATAAAGGAATTCAATATGTGCTAGATCTATGATAAAAAGAGTATGTCTCAAGGAATACGCGGTTTTCTCTAGGATAAGTCGCGTATGCACGCGGATAATAACGTGCCAAGTCGCGTATGGGAAAAAGCGCTCATAAAGTGAAAAACCAGGGGTAACCACCATGGTATTGACCCATTGTATTGGGTAATGATTCGTCTAAATGACCCCGTCCAGGAATACCATCGGAATTAATGTGGTTTTGGCTCATGGTATTGAAAAAGGGTAAACCTATATAAAGAGAAGAAATTCATTATGCAAATCATGAGTGCGGGTGCAAGATGTCTGAGCTTGAATGAATACTTCTCTCTGAAGTATATCTGAATGGAAAGGGTTACAGTTGAATGATAGATCTGAATGCATGAAGCACCTATGAAGAAAATGATGAAGAAAGGAATCTAGATCTGAAATTTATTTGTATTTGCTACATCTGTTTATGGAATGATTAGATCTGAGATGAGGCGAACATCTGTCTGAAGTAAAGGGTAAAATCTGGGTAATGTGTCTGTTCTGAAGAATTGCATTGACCTAAATGTCTGAAGAAACATACGCTAGTTTTCCGCAGAAGAAGCGCGTATATACGTGGCTTCGCTGAAGAGAAAGCACGTATGCACAATGAAATTGGCTCTGTAATTTGTACAGAAGTATACGCGGGTTTGTGTGGTAGAAGGCGCGTATACAAGCAGTATCAGTGAAAGGAAAGCGCGTATGAAAACTAGGGTTTGTTGAAGCATGGGGGATGAAATGTCCGATCTGTTCTGTTGTGTTGCTGCTATCTGTATTCTACAATTCTGAGTTTTCTGTATCAGTTTGGTTGTATGATTGAGCTTAAATGTGTGGAGGGGTCCAGTCTGAAAATATGATGAAACGAGGCCTGCAAGTTGCGTTCTATGAAAGTTGTTTGGATCCAGTGTGAAAATTGATGAAACGTGGTCCATAGAGGTGCTGAGGGTTGTAGCCTTCAGTCAGGGGGTCATAGCTCCCTTCCAGGTGAGGCTGGTAAACGAGATCATGGTGTCGTAGCTCCCTTCCAGGAGAGGCTGGTAAATGAGAGCAGGGGGTCATAGCTCCCTTCCAGGAGAGGCTGGTAAACAAGCGCAGGTGGGTGCCTGTGTGCTGGTAGGAGGCTACGCCAGCACATATGTTGTAAGATGTTTTCTCTATAATAAAATATTGAAGGCTGAGCAACTGCAGCGGTGGTTTTCTCCCGACTTGGGTTTCCACCTAAAATCCTGGTGTTCATGTGTGATGCTTATGTGTGATGGTTTATTCTATTTTTACTGCACATGTCTACTGTTTATTTGAACATCTAATGAATGAATGATGGAATGATATAAGTGAAGAAATAATGGCATAATTAGATCTCTGTATACGCGAGTTTTATGAAGGATATCCGCGTGTATACGCTACTTGGCTTCAAAAAAGTAGCGTATGGGTTTTAGAGAGTCAAAAAGTAAAAATATTTGATAAAGTCCCAAATACTGATTCACCCCCCCTCTCAGTATTTTTCCAACAATTGGTATCAGAGCAGGTCTTTCTGCAGAAGCCTGATCGCTTGAAGGAGATCTGTCACAATGGGAAGTCATGAAGGAGTAATGTCTCTAAAACCACCTCTATTCAATGGAAGAAATCTAATATTCTGGAAGGTATGAACAAAAGCATATCTGCAAAGTCTTGGTGCAGAAGTATGGGCAATCGTGGAAGAAGGCTATCAATATCTGGCAAGTATTCCTACTTATGCAGCTGAAAGAAATAAGTATGAAATCAATGCCAAAGCAGTGAATGTGTTATTAGGAAGCATGTCTGAACTAGAATTTGCTAAAGTGATGCAGCTAAATTCAGCAAAAGAAATATGTGACAAAATCATTCTGAGTTATGAAGGAGATACAAAGGTAAAAAATGCAAAACTCCAAACTCTCAGAATTGAATATGAAAATTTAAGGATGCATAGTGATGAAAGTATTTCCAGTTTCTTCTTACGTCTAGATGAGATTGTAAATCGAATGAGAAATTTGGGTGAAACCATGGCCGATACTACTCTGGTGGAAAAAGTCTTAAGATCTTTGACTTCAAAATTTGACTCTAAAGTTTCAGCTATTGAAGAAAGGCAAGATATACAAACTCTTACTGTTGTTCAATTACATGGTATCCTGACTGCCTTTGAAATGAGACAAGGAGGTCCTTCTCAAATCAAAGAAGTTGTTTTTAAGGCGTCTGCAAAAGGAAAATAAAAGGAAGTTGTCAAGGAATCCAGCTATTTATCTGAAGAAGAAGAAGAAGCAAATTTTGTGAGAAGACTCCAACTAGGAACCGGAAGGTTCAAAGGTAAGCTTCCTTTCAAATGTTTTGATTGTGGAAGAGTTGGTCATTATGCTGCAAAGTGTCCTTATAAAGAAACATCTGCTAAAGGAAAAGAAGTAGCAAGAAGGAATAAGAATTGATCTAGCACAAGGAAAAGCTACTATATTAATGAAGATAGTGATGGGTTATCTGATAGTGAGGAAGAATGTGAACAAGATATTAAACTGCTCATGGCAAAAGAATCTAGATAAGAAAATGATACTTTTGTGGATGCTCTGGAAGACAATGATTTTCTTGAAGAAAATAATCAACTCAAAGTAAGCCTAGAAGAAAGAAACATAATCATAGAGAATCTTGAAAGTCAGCTTGAAGCAAAGGAAAAATGCATTGAGGAATTGGAGTGTGAAGTAGTAAGTCTAAGGAAAGATAATGAGAAAGTAAAAACTCTCAATCTTAGATTTGATAAGGGTTCAGAAACCTTAGATGAGATTATCAAGATACAACGGTCTCCTCTTATAAAAACAGGTCTTGGATATACTGGGGAATCTTCCCAGACTTCAGCACCAAATTATCTGAAAGCAGCCACAGCTGGTTCACTACATTCAGCCACTCAGCATGGGAGCAAAGGATCTTTCCAGGTAAAGCATGATCATCTCAATTCAAGGAACACTAACAAAGAGATCTTTCAAAGAAGCTACAACCAACAGGTAAATTCAAATAGAAGATTTCATGATCGTAGAAATTTCTACTTCAATGGACAATGTTTCTCATGTCACAATTTTGGTCATAAAGCTGTTCAATGTGTTGCATATAAAACCATCATGACAAGAGAAGCAAGAAAGAAAAGGATGAATATTGAACCAAAGAGGAACACCTATAAAAACTTTTCTCCTCTGCAAAACGAAGTTGAATGCACTTATTGCAATAACTTTGGTCATGAAGAATCTGAATGCAGAAGCAAGGTCCAGCCAAAAGAACATGTTCCCTCAGGCTCTAAAGTATGGAAAAAGGAAGAAATACCGGTTGAAAATTGTGGGATAGGGTTATTTGCAGAAGGTGAAGAAAATCAATGGTACATTGATAGTGGGTGCTCAAGACACATGACAGGTGACAAAAGCAAACTTCTTGCATATAATGCTCTAGAAAAAGAAAAGAAAGTTACTTTTGGAAATGATACTCCTGCTGTAATTAAAGGAAAAGGGTTAGTATTTCTAAAAGAAAAGGTGAAGGCTAATGATGTCATGTATGTGTATGGATTAAGGCATAACCTGTTAAGTGTAAGTCAAATGTGTGATCAAGGAACAAAAGTGATCTTTAGTTCAAAAGAATGTGTGGTTCGTGATCTTGATACAGGTAAAATTATTATAAAAGGGAAAAGAAATCCAAGCAACCTGTATGTACTAAACTGCAAAGATCAATGTTACTTGAGCAAGTCTTTAGAAAATTGGCTATGGCATAGAAGGCTAGGGCATCTGAGCTTCTCTCAAATCAACAAAGCAATCAAACTTCAAGCTGTTCGTGGTCTTCAAAATATTAATCTACCAGAAAGTATCATATGCAAATCTTGTCAATTCGGTAAGCAGACCAGAGTACGATTTAATGCCAAAGAAGGATAATCAAGTGAGCCTCTTGAACTCATTCATACTGACATATTTGGACCTATGAGGAAAAATTCACCACGTGGGGAAGAATACTATATCTTATTCATTGATGATTACTCTAGAATGTGTTGGATCGGGCTCATTAAACACAAAGATGAACCATTTGAAAAATTTCAGATCTTCAAAGCATTGGTAGAAAATGAATTAGATCTAAAAATAAAGTGTCTTAGATCTGATCGAGGAGGAGAATATACATCAAATGAATTCTTTGAATTTTGTGAACAACATGGCATAAAAAGACAATTCTCTGTAGCAGGCACTCCACAACAAAATGGCGTAGCAGAAAGAATGAATAGAACAATTCAACAAATGGCTAGAGCTATGCTTGATGACTCTGGAACACCTGACACTTTCTGGGGAGAAGCAGCACATACAGCAGCAAACATTCTCAACAAGGCACATGTTCGGGTAAATAGTGACAAAACTCCATATGAACTCTGGTATGGTAATTCTCCCTCTATGAAGCATTTTAGAGTTTTTGGAAGTAAATGCTTTATCAAAAATAATGATGAAAATCTTGGCAAGTTTGAACCTAGATCAGATGAAGGGATATTTCTTGGTTACTCATCTACAAGCAAAGCATACAAATGTTACAATAAAAGGCTTCGAAAGATTGTTGAATGTATTGATGTTGTTATTGATGAGTCTCCTGCAGCTCCTAAAGAAGAAAAACAAAAAACAAAAGAAGATGATGGTGACTTATGCCCTTCTACATCAAATAGAAATGATATAGACAGTGGATCCAATGAAGAACCTGAAGATGATCTATCTGAAAAAGCTCCATCCAGATATGTTCAAAAGAATCATCCTGAATCTCAAATTTTGGGAGACAAGGAATCAGGTGTACGAACAAGGAGAACTCTTGTGGGATCTTCTAGTCATCTGGCATTTCTATCCACAATTGAACCACACAATGTCAATCAAGCTAGCAAAGATGAATGTTGGAAGCAAGCCATGAATGAAGAGCTTGATCAAATTGAAAAGAATGACACTTGGGAATTGGTACCAAGACCACATGATAAAAATGTCATTGGAACTAAATGGATTTTCAAGAACAAGCTAAATGAGAATGGGGATGTTGTAAGAAACAAAGCTAGATTGGTGTGCAAAGGGTATAATCAACAAGAAGGTATAGACTTTGAAGAAACTTTTGCTCCTGTAGCTAGACTTGAAGCCATAAGAATGTTTCTTGCTTTTTCAAGTTACAAATCAAAGTTTATCAAATGGATGTTAAATCTTCTTTTCTTAAGGGTGATCTAGAAGAAGAAGTATATATAGAACAACCAGAAGGATTCATTTTGGGAAATGATGAAAATATTGTTTGTAGACTTAAAAAGGCTCTATATGGTCTCAAACAAGCTCCAAGGGCATGGTATTATCGTCTTGACAAATATCTTCATCAACAAGGATTTTCAAAGGGGTTTGCTGATAGCAACTTATACACAAAAGTTGAAAATGATAAACTATTGATTGTGGTTGTATATGTTGATGATATCATTTTTGGGAGTAACGAAGAATCTATGAGTCAAAAATTTGCTTCTGTCATGCAGCAAGAATTTGAAAAGTCCTTACTTGGGGAACTAACATTCTTTCTTGGCTTGCAAGTGCATCAAACTGCAGATGGTATATTTCTATCACAATCAAAATATCTTAAGCAAATTCTGAAGAAGTATGGCATGGAAGAATGCAAACATGTAAGCACACCAATGATAACCGGATGCAATCTCAGTTCTCATGATGATTCTCCCCCGGTGAATCAACCAGAATACAGATCAATGATAGGAAGTCTACTTTATCTCACTGGGACTAGACCAGACATTATGCATGCAGTTGGGATTGTTGGACAATTCCAAGCTAATCCAAAAGAGTCTCACCTTCAAGCTGTCAAAAGAATATTCAAATATCTTCAAGGAATTCAGGACTTTGGTCTATGGTATCCAAAGAATGTTGATCTTACTCTTCATGATTACACTGATGCAGATTGGGCTGGAAGTGTTGATGATCGGAAAAGCACTAGTGGTGGTGCATTCTATATGGGACACTGGTTAGTATCTTGGTTCAGCAAGAAGAAAAATTCTATTGCCTTATTTACAGCAGAAGCAGAATATGTGGCTGCCGCATCTTGTTGCACTCAACTCCTTTGGATGATGCAAACCTTACAAGATTTTCAAATCAAATGTACACCTCCTGTCCCCATTAAGTGTGATAATACAAGTGCCATCAGTATCTCAAAGAATCCTGTTATGCATTCAAAGACCAAGCACATTCCCATCAAGTATCACTTCTTACGTGAACAAGTGCTTGAAAAAAAGGTGAAGTTGGAGTATGTTCCTTCGAAGGAACAAGTTGCTGATATCTTTACCAAACCTCTGCCCAGGGAAGCATTTGAATATCTAAGACAGAAACTGGGAGTAGTCTCTGCCAGTCAAAAGAACAAATCTGCTTAAATTCAGAAGATTAATTTGAATACGCGGTTTTGATGAAACACAGTCGTGTATATACGCGAGTATATTAACATACATCCGCGTATGAATAATTACTGACATTTTTTGGTTGGGGGTCAGCATTTTTCAGTATTGTTTGGTTATTCTGGTTATATTTTTTCTAACATAGCATCTGATATGAAGAAGACAGGTACAGGAAGGACAAGTTCAGGGGGAGATGAAGGAATGTGAAAATTTCTATGCTTCACTTTCCATACGCAGGTTAGGTGAACGAAAGTCGCGTATACACGCGAGTTCCAGCAGACATAGTCGTGTATGCATTGATGATAAGAGAATTTACATGATAGCTGAAGATCTGGAACAGAGGTTCAGGGGGAGCATCAGTCTGACTGTTAATAACTGTATTATTGACTCTGTATCAGCTTATTTTTTTTCAGTTCTAAATAATGATGATATGATACTTGGTTTCTTATGTTGAAGATCATGGATGAGCCTGGATTGTTACTTGATGAAGAGTATCTGTTGGACGAAATGGAAGTCTTATGATTCAGAGATATGGACAAATCATGCAGAGTTTGTTGCTGATGGCATGCTGTTGAAGGTGTTCATGTTGCACAAGCAAAGGGGGAGCCTTGGTCACATTGAAAGGATGCTTGGATGCACATTTTCAGGGGAAGCCCTAGCCTTGCTGAGTATAATGCATTGTTGGCATTATGATGATTCTGAAATATGATCTCTTTCTTGAGGTCTTTTTGGTATTGGTCTTGAAAATTCATTTTTGTAATTTGATGAAAAGGTCATGATGGAGACCTATGATGTAAAATTGTAATATTCATTCATGTAAGGACTTTTCAAAATTTTTAAACCCACTTGGTTGGGTAGCTGAGTCATTTTTGTAAAACCCACTCTGTTGGGTAGTAGAGTCAAAATGTGTAAACCCACTTGGTTGGGTATTTGAGTCTCATATGTAAATCCACTTGGTTGGATCTTTGATGTAAGTATGAGTCTTTGGTGATATGAAGGTCATAGCGTCATGTGATTCATTAAAAAAAAAAAAAATAGGTTTGAAGTTTCAGCATGAACTCAGGGGGAGCATGGTAACTTCAGTGTACATCAGATCTGCAGAACACTTCCTTGTGCTGGTGTTGTTCCGCCCTTTGCCCTTGATGTCAAAGGGGGAGAGTGACATTGTGTTTGAATAGAGGAGAGAAAGAATGGTGTCAAAGAATGAAGAGAGTGACATGGTGTCATTGTGTTTTTATTGTATCTATCTGTTGTAGTGATCAAACACCATTGTGGTTGCCATCAAGTCCAAAGGGGGAGATTGTTGGCAATATGATGCAGAGTGTTGTCCTACTTGATAGAGTGTTATCCTTGAATGGAAACCCACTTGATGAAGATGATGGAAACCTACTTGATGATCTTGTTAAACGATGTAAATCTGGTGTATCTACAGAGAATACAGAAGGTAATGAAGAAAGGAATTCAATATGTGCTAGATCTATGATAAAAAGAGTATGTCTCAAGGAATACGCGGTTTTCTCTAGGATAAGTTATGTATGCACGCGGATAATAATGTGCCAAGTCGCGTATGGGTAAAAGCACTCATAAAGTGCAAAACCAGGGGTAACCACCATGGTATTGACCCATTGTATTGGGTAATGATTCGTCTAAATGACCCCATCCAGGAATACCATCGGAAGTAATGTGGTTTTGGCTCATGGTATTGAAAAAGGGTAAACCTATATAAAGAGAAGAAATTCATTGTGCAAATCATGAGTGCGGGTGCAAGATGTTTGAGCTTGAATGAATACTTCTCTCTGAAGTATATCTGAATGGAAAGGGTTACAGTTGAATGATAGATCTGAATGCATGAAGCACCTATGAAGAAAATGATGAAGAAGGGAATCTAGATCTGAAATGTATTTGTATTTTCTACATCTGTTTATGGAATGATTAGATCTGAGATGAGGCGAACATCTGTCTGAAGTAAAGGGTAAAATATGTGTAATGTGTCTGTTCTGAAGAATTGCATTGACCTAAATGTCTGAAGAAACATACGCTAGTTTGCCGCAGAAGAAGCGCGTATATACGCGGCTTCGCTGAAGAGAAAGCGCATATGCACAGTGAAATTGGCTCTGTAATTTGTACAGAATTATATGCGGTTTTGTGTGGTAGAAGGCGTGTATACACACGGTATCAGTGAAAGGAAAGCGCGTATGCAAACTAGGGTTCGCTGAAGCATGGGGGATGAAATGTCTGATCTATTCTGCTGTGTTGCTGCTATCTGTATTCTACAATTATGAGTTGTCTGTATCAGTTTGGTTGTATGATTGAGCTTAAATGTGTGGAGGGGGTCCAGTCTAAAAATATGATGAAACGAGGCTTGCAAGTTGTGTTCTATTGAAATTGTTTGGATCCAGTATGAAAATTGATGAAACATGGTCCATAGAGGTGCTGAGGGTTGTAGCCTTCAATCAGGGGGTCGTAGCTCCCTTCCAGGTGAGGCTGGTAAACGAGATCAGGGGGTCGTAGCTCCCTTCCAGGAGAGGTTGGTAAACGAGAGCAAGGGGTCGTAGCTCCCTTCCAGGAGAGGCTGGTAAACGAGCGCAGGTGGGTGCCTGCGTGCTGGTAGGAGGCTGCGCCAGCACATATGTTGTAAGATGTTTTTTCTATAATAAAATATTGAAGGTTGAGCAACTGCAGTGGTGGTTTTCTCCCGACTTGGGTTACCACCTAAAATCCTGGTGTTCATGTGTGATGCTTATGTGTGATGGTTTATTCTGTTTTTACTCCACATGTCTACTGTTTATTTGAACATCTAATGAATGAATAATGGAATGATATAATTGAAGAATTAATGGCTTAATTAGATCTCTGTATACGCGAGTTTTATGAAGGATATCCGCGTGTATACGCTACTTGGCTTCAGAAAAGTAGCGTATGGCTTTTAGAGAGTGAAAAAGTAAAAATCTTTGATAAATTCCCAAATACTGATTCACCCCCCCTCTCAGTATTTTTCCAACACCAATGTGCTGCTCTGAAGTTATTTGATGCACAAAGAAGTGATGTCATAATTACAGATATGGGCCACAAGATACACATTACCATTATTAAGTATTAAAATTACATAGAAGTTCAATGTCTCTGTAATGCTACAGAGCATTACCACTAAGCCACAGAGTGTAAAATACCATAGAGTATACAATACTCTATAAAATTTGTACTACCACTATGCGATATCCTCTCCACTTAAATATGGTGCCACCTCTTTTATAGATAATGTTAAAGTTTCCGCAGAATTCATGTCATATATTTTTGTAATAATTTCCTTCAAGTTCCAACATCAAGTGATCTCTAACCTCCTTTATTAAAACCTTTGGCTCTAATACTATGTTTGAAATGAGGAGGATTTGTAGATTAATTTAGATTTCCTTTTCAATAGTAATTGCTTTTGAATTTAGATGGCTTCTTATTAATTTGTATTTTGGTTCTTTATTCAAATAATTGCCATAATAGTAACATGAAGATCATAGAAATAAAAGAATACAAGATATAGGCTCCCAGCTAGGGAAAAACCCCTCCAAGGGAAAAACCCAGAAAAATTCTCTTCTTATAGAATCAAATCAAAATTGAGACATCTAAGACCCATGACCACATAAAAATTATACCTTTACATGCCAAGCCAAGAATTCCTTATTTCCAGCAGATGCATAAGAAATATATCATCAACAAGATATAGCTTTCTCATACTTTGACCCTCCTCATCATCTCTATCCTTTTTGCGATATTTCAGACCAAAATCATCTTTGTGTGTGTCCAAATGAGCTCCATATTCCCTCTATTTATATATTTCATAGGGGTGTGAATAAACATATCCATTGGGGCAAGGACGATTTGACATATAGGTTGACTTGGAACCTAGAGGGGTTTTTGACCCAAATTACATATTTGAATTTTTTTTCTTTTCTTTTACAATAGATCCACATAGGAATTTGACTCTTTGACTCAAAAACTAGAAGGATGAAGAAAATGTTTGTCTAGAAAAATAATAATAATAATTTCTCTTTTTATTTTCTTTTTACTTTTACATAAAATAAATAATGCTACAAATTATGAATATTAAAATTAGTTACATTCTCCAACATCTTTAAGGATTCTTGCATGCTAAGGCAAGGTTGTCCACTTTCCCCTTTTCTTTTTCTTTTGGTGGTATAATTCCTATACAAATTGATCCATGACGAAAATTCCAATAGTTCCTTTAAGTTAATTGAACTGGCATCGAATCATCATATCCCATGCCTTCTATTCATCTATGAAATTCTTATTTTTTTGTAGGAATTTTGGGGAATTATTTGTTTTAAAATATATTTTTGACTTATTCTCTTCAGTCATAGGTATTCAAATAGATGTAGACAAATCCTATTTTATTCCTCCCCTCCTACTAGAGTTGATATATTCCCAAGCGATTCTTCACTTTTCCTTCCCACAAAATTATTTCAATGAAGGTTTCAATTATTTAGGATTCTTTCTCAATCATGATGGTTATAGATATACTATTTGGTTATGGCCATATAAGAAGATGGAATATTGGATACCCTTTTGGGTCAATAGGTTTTTATTAAGGGGAGGTAGAGTTATACTGATAAAATTTATTCTCAAAAGTATCCTTATTTTTGGTGCTTGATTTCTTATGTTCCCAAAGGAATTATAAAAAAAATATCAAAAGTCATGCTTTTATTTTCTCTGATTAGTTGCTAAGAAATCAAATGGAACCCCATTGTTCAAGTGGTATAAAATTTCTCTCCCGAAGATATTGGGAGGTTGGGGATTCATAAATATTTTCCTTTAAAGAAAATCCGTGGCTACACATAGCTTATGGAACCTGGTGTATAATACATCCCTATGGAGGTGTGTTTTGAAAGAAAAATACTCTCATGCCTTATCCTTTATAGACTAGTTTAAGCATCCTATCAAAATATCAAAGCGCTCCAATGTTTGGAAAGCTATTTTTATTTCCTTTCCCCTCATTAGTGATTATATTATCTGGCACATTGGAAATTGAACTAAGGTAAAGTTGGGTTTTTGGAAATTGAACTAAATTAAAGTTGGGTTTAGACCTGTGGCCCAGGGTTGGATAATTCATAGTGCACTATGTTCTTATTGACCATCTCCATTAAGCATGACTTTTTTCCTAACTAATAAAAAGGCACAAAATCCTTGGGAATAGGGTAATCATGGCTTGAATTTTTATGTAATGTTATGGATTTCTAACCAGGAGGCAGATGAATAGAAGTAATATAAAAATATGACTGTATCAAATTTCATATGACTTAAAGAAAATATAGAGGATGACTTGGTGTAATAAAAAAAACCTAGAAATGGGGACTTCATAGAAAAACCTGGCTATGATTTCATCTCTCAATCTATGTCCACATGTGAAAAAAGGTGGTGGTGGAGCTTCTGATGCAAACTCCACATTCCTCTTAAGTGAAAAATTTCATTTTGGTTGGCCATAAACAATAAGCTACTAACATGGGATAATGAATTGAAAAGGGTGTGGGTGGGCCCTAGTCATTTTTATTTATGCAAAGCTTCAGTAAATAATATCTCACACTTCATCATTTACTTCTTTTCCATTTTTTCATGCATTATAGTGCTTAAAGACAATCTCAACTATGAATAGTATGATAGTGAAGGAGAGCTTCAAAGTAGGAATGGGGAGAGGCATATTGATTGATGGGAATTCCACAACGCATTTTATTTCTAGTGGGATCATTTATTGAGTGGTTGAGGGCATAAGGAAGGAAAATGAGAACATATTTGGTGGCATGATTTATGGGGGGTAGTAGTATATATTTTGAAGGTCAAGAATGTATGTTAGTCTTGTTCCTGGGTGAGTGTGTGAGTGTATGTATGTTAGTGAAGGTAAAAATTGGTATTGATTGTCAATATATGTGTTGGAAGAGATGGACATAAAAGCTTCATGGTCAAAATATGGTTTGGTAGAATGCCTAAATTCTCAGAAAGGATCATTTCTTCCTTTGAAGTTTTTCCATGTATATTGATAAATGATATATGGTGGGCTAGTAAATCTAGTATTTTCTATTCTTAGGTGATCCCAATTGAGGTCACCACTAGATTAATTGTAAAATTATGTAATGAACACAACATTGATATGAAATTGCAAAAAAGAGAAGTACCAATAATGCCCCCTCTTGATTTGGGCATCCCCTTGGGCTTTTATGATGGGGCGTCTCAGGGACATTGACCAAGATGTGGGGTTAAATTTACCTTATTCCTCTCACAATCCCTTTTCTTTGAGGTTAGATAGCCCCCAGGTGTGGGTAAAAAAATAGATCAAAATTCATAGCTTATTATTTTCATGTTAGAAAAATAGAGAAAAATTCAAAGGTTATTAAAAATAATGTAAAAGTGCCCATGAAATTTTCATGTAATTTCCATGTCATAATATGTAAACCAATAAAAAACCTTTAAATTTAAAAAGAGGTACATGTAAATATTTTGGAGGGAAAAGTAGAAAAACTATTTTTTTTAATTGTATTTTTTACTTTTCTCCTTATAGGTTTACTCAAATTTCATGTGTAGACACTTTTTGGATGTGAATTAAATTCCACATCCAACGAGTACCGATTATGTATAATTTCGAGAATAAACGCATTGATAAAAAATTCATATACATTAAAAAAGGTGTTAGATGTGGAATTAAATTCCACATCCAACGAATATCCCTTATGCATACTTTTGAGGAGACCCATATTGATAAAAATCGTAGATACATTAAAAAAATGTGTTTTAACACATTTTTTAATGTATCTGGATTTCTTATCAATGTGTTTCTTCTTGAAAGTATTCATAATGGGTACTCATTGGATGTGGAATATAATTCCGCATCCAATGAGTGTATACACATAAAATTGGAGTAAACCTATAAGGGGATAAATTTAAAGTATAATTTTAAAAAGTAGTTTTCTTCTTTCCCTCCAAAATTTGTAGCTACTATTTTATTATTTAATCTTAGGAGGCCACTTTTAGGCTGAAATTTCCTCTAATGTCTTTGTGAAACTTAATAGCTATTTTTTTTTTTAAATGTCAAGAATCTTCAAGTAATGTTGGACTCAAAATTGGTACTAGATTGGGTGAATACGAACGTTTGAATTGATAACATATATCTACGACCAATTCTTGAAGATTCCAAAGAAATGCTCCCCTCCTTCAATTGGATCTCCTTTAAACATATCCTTGGAGGACTTAATTCCATTGTAAATGGTATATCAAAAGAGGCAGAAGAACTACTTGAGGATACCTTTCTAATATTTGAATTTTTGGATGGGGTGGAATATGATCAAACGATAATTCTTGCATAATCTGTATTTTATATTTAGATAAATCAATTCCTTGTTTACCTATTTGCTCTATTTAGATAAATCAATTTATGGTTTACCTATTTGCTGTGATAAAATAAGAGAAAAAATTTCACTATATTGTAATATTGTTTCTAAAGATTATGCGTATGAAGAACATTTTTTCTTGTAAATTTTGAAGATAATATAGAATAAATTAGGGGTGAATTGATGTGAATACATTTTCAAGGGATTTCAAAGACATGTTGTTTGTACAAAAAGATTTGTAATAATAGATATCTATAATCAATTTTATAAATACAAAGTCTGTTTTCTACTTGGAAAAAGATCTTCACAAAAAGATTTATAATCGTAGATATCCATATTCATTTTTATGAATATAAAGTCTTTTTCTAGTTGGAAAAAGATCTTTGACCAACCTTTGAGAATTCGACAAACTAAAATTTATCATTTGTAATTTTAAATAATTTAAAAGTAAGGTAAAAGTAAATAAATTCATTTCTTTTCAAAAAAAAAAAATTATCTTCTTAATGACGAAGAATTTTTTAATTAAAATAATTTAAATTTTTAAATAAATTGTAATGTTAAAAATTAATACATTTGTTTTTGTCTTCTAGTCTAAGTGAGTTATGAGATTATTTATATCTCTAATTTGTGGCTTGAGTAGTTTCCACTCAAGGGCATATAAGTCGTCAAAATCACCATCGCATTCGGCCTAGGCCACACCAACCGTTTACATGACTAGATTTTTTCTTACATAGTTTATAATCAATGACCTTTACACTATGGAGTACCTTAACATAAGACCATATTACCATCATATATCCTACTTCCTTTTAAAATTGACATATTATCTTTATAAGTTTTTTATTTAAATATATTTATAATTTTTTATTAAAAATTTAATAAATAAAGAAAATAACTATTTTTTCTTTATTTCAAATTTATTTTCAATTTAAAATAACTAACTAAAACATTTTTTTGATTTGATTTAAATGTTAAAGCTAAAATAATATGAATATATCAACTTCATAAAACCCAAATTTGTTCAAATATTTTAAATATAAACCTATTTATAATTTTTAATAAAATAGTTAAATATAAAAAAAAATCTATTTTTTTACTTATACATTTAATTTTTATTTAAAATAATTAAAATAATTGGAAGGCTGGAGCGCGAGGGATCTTGTTTGGTCCCAATGGAAAAATAGTATATAAATTCACCTCGGTATTGGAAGAGAAATCAACAACCATGCTAGAGTTCTTGGCTTTATGGTCTTGAAATCAAGAAAGAACACAAAAATCTCGAAACTAAATGTTTTTGGGGATTCAATGCTTGTTATTAACCAATTAAGAAAGGAAAAGCGACAATTAGAGTTAGAATTAGTGATAGTTAGCCCAAAAGAATTGTCTTTCTGATATCAAAATTTTAAACCTTAACACAAATTTTGATGGATAACCTTTATCACATCCTTCGTCATTTGAATTTAGAAGTTGATATTCTAGCAAGAAACCTGTCTACGATGTCCCAAGGAGAGATCATTCTAATCAAAGGAAGAACCATATCCCAATTCCATAACATGCTAATTCATAGCATCACATTGATACACCGACATGTCTTTCGGCTTTTGTTAGAGGCTTCTACGATGTGGGTGGTTAGGATCTTCGTCCTCAGTGTATTCCTCTCTTTCATCGATCTTGGAAGCACAACAAGTATAACAAGTTTTTAATGAGAGAATACTGGTGGACACATTCTAAGGCCCTTCTCCATAACTTCGGTCATTTCTACTTGATGGAGGATCGTTATGATCAAATTCAAATCTAACGTTATACGGACGCCAAGACACATCCGTGGAGGAAAAAAATATTTCATCTCACTCAGAACGTCCCATTATCGCAACTACCTTGTGTGAGTGGCTCTTTAATGAGGATTTTAGTCTTTTCAGTGCAGGTTGGCTCGTGCCAGGCTCCAAGCCATTTCTATATATTAAAGTATTCAACCTTTCTTCTCCCTTGTTGGAAATTGGTTGATGCTATTGGTGGTCTGGACTATCAGAGTTCGGTTCATTGCAGTGTTAGTTGTTCTTCTCAAGATAGTGAATCCTCACAACTACGTGCAGCTTGCAACTATGATCGAAAGGATATTAAATGCAACTATGATCGAAAGGATATTAAATGGCTCAGAGGCGTTGTTGGTCTCTATTAATAAGCTCCAGGACATGGTGGAGGCGACAAAGAAGCTATTTCAACCTTTTCATGGGGTACAAAGATTCTCATTCACCGTGTGGAAACGAAGATGCTTTGGATGATTTCATGGAGGAAATTCTCCTTCTCTCGGATCACGTCACGCTGTTGCTTTGGAGGTGTCATCATATGATGTAAAGGGAAATTCAAATGGAACTCACGCCCCTAGTGCCTCTCTCTCCGTGGTGGTAAAAAAGCTCGTCGCCTAAGGGGTCTTCTCTAGAATCCATAACTATCATGCCTTTTTGGTACAAACTAGGGCAATCCTTTACAAACTAGTAAATTTCAGTTTACTATGATAAAGATACAACTATTCTAACTCAACCAAATGTAAGGGTATTGAGCTCTTTTTTACTTTTATAGGAGGAAGATAATAATCACTTATTTTATAGTTGTACATTTGCAAAGGAGACCCTCAACATTATGTGTACCTTTCCCAAGTTATCGCCGCCATAGTACAACTCTATTGTCCACTGTATCAAATGGTGGTTCTGGAAGGGGAAAAAATTTAGAGTTATTCCTTTTTTATTCCATTGGCATATTTGGTGCAGAAGGAATAGGAAGATTTTTGAAGGCCAACCATGCACGCCTCATAACATATGTGTTAAGATCATATGCAGAGGTCTCCATGTGATGAATCAAAGAGATTACGGCCTTTTGAGATGCACTATCCAGCGGGTTTCTATGATGGCGCCTCACAAAACTAGCGCCGTGGGTGTGGTGCTTGGCTCATGATCTCTCCCGACTGTCATTACAAAATTTATTGGAATGGGGGAAGAGGTACAAATATGCGGGCTGAAATCCTAGCGTTGTGGGTGTTGTTGTGGTTTGCCAACCAACTCTATTTGGAGGAGCTTTGGGTCTTTGGACACTCAAAAGTCATTATTGAACACATGAATAAGGGAAGTCAATTAAATCCAGGTTATCTAGCTCATTGGATGGATCGGATTCATGCTTTGAAATGGTATTTCATTTGCATAACTTTTTGTCATGTTTACAGAGAAAAAAACAATGAAGCAGACATATTATCCAAAAGAGGTTTAATAGGCAGATTTGGGGAAATGCACTATGAGTTACATAACTCATCTAGTCCAGGAGCATTAGGTAAGGTAAATTTTAATTAAGAGTCATTATTTATGTTTTTTTGTCAGGAACAGGAAATAAAGAATCTATAAAAAAATGAAAGTCAATATGAAATGGAATTTGCAAGGATAGCAATCAAATGTCCTTGTAACAATTTTTTATTTCTTTTTGGAAAAGAACAAGCAAGAGAAAACTCTCTGCCCTTTAATCGAAAAGGTCTAGATCTATTAAAAGAATCATTTGATGATGTTTTGAATAGATGAAGATGTATTTAAAACTATTTGTAACTACTTTAAAATACCATAAGTTATATGCCGTGATACATTATATAAACCAAAAGTATTTTTCTTGCTTGTATATATTTTTTTTTCGGAAGAAAAAAAATTAAATAATATTTTAATCTCTACTCAATTTTAAAATTAAAATAATGTGAATATTACAACTTCATAAAATTCAAATTTCACTTCAAACTATGCATAACATATCTGCGGAGTCCCACAAAGTTATTTTTGGGTTACCCAAATTTCACTTCAAACTATGCATAACCTATAGGCGGAGTTCGACAAAGTTATTTTTGGATTTTTGGTGGGTTAATTTTGTTTTATATTTAGTTGATGATCGAAAACATTGTTATTTAAATTATTGAATTTATGTCACTAAAATATTTATTTTTTTCAATATTTAATTTATTTTTTAAAGTATATTTTAACATTTATATTTTAAACTAAGTTTATATGCAAGGTTGCTTAATAAATATTTTTTTATGCAAAAAGTAATTGATTGGAAACGTATAAAAAAAAAAATTATAGATAAAAATCTTTAAAAATTACAAAATATTAAAACAAATAAAATTGTTAAAGTTTTTAAATTAGGAGATTTTTATAGTTGAATTCACAAAGTTAAGATTCAATAAGTGTTTAGTTAAAACAATGAAATTTCTATTTTTCATTAAAATCATTTATAACAAAAATTACACAACAAATGACGTTAATTGACTTTTGTTTATTGTATATATTCTTAAATAACTAATGCATCTCCAAATGCTTATAAATAAGTCGTTATCTTGCATTATTTGACAACTTGATATTTCAAGGCCATATATGATTCCTACACAAGTTTCCCATAAAATCAAGATAGCTATTAAAAGTAGGTAAAAATGTTTGAAAGAAAAACGTTATATAATATTAAAGGAACACAATTAATTTTGAAAAGCACATGTTGACTTAGGGGCATACTAAAGAGCTGTAAAAATTTATAATGGAGGGGACATTGTTTTTTTTACCAATACATTATATTATTTCGAAATATGTTGTTAGTAAATAAATAATTAAGTTTTAGGAATTTCATATTTTTATGAAAAATACAATAGAAAAATATTTACATTGGGAGACTTTAAGTTATTAATAGACTAGATAGACAATAAATGTAAAAGGAGAGTTCCAATTACAAATCAATTTATGAAGGTAATATATATATAATTCAACTCAAATGCTATCATCTATCTAAAAGTTGTATTAATGTAGGAAGATAATTTTAAAGGAAGAACTTAGATTGCATTTTCAAAAATATCTTTATATTGATATAGCAAGTGATAGAAAATCATAAATGTGTTTAATGGATTTTTTTTATAGTTGTTGCAATAGTATTGGAGCCCTAGTAGTAAAGATTAAAAGAGATTTTGTTAAAGATTTCTCATTATAACTTATGGATGTTTTATTTAAGTAGTGACATAATATATATATATATATATATATATATATATATATATATATTATGTCACTAAAACAATATCGTAAAATAAAATGTGATAATTTTTTTTTAAAAACTAGGGCAGACTTTGTAAATTATTTGGGAAAGCTACACATTAATTAAAAGTTAAACATGAGTTTGGCACACTTACATAGACTTAAAAATGAAATTTTCATAAATATTGAGATTTGATGTGTGTATTATTATCACAGTTGGTGACACACACGCCCACACACACATATATAATGAATTTTTCATAAATATTACAAGTTCATGCGTGTACCATTTTTCATATATATTGAGATTTAATGTATGTACTATTATCACAGTTGGTGACATATATATATATATATATATATATATATATATATATATATATATATATATATTGTGTTAGCTCTAAATTGGTGGTGATGGGTTATTTTACTAGACAAATTAAAGTAACTCTATCAAACCATATTTTGACTAAGGATTAGCCTCTGCAGCCTGAGAGGGTTCTCTCAAATAAACTTGTGATTTTCTCAATCATAATTCAATCAGATGGATAAATCTATGATAAGTGTTTTAATGTATTTTATTGCAGGTCAAAAATGAAATAGGTTTCACTACCATTGGGCTTATGGAATCAGTATGAAGGAATTCAATGAAAAATGGATCTCCTTGTGGAAGCTGAGGAATTTATTGTTTCAACGAAAGGAAAATACAAACATACAGAAATATTCAATAGCTCAATGTTAAAAGGAAGTCAGATCATGCATAACATGAATTCTGAGTAATTAAACATCAAGATATTGGAAACAAGATAAAGAGAAACATAAGACATAATCTCATTGAAACACTCCAAGAATCTCAGGTGAAGCAGAAACACGGTTAATGTATATTACTGATGATAAAAATTTACAATAGTGGTAGTGTCAAATTACATTTTCCAACCCCTTCTCCTTCGAAGTTCTGCCTATTAATAGGATTTTGTCAATTACATTGGATTTTCCCATCTGGCTAGATCATCGAATCATCATCATCTTTGACACCTATCCTAACCATAAACTATATTCTTGGAACTGAAAAAGACACCTAATAAGTTAAGACTTACAAGCCTATTAGGACTCTACCTTTCATTTATTACATTCATTAACTGAAGGAGTGCATAATTACATCAAAAGTAGCTAAGTGCTCGAGTGGCACTAACCATCATCAAGGCATAAATTCCTTCACTAAAATAGGAACAATCGTCCTATTTTTAAGGAAATGATGACATGAAATTTGTTCTTTGTTTTCTGTTGAGTTGGTGAAAAAGATAACTTTTTCAAAGACCAAATCTCTGTTGGAATATTTCACTGATACCCTTTAATGTCTCCACATGCCTAGCTAACCTTCAATACACTTTCAAAACACCAAATACAACTAAAAACTCCTCAGTGCAAAAAAAGAGTGAAATAGGCAGTTTCATAGCATATTTTGGTAGAAAATCCATTTCAACCATCTAAGCCAACTTTTAGCCTCTCTTTCTAATTGGGATATGTTTGTTTGATAAAATAAGCTAAATAAAACTCTTATAATCCTTTGAGTTCCAACTAAAATGATATTTTTTGCAAAATAACCTATAGGGATTTCATAGCGAAATCTGGCCTTCAAGCCTGGGCTTCGCTACGAAATTGCCTAATTGGGAAAAGAACTCAGAATTTTGTTGTTTTTTCTGAAAACTAGGGTTCAAAAATGAGCTCCTATCTTTGAATCCTTGATAGTTGCTGCAAAGCAGGACGAGGGTTTTGTAAATCAGTTTGTGTAGAAGAAAACCCTCTCTTGGTTTTTTGAAAAACATCTCCAGGTGTTGGGAATCTGCATTTGAAAAACATGTCTAGAACAGGAAAAAACGCATTCTGAAAATACAGCCCAAAGAGGTTAACGTTCTTTGGTCTGTGCTTGATAATAACCTCTCTCAATTTTTTATAGTTCTCCTCTGTATTTCCAGAAACTGCTCTTGAAGTTGACTTCTCAAATAGTCAAAAAACAGATAAATCCCTTTGTATCTTCTTGTAAAAGCTCATGCAGCCAGCTCTGATGAAGTCCTCTGCAACACTAGGGTCTTCCATGACCAAATTTAAGTTTGTAGATTCATACTTGACCACTGAACCTCCCTTTATTAGTCTTCTTCTGCACGGCTATCTCTTTAACACTATGTTGGCCTTCTTGGACTATGACACCTGCAAAGAGAAAAACTGAACAACAAGTTACTTGCTATGGGACTAGACTTTTCAGAGGTGATAATGGATTGATGCATGCAAATATGGAATGAAATATGACAGAGAGGTGCATAGAGATAAGTTTTAAAAATGGAGTTTGAATGTGCAGAGAATGATGACAAATGAGGGAGTGAAAAGAAATGATGGGTGGTATTTACGCTTTTGCATGCTTGGATGATTATGAAAATCAATTATATGACCTCACCTTTACCCTAAACCACTAAAAACTTGACAGATCATCATACCATTCATTTATGCCGAAAAACATGATTCGGCAGCATTCTCAATTATAAATATGATAGATTTGTTACGGAATGATCAGGTGATTCCGTTACGAAAATCACTTGTTTTACATAGAATTCGTTGCGGAATCGTGAAAAATCAGACACGTCGCTAAAAACGAATTTTAAACCAATGTATGTGAACCTAAGGTGGGTTTGATAGATATGACTGAGATGACATGACTAATGAAGTGTTTTGGACTTAGAATAAAGATTTATTTCATGAATTTTTCATCAATTTCATGGACCAACCTTATGAGACAAAATGAAACCTAGGTGAGTGACCCTAATCAAAAATAAAAAAAATTGTGTGATAACATAATAAATTTTTCATAAATATTGAGATTGCCTATACAATTTTTCATAAATATTGAGATCTAATATGTGTACTACATTTGGATTTTTATTTTTTAAATAATTTTTATTTCTGAAAAAATCTATTTATAACCCCATAAAATTATTCATTTCATTTATACAAGCCAAACTTGAAAATTTATTTTTTATTTTCAAAAATATTTAATTTAATAATTAGTTTTTCCAATACTTTAAAACCTTTATAAAATTTTGAGAATTTATTAAAACTCAAAATATTTTAACTTAAAATTATTAGCATATAACTTTCCACAAACCTATATATAATAATAATAATAAATCAACTCTAAATTATTCAAATTTAAACATCAGGTATACATACATTTTGCCCATACTCAAAGATATCGCAAGCTACGCTGCCGTTAGACGGCCTTAGAGCGGATAGGGATAGAACTTGGTTGATTTCACAATTCCACGTGTCTAAGGCAAAAGGAAATGAGAAAGCTTCATTCCATTTGATTTCCAATTTTAAAAAATAATAAAAAGATTGTGCCGGAAATACCTGTCATTAGGTGTTGCCAAGTGATTTGATTAACTATTACCGACCCGACAATCTTGCGGGTGACTTCGTGCTCAAAGTAGCTTTGATTGATTTCTGTGCAGATTATATGGCGCGTTTCTCTAGAGATTCCGTGGCTCTATTCATAGAAAATTACCAATAACTTCTAAATGCTTCGATGAAGCATTTTCATATGATATAACTACGCTGAAGCTACAAAAATTACGCTCTGACAATGCATTATGCTATGCTTATTCTATGGTTTCTAGTCGAAGCCCGTCCCTGAAACAGAGGTCAATATGTTGGAAAGATCTGGGAGTGGTAACAGCGGTGGAAAAATAGTATAGGTGACAGTTGTGGTTTCAAGATTTCTGGTTTAGAATACGGGATCTAATTATATGAATTGTGATATAGCGATGGCTTCGCCAAAATCGGAGGAATTGTCAAGCGATAGAATGAAGTTGCTGTGCAGTTATGGGGGAAAGTTTCTGCCAAGATCATGCGATGGCCAGCTTCGCGACGTTGGAGGAGAAACCAGACTTGTCACGGTCAACAGAAGCGTCACTTTCCAAGGTTTGTTTCCACTGTTTTTCATGGTTTTGTAGATTGAGACAGATCCATGACTAAAGAGAAATGAGATTTTAAAGTTTACTAACTTAAAAATAGTTTAGTCTCGGAGATTATGAGTTTCTTGTTTTTCTATTTTTATATTTTAGTGTTTTTTTATTTAAATTGTTGATGAGCTGGTTCAATCTTCTTTAAAAAGTTAATATTAAGAAACTAATATTAATGTATTTCAGTAACTTTCTCTAATATAATAAAATGTTTTTTCAATTTCACTACCTCAACCTCAACGTGCAAAATCCACTACTCATACAAAATGTTTCACACAAATTGATACTAATCAATAACCTTTACCATTTTTTTAAAGACATTTTAACAAAATAAAATGAATAGTTAACTTTTCCACATCCCTTAGTTTAAGGGCCTAAATTTATAATAAATATCAATTTAACTATTTTACATTACAAAAAGTCTTGTAATTTTTTATTTTTTAAATCATCTAATACAAACACACCAAAATATTTTCAAAAAATATTCACTAAATCCATTATAAAATATTTAAATTTATATTTATATTAAAATACATGTTAAAGTACATATTATTTTTATTTTATTTTTTGTGATTAAAAATATTATATTTTAATACTAAATTATAGAAGACATTATAAATTAAAAATCAACTAAACTAAAATCTTGTGATTGTATTAGGACAACTCGTATAGTATAATATCAAATAATTCATGATGATGACTATGATGATGGTCAACGTCTACTAAGACCAAACTTTGGTTTATCTAGCCTAAAGAAACTAGTTATTTAGTTTGTTTTAAAATTGTACTCTTATGCTCAAAGAGTTTGGAGAGAAGCTTCCCGAGCTCACTATAATTTTGACTTGTTAAAAGATTAAGAAAATCGGCATTATAAAGACATCTTGTTCATAATTATAATTTTGACATGTTAAAAAGCTAAGAAAATTAGTACTATAAAAACATCTTGTCGATAATTAAGTTATGCTAAAAAAACAACTAATATAACATAATACTAAATCATTTATATAGAGGCATATTGTCAAATGATGTAATCTTTTTTGGTTTAACAGTTCCCATTTTTATTCAAAAATTCTTAAAACTATTTTGGAATAGGATTTGTAGGATTTTTTTAAATAAATAAAATTATTTTGAACGGTTTTTTTAATTGCTAAATTTATGTGATAGTGTGATATTTAATAAAGATAGTATCTTTTTAATTGTATTCACACGGAAAAGAATTAGATTAAACCCTATTGCTTGAGGTTAAAAAATTATAAAAAAAATAATTAAATGATAATTTTATTTTATAAATTAATAATTTTAATATATAAATTAAAGATATATATCTAAAATAAATATGTAATTAAAAATATAATAAAACCATAATAAATTGAAACCAAATCTAACATATGTAGAAATGGTATTTTTTTAATTCAACTCAAAATAAAATATGATTTTATTAATTTTAGATAAATTAATTTTATTTTATTTAGATATTGAGTAGAAATTAAATTTTTACCATCTATATAATATTTATTAATAATTAAATTAGTTTTTTTGAAATCTTTTAGAATTAAAGAGAAAAAGAAGTAGAATTGATGAAACTTATCTTAATTGTAAGAAAATGCAATTTAACTTTTATCATAATAATCATTTTAACCATGTTTCTAGCCACATTAGGCATGGATTAAATCTTTTGAGATGCAAACTTTGTTTTGAGTACAAAAATTGAAAAAAAAATGATTTTTCTAGGCCGTGGATAATTTTTTAGTTAAAAGGAATCTATACTGATTATTCAAATGTTTATATACTCATTAAAATGTTTAGATAATATATTTTTATATATTCATTACATTTTTTTTTGTTATTAATATATTTTTAAATATATGTTGCTATTGATTTAAACATGTATATTGAAATATTTTATTTTTAAACTATGTACATATTCTTAATAATATATTCACATATTAAAATTATTAATAATTCAACACATCTCCCTTTTATCATTTTTTTCGAACAAGATCGGTTGTATTATATTCCTAAAAAGAAGGTGAGGAGAGGTACTTCTCCATTAGAAAATTCCCCAAGTTTGATGCAGAAGGAGATCTGCTTGGGGGATATTTCATGAGATGTGCTGCTTGAGTTACATTTTTCTCTCCTTCTTTTAGAGTTGGACACCATTACAGTGGAACTGTACTATTTCAAAAACTGAAACAATAACAAAATACACTTGACTTTCATAATAAACTATGTTAACTACTGCAATTTAGAACAAGATCCATGGGTGACTAGAGATTTTGATGAGCTATTTGTTGACAGTTATCTCACTTCCTCGGTGCTTGCTCCCCTAGTCCATTGATGTGGAGCCTTGCTATGAATTTTTGCTCATTTCTTCTTTGATGAAGTTCAGTGATTCCTTCAGATGGCTGCAACTATTCTTTAGTGTTCTTATTTCTTCATCACACGTCTTCTATTGTGAACTCATATAAGCCATCTATACTTTAGATTTTTCTTTATCTTGCTGGATCTGGTTCTTGAGATTTTCTATTACAATTCGATGAGATCTGCAGAATGAACAAGGGTGTGATCTCTTCTCCAAATGATCAATTTGTGGTTGTTTGTTGTTGATGTTGGACACTATGTATGCTTTCTCTATCGCTAGTGTTTCTCTCTGAGGCGTGGCTCTTATTTTGCCTGTGGTACTCTTTTTGTTTGTTATTGTCTCCTTCTTATTCATAGTCTTGTGGAATTTCGAGCTAAGATCCAAATGTGTTGCTGCCAGTGAGGAAGGGAGAGGCCAACTCGTAATTGAGAAAAGCATGGAAGGCAGAAAGCACGCTGGCAGTGATTTGTAGTTAAAAGAAGAGATTAAAACAGAGATAAGGTGGATTGGAGAGATAAGGGGAGCGTTGTGTGGATAAATGGGCCAACAATTGCTCAGGAAAAGCCGAGAACTTACAGGGGAAAACACATCTTTGAAAGCAAGGGTCTCATGTAGATGCCAAAGCGAGAAGGATAGTGAAAGTGCTGGTTGAGTAAATTGAATTTTATAATTTCACATGTGGGAGGAGGGATGTTGGGAGTTCACGGGAGGCAGCATGCCGTGAGATTTTGAAGTACTGTTCTTAGAGATTTTGGGAATATTGTAGAGATTGGGAATTATTTCAAATTTGAAAGAGTGTTGGGTTATTGGATCAAGATGGATTTTGGTGTTATCATTGGATTTCTGATTTGAACTGATTTGATAGTTGTCCATCATAGAAGATGGAGGGAAAGTCATGGGATAGGAATTTGAGTTATGGTTTCACCAATTTGTGCTTATCCAACATTTCGTTGGACTACTTTATTTGCTTGCTCATCTGCCTTCTTATTATTCTTCCTCTAAATGTGATAATACTCAATGTGGCCAATATGATTTTATATTTTTTGTGCTCTGCTCAAAATTTGATTTAGGCCTGCATTTTTTGGGAGGGAACTTCTTACCATTGCCTTGATAATGATATTTGAGTCTCTGAAGACGATAAAATCTTTGATATTTTTTTCTTTTCGAATTTTGAGACCTAAGAGAAGCCCATAGGCCTCTACTTTGTTATTCGTCATGTGGCCTAGTCCCCAGTTGTAAAGTATCTGAGTGGATTTATGTTGTCTCCCTTTTATCATTTTTATTAAAAAGTAATTATTATTTTTTATTCTATGTGTGAGCATTAATCTTTTTTAATATATATATATATATATATATATATATATATAGTCTTATATGTGAAATTATATTGAAATAAAATAGTTAGTAAATCCATTTTAAGCACGGATCTCACATGAGCTTAGAAAGTCAAAATATAAAAAATTGTGACCACTTCAAACATTTTAACCATAAATTTTTTATTTTTTTTAATGATATATACATAATATTTGAAAAAAATGTATAATATATATATATAGTTGACATTACAATTAAAACATTATGCATCTAGATATTTTATTAACACAAATTTTAATTTTATTATTATTATTAATATATTTTTAAGTATATGCCAATATTAATTCATATTAAAATATTTTATTAATAATCCACATTGAAAATTTTATTATATACAACATTAAAATATTATTTTTAACAATTTTGATTTCTATATGTTGATATATATGAAGTTAACATGGATTTTCAAATAGTTTATTTAAATGGAGCGTTGATTTTGTTTTGAAAAGATTTAAACATTTTTCTCACACACGTTTTTACTTTACATGCATACCATATTCAATTTTTTTATTATAGGCAATATTGGAGTGAATTTTATTTTTATTTTAAAATAAATGCTTGTCAATTCCACATTTAGCACGAACATACTTACACATCCCCTCATACTAAGTTCAATATGATTTCTTGAATTCATTGTTCCGCAATTTTTTGTAATTCAATTTGATGAAAGCCCGACTATTCTTGGTTTTGGGATGTGTGGACCGACCTTAGATAATGTGCATGTCTAATTATTTTACCTATCGCCTGGCTTCCAAATCCCCTCATACTCAGTTCAATATGATTTCCTAAATTCATTGTTCCACATTTTTTTTAATTCAATTTGATGAAAGCCTGACTATTCTAGGTTTTGGGATGTGTGGACCGACCTTAGATAATGTGCATGTCCAATTATTTTACCTATGGCCTAGCTTCCAAATCTATATGGCTTCTTTCATTAATTTATGGGCATGGGAAAATTTACCCTTTCAATTCGTAGTGGCTGCAAATTGTGGAATTCCATAACACTCTAGGGAATGAAATACTTTGCTCAATGCAATTGAATACACAAAAGTAAATATTTTAGTTATAAATAAAATAAAAATATTTACAGAGATTATGGTGGTTCATTGCCCATAGGTTTTTTTAAGATTTCCCTCATTTCATTACTTCATTTTTCTCTCGAGCTCTCTATAAATTTGACATTTTATCAGTCATACAATCTTGGGCAAAGGGACAAGAAAAAAAACAAATGTGACAGAACTGAAGACGTAATAATACTATTATTAGGATTCAAATGAGTATTTACAAGGAATTATTGCTCGCTGCTCCGAGCTTCTACTTATTTTCTCAAGAACTCTTTAATATTTACATATAATAAAATATCTCTACAAAACTTATCAAAAATAGGACACCTACTCCCAATCAATTTATTTAACGCCTCATCAAATATTATTTTACAAATGAAAAGGACCAATTAGCCTAAAAAAACAACTCATCAAACCAATTATCAAATTTCTAGTCCCAATTCTTCCAAAATTGTTCCTATTTTTTTTACAAAAGAAACAAATATCTCTCTAGAATTTACATGGATTTATTGGTCATTAAAAAAATGATTCACCTAGAGTGATGCTCCTGCATCAGGCTCTGCATGTGGAAAAAAATTGACCTCCTGGTCAAAACGTCCAAGAGCCCAATATTGTTGTTGTTGCTCACATATCTGGTCATGTTGTTTCTTTAGTCTTGATTTCAATCTACCAGGATCCCATACTTGGTTCTATAGCATACCACTCACTTGGTTGAGGAAATATTGTAAAATCAACTTAATGTTGGTTGTTTTCTTCCTTCCACAACCCCATATTCTTCCTTTTTACTTCCTTGTCTCTATCAAGTTGATGTAGTCCCTTTCAGTTAGCCAAATGTTCAAACCGGTCACTCTTTCTTTACTATTATACTATAGCTCTGCTACTTCATTTATCAACATCATTATTCCTCATCCTTCATGTCTAATATGCCTTCTTTCTAGCAGATGAAAATTCTTCTTTGTTGGTTTAAATTATGGCTATCAATCATCATCATGAACATCTCCCAAGGCTATAGGATTTCATTATATTCTTCACCATAGAATAAACCTCCTAGATATTCAATGGACATGTCACAACAAAATTCCTCTTCATCGCTGACCTTAAGAAAATATAGGATTGCAAATTGCTGGCCCCTTCCTAAAATAAAAATTTTCCCCTTATTTCTTGTTTGCAATTGAAATAAATCACCATGAGACAAACTTGTCTCATAGTCCTTCTTTTCTTCTTCTCTTGACAACATTTGTTGTCCCACCTCTACATCTTCAATTATGCTTTCAATAGTTCGTTTTCCACACAAATATTTAAGCACCTTAGCTCCATTCAATACGTTCTTCCCAAAATCTTATTTTTGAGTCAGTAATTAAGTGCATTCCCCAATATTGGAGTAGAGGCATCTGCTTCTTTCTCTTTTGAATGTCCTACTCAATTTTTATTTTTGATATCAAAATTTGTTTGCATATTGCAACTTGACATTTTATGTCGCCATTTTCTTGCTCAATAATGTTATGTACAAGAATTGCAAGAGCCTTCTTCCACTTTTCCTCATTTATCTCTACAATATATGGTTTCCATGTCGAATTATCTACTAGCTTTACAAAAGGCTGTCTACTACTATTTCCAAAACTCTAAATTTTTGCCACACTTGCACATACAAAATACATGTTATGGAAAACATTCTCTCTCTCTTAACATTCTATCGCAAATGTATGGTTCTTTGTCTCATTAAGAAAACGAGTTCCTCCTTCAATCGTTTCGCTATCTCCTACATTTTACTAGATGAAACTCTTGTCATTGTTTCATAGAACCATCGATGATCCAAATTTATGCAGGAATGCAATAAAATACAAAAATAAACATAAATGTAGAGATGAAATTGAAATATACTTAATTTCATTAATACCAAAATAACTGAAATAAGCTTACAAAAAGAATGGAAATAAACAAGCTTGGGCATTTGTAGCTTATCTATGAGAGGATATGTGACAGCTACATGCCTATGAACTATGTTACAATGAGGCTCATGGGCCTTTTTATTATTGAACTACATGGGAAACCCTAAACAACCAAAATAATAACCGTAGGAGATAGAACATCAAGATTTTGTGGGCCCTGTTGGGGTTAGTTTGGAAACCAACTTCCTAGGATTGTAACTTGGTCATATTATCTCTGTTTTGCGTAGACCTAAAAAAACGACGTTGAGGGGGTCAAAATTTCTCCAAAAGATTAGGACTAGAAAAACTACTAAAAATAGTAAATGTTGCTATAAACAAGGAAACTGATGAAACCGACTGGAGGTATAGGTGGAATAGGTAGAGTTCCAACAATGTCCACCTAGATTATTCACCCCCCATTAGGAAGCAATGGTCCCCATCGTGTGAAGAGCCTCCATGAGGTGAGGAAATTTCTATTGAAACTGGTCCCTGGTGAACCATTTTCCATGGTGAAGGAGTGGAGCTGTTTTAACAACTCAATATAGATGGATCCTATGGTGGCAGGTGTTCTTCTTCTATTATTCCATGATTCAATCAGTTTTGGATTGTTCCAGGCAATCTGGGTTTAACTCTATTGGTATGAGTTGTTCTGCAATGTCGGAAGTGTCTAGCAATGGTGGAAAGTAGGGCCAAAGGTAGTCCACATTGAATAATGGGTGTAGACCAAGAAATGGTGGAATAATGAGCTCGAAGGAATTGTCCCCTACAGTCGTGGTGACAGTATATGCCCCATATCAGAGTGGGAAAAGCTTACGGTGGGGCCTAGCGAGGTGCTCCTTCTGCAAATGTAGGCAAAATTTTACGCCCACGTGGAATTTTTGTGGCACCTGATGCTGATCATGTCAATGCTCGTACTTAGAATTGGCTCTATCTGATATGTCATGGACATATTGGAGAATGTATTGAATGAGCTCAATGAATTTTTTCGCCTTGCAAACCTCGTACTGGACATGAGTTGTATATGCCTAAGTAGCTGCTATGATATGGCCACATCAATGGGACATAGTGGCTAGAATCCCAAACCCACCTGAAAGGGGTTGTGGCTATTCGAGCTGTGGAGAGCCTGATTATAGCTGTATTGGACATAGGGGAGGATTTCATCCCATGTGCATGGATGCTTGGAGTTGTACATGCGTAGAATGTGCATGATCATCCTGTTGGTGACCTTTTTTTTGCCATCAGTTTGTAGGTGGAAAGTTGTGGAGTTATTAGGCTTGGGGTCCAACATTGACTAGACACTTGATCAAAATGTACTGAGGAACCTGCTGTCTTGATCTAAGATAATGTACTGTGGGATCCTAAAGTGTACCAATACTCTCTCAAAGAAGAGTTTTGCATTGGCTTCTGTTGTGATATTCTTCTTGCAGGCCTCCATATTAGTCATCTTAGAGAATCTATCAACGAACACAAAAACATAGCCATTGCCATGCTTGGTAGAAGGAAGGCCCAACATGTAATCCATAGAGATGGATTCCCACAACTAAATATGGGCAGGAAAAAAAGTATATAGGCCTTGCTTCTTGATGGTCAGTTTGGAAATGGAATAGGTAGTGCAAGATCTGATGTATTTCCTGACATCACATCGAAGGTTCGACCAATAAAAATAATTTTGCAGTACTACCACTGTTTTCTCAACCCCAAAAATTCCAACAACCAGATAATAGTGTGCTTCCCAAATCATCTTAGCACACTCGCTTCAAGGAACATAGAGGCATTTCAGGTGGCATTACAGTGCATCCTGGAGGTGAAAATTTGGAACTTGCTTATCGGATTTTGGAACAATTTTCTAGAGATGCGGCCAAATCGAAGTCTTGTTCCCACAAGAGCTGAGCAGAGTGGTTAATGCAATGATTGGAGGTCGGTTGAGGCAGCCTGCAACATTATTGGTGCCCCTCTTCTTGTACTTCATGTTCAAATGGAATTATTGCAGGCATTTATCCCATTTATGATGGTGATCGTTCTGAAACTTCCCTTGTGTCTGTATGAACTACAATGATCGGTGATCTGTGTGGATGAGTGTTTCCTTCCCCAAAATGTAATGCTTCCATTATCGACATGCCTGCATAATGCAATACATCTCTTTGTCATAAGTGGGATATTTTCGGGCTGTGTCTAAAAACGTCTCACTATGATATGCCACTAGATGCCCCTGTTGAGTAAGTATTGCCCCAATAACATACTCAGAGGCATTTATATTGATCTCAAATGGTTGCTACAAGTTTGGTAATGTGAGCATCGGCGCAGAGAAGAGGCGATGATTTAAATCTGTGAATGCCTTCTATTGAGTTTCATACCAAAAGATTTTTTTTTCTCCTCCCTTGGTGACTTGACTCAAAGGCCAAGTGATTTTAGAGAACCCCAACACAAACCTGCAGTAGAAATTAGCAAAACCTAGAAAGATACAGAGCTTTGTTAGAGTGGTTGAGGCTGGCCAATCCGAAATGACCTGGATCTTGGCTGGGTCCACATGCACCCTCCACCCATTAATAATGTACCCTATATATTGAACCAGGGTTATGCCAAAACTAAATTTCTCCAAATTGGCACACAACTTGTGTTGTTGCAATGTTTGGAGGACTTGTCAAATGTGGTGGAGGTGCTCTTCCAAACTATGGTTGAAGATCAAGATGTCATATGAATACACCATCACTAATGAGATAGTGAATGGTTGCAATATGTCCTCCATGAGCCTCATGAAGGTTGTGGGAGCATTCATTATGATCCAGGTGGATATCGGTGGCCACCCACCTATTCCATTCGGAGCTGCACCATCAATTCTTGCATCTTTTCACTTTCATCACAACTTACTATTTTTAGTAGGTTTTTGGGTCCTGCACTCCTAGAGACGTTTTGGGGCCTTAATGATCCAGGTGGATATTGGTGGCCACCCACCTATTCCACTTGGGGCCCCACCATTGTCTCTTTCAGTTTTTCAGTTTCGGCACAACTTACTATTTTGGCATTTTTTCAGGTCCTAAACTTCTGGAGTTGTTTTGAGGCCCTAAACGAGATATTGAGCGCGTCAAACAGAGATCGTATGCCAAATTTACGTCGTCGGGAAGTTGAAACACCAATTTACGCAAACGGGGTCCATAGTTTTGGCGCTTCATCTCCTAGGGTTAGGTTTTTGGATATTTGGAGTTTTCCTTTGTTTCTCAATAATAAATAGGCCTTTGAACCTCATTGTAACATATTTCATAGGTCTATAGTCACCACATCTCTTCTCAAATATATGCTACCATCACCCTAGCTATTTTTATTTCCATTATGTCTGTAAGCATATTTCAGTCATTTGATTTAAATAAATTGAAGTATTGTTTCTGTTTCATCTCTCTTTTTATGTCTATTTCCGTATTTTATTGTGTTCCTACATAAATCTGGATCACATTAACTTGAAAGGCATGAAAAACCATTCAAAAAGTCCCTCCTTTTCTTTGAAGGTAGTTTTCCAGACATCGGAGGGTTCGATTGGTGCCTAGTGATACCTAAACTTCAAGTCAATCTTTCTGAAATCATTACGGTAATTTTGAGGTCTAAAATGGGCCTCTTAAGGAAATTATAAAATAATAGTGGAAATAGTAAAACAATATTAGATGACACCATCAAATTCTAGAGGGAAAAATATAAAAACCATTTTTTCAACTTATATTTTCGACTTATCTCCTTATGGGTTTACTCAAATTTCGATCGGAAACACTCGTTGGATGCACAGTTTGACTCCCCATCCAAAGAGTACCCATGTTGCATACTTTTGATGAACCCCGTTTCACGAAAAATGAGAAATACATGAAAAACATGATTGCAATCATGTTTTTCATGTATTTCTCATTTTTCGTGTAGCAGGTCCATCGAAAGTATGCAACATGGGTACTCCTTGGATGAGGAATTAAATTTTGCATCCAATGAGTACTCCTTCTTGAAATTTGAATAAAACCTTAGGGAGATAAGTTGAAAATACAAGTTGAAAAAGTAGTTTTCTTATTTTATTATTTTTTAATATTTTTACTTTTTTACTTGAAAAGTAGTGAATCACCTCCCATGGTTGACATCATCATGTTGAATCCTATTGGTTCTTATAAATTTTATTTTGGTTGTACATTTTTCTTAGGAGGCCAATTTTAGACCTCAAAATTCCCCTAATGAATTGGCCTCCATGAGTTGGTCCAGAAGGTCATCAATATGTGGGATCGGATATCTATTCTGGACAATGATCTTGTTTAGTGCCCAATAGTCAATATAGAGTATCCAAGTCCCATCCTTATTTTGCACCAACACGATCGAGCTCCCACAGGGAAATGAACTAGATCGGATGTGACATTTTTGTAGAATCTCCTGAATCTACCTCCTGATTTCATCGTTCTTTAGAACAGAGTGTTGATAGATTGGTCCATTGGGTAGTGCCATGCTTGGGATCAAATCGATGGAGTAGTTGACTTGAAAGTGTAGAGGCACCCCTGCATGTGAGGTGAATATGTCCTTGTACTGCTCCACCACCTTGTCCATATGTTGTTGTTGTGCAAAGGAGCCCTGTCTGGAGGAGCTTACTGCATTTCTTCATATTGCTCAAAGATATGGAGTTATGAAGTGCTACCTCTGGTATCTTTTGCAAATTATTACCCAAATTAATAATAACAACATGAAACAAAGACTCATACACATCATGTCGCTTCCACAAGTATGGTTGGGCTAATAATACATCATAAACTTCAAGAGGAGAAACACCACATAATACCTCATTTTTGAAGGGCTTGATGTTGTTGGGAAGGCGAAATTTCTGGCTAATGCTGAGATCCCATACTTGCTGAAGCCACTCGATGGTGTATGGTTGTGGGTGTGCTATGATCGACAGTGCCATGCGCTTCACGACCTCTGCTGAAATGAGGTTATTTTAGCTTCCGTTGTCGATAATAAACTACAATGGGTACCCTTTCACCCACATATGGGAATCGAAGAGGTGCTCCCCCTCATCTAAATATTCGGGTTCTTCCTTTTGGATCTTGGTGCTGGCAATAGTGGCACTAGGCTTCGCATCAATAATCTTCTTCCCTTTCTCATTCCCCTTATTGGGTCCTGACTCAAATTCAGAACATGCATCTAATTCGGAAGCCTTCAGCTCGGCAACCAGTAACTGCTTGGCCCAACACTCAGTTGTGTTGTGAGTGGAGCTCTTATGTAACTCACACCACTTTCTCGTGTCCTTCTTTGGATTCATGGTATTTTTCTTCGCTTGTGACTTCGAAGAGTTGTCATGGGTTGCCCTGCCTTAACATTGTCCTTTTTTCTACAATTTGGTGGTGCCTTTCCCTCGCTTCTGATTAACAAATCCAAAGTATTGCTTCTTCTGTTTGAATTTCTTCTCAATATTGGCAACATACTAGTATGATGCACCAAACGAGTAGAATTCTAGGAACTCCATCTCCTCCTGGATGTATTTGTGCATGCAATTGCGGTACTGAAGCACCAAATGTTTCTCTAAATATTTGATACTCAATTCTGTGCACAGGGTATGGAACATATTTGTCAGCTCATGCACATCTTGATCCATTTATTTCCGCAACATATTCCATTGTATATACTTGTCCTCATAGCTCCCAACGGGGTAGTATTGTTCCCTGATGGTGCCTTAGAAATAATTCCAAGTGGGTGCAACCGAGAACATGGAGGATTCCTTGTCGTCCTTTTACTCACAATACGTTTCCCACCAATCTTTAACATGGGGGGCAACTTTAAGGAGTGAAAAAGTAATATTTTCCCAGTTGTAAAAGTCATGAACTAAAAAATATCCTTCTAATAGATTCAACCATCTATCTATCATGTCTGCATATATTTGTCCCTCAAATATGAGAATTTCAAAATTAACTTGTACCTTAAAAGGAGTGGCACCTCTAGAGTGGCTTCCGGATGAATATGCCTTACCGGTGGGTAGGCGTTGAAGAATCTGGGAAAATTTATCCATAATTGCATTCCTTTATTCCTCATCTTTATGTTCCTCTACAATGGGAGGCTGTCAGGGTTTGCGTAGTTGATCTTGCAAGGGTTCAACCAGATAGAACCCTAACTCCTTATAACCCAATCTCGTTGCGGACATGCAAAGAAATATCGAGAAAGATAAGACCATGTTGGGAAAAATATTGAGAGGGAAGGGGGGTGGCGAATCAATATTTATAACTCACTGTAAACTTTTAATTTTTCTTTATTGATTTATATAAGTGTCTTTAATGAACCCAACTAGCATATACACAGGACTATCTTTAAACAAACTTACGTATGTCCAGAGATCTTATTATGCAGATAATTCTTGACTTAGATCAGTGCATCATTCATTCATTCGATTTTTAGTAAGCATGAAGAATTTGTAGCAAGAACAGAATAAATCATCACACATAAGAAATACACATGAACAACAGGATTTAAAGTGGAAACCCAATTTGGAAGAAAACCACCGCTGTTGTCTTTGTCTTCAATATTTATTGTATGGAAAACTGCTTACAATATTGTACTGATGAAAACTCATATCAGTACGTAGGCATCTACCTGTAGAAGGCTACAACCTTTTCCTATTCTCAAACTACTACTTGACGGGAACTCCAACCTCTTGATCTCATTTACCAACCACTACTGGAAGGGAGCTTCAACCCCCTGATCATAACACCAACTTCTACTGGAAGGAAGTGTCCACTTCCATAATGAAGGTTTCAACCCTCAGAACCAGTGAAGACCACGTTTCATCAATTTTCACACTGGATCCCACAGCTTCAACACAACTCAGCATAAAGATCAACACCAATAAAGTTCACCCAAACTTCAATCAGAATAATGAGATCACTGTAACAAGAACATAGTAATAAACCCAGATTTCAGAATCACCATGCAGAACCAATCTCAACCCCGATCATTCATTATCTTAAAATGCATGCGCTATTTCACTTTACTGAACCTATGTGTATACACACTTTCCTTCATATCAACCTGCATATAGATCTGAGGATACTGAATTTATAGTATATGATCAATCTCAGAACTAGATCTGAGGCTTTCAGTCAAATATCTTTTCAGTATTGCAGAAACCTCAATCAGTCAGTCATCATTAAACAAATTTATTCACTCATTGATCAAAATTGTACATATTTAAATTAGCAACATATAAAAAACCCAGATCTACATGAATACTTCATCGACATACAACCGAAATACAACAAAAATACAACAACATTAAATAGATAACCTCTTTAGCAAGCTTCAAAAATCCTTGATTTCCATACACGCTTTATTAGAGACAAAGTCATGTGTATATGCGCTTTCACTATGATGAACTAGCGTATAGATCTATAAATTTTATTACTACAGGAAGATATAGATCTATAAAATTACCCAGATTTATTTACTTCATTTTAGAAAACATGCACTAGGTCACTGATCCAGACATCTCATAATTTGATCATGCAAGTATATAGTCATTTCAGGTCTAGAGATCCTGATCCATCATTGTATCCAAGTGTGCATCATAGATTCAGATCTACCAATAAAACAGAGTTTATCCAATGCATATATACTTCAAAGAGAAGTATTCAGTAACAACCCTTACACATGCACACCCTTGTGCCATGATCTTCTTCACCTTATATAGATTTAGCCTTTACCAATACCATGAGCCAAAACCACACTACTGTAGATGGTATTCTTGGACAATCAAATAAATGACACAATGCTTAATATTGTGGGCTAATACCTTGGTAATGCCCCTTGGTATCATAATTTTAGAGCACACAAGGCATACTTGACTTCTCTTCATAATAAGTGCAAATATACTAATTCTAGGTGTATACACGGGTTTCCTGTATACCAAGTAGCGTATGTACGCGGGTTGCCTTCATCTAACCTATGTATACATTGTGACATATTATATTTATCATTTCTCTAATCCTTACTGGATTGTCTTTCTCTGTCACTTCTGAACTGACCTGTAGATACATCATTTTTACATCTTTAACACATAGGTTGCTTATCAAAATGCAACTAATCAAGTAGGTTTCCATCAAGGACAACTTCATCAAGTAGGTTGCCATCAAGGACATCATATTTCATCATATTACCAACAATCTCCCCCTTTGTACTTGATGGCAACCATGGTGGTGTTTGATCACCACAACAGATAGATAAATTAATCATAACCATGATTCAAACACCAAGATATTCTCCCCATTTGACATCAAGGGAAAATGACAGATCAATACAAAAACAAGGTTTCTCTTCCCTTGTAAAAAGAAGAGCTTTGTAGATCTGATGTGCACTGAATTTACCATGTTCCCCATGAGTTCATGTTGAATCTTGAGACAGATTTTTCAATGAAGTACATGAATCTATAACTCAACTGAGTACGATCTTTCCTATGACCAAGGACTCATACATGCATCAATGATCCAACCAAGTGGAATTACATATTTGACTCAAGTACCTAACTAAGTGGGTTTACAAATTTGAACAAGTCCTTACATGACTGAATATAAAAATTTTACATATAGGTATCAACATGACCTTCTCATCAAATTACAAATATGAATTTGTATAACCAATACCAAAGAATATCGAACAGGAGATCATAACACAGCAACCAATTAGAATGCCAATAATGCATCCTTTTCGATCAAGGCAGGTGCTTCCCCTAAACTTGTGCTTAGACACCTTCAGAAACCAATTCATCAAAGCATCTTCATCAAGGAGATAAATATCAATGAAAGGTACAGTAAGATGAATACTGGAACAAAATAGAGATTACCCAACAACACCATAGACTGTTCTGAAAGCTGACCCAGAGAATTTTAGTCAGCAAAAACCATATGCGGTTTTATGCACAGAAACTCGTGTATACACATGATTCTCCTTTATGAAACCAACGTACCGAATTTAATCCTCTGAAATTAAGAAGATTTGATAAGAGAGGCATAGACAAATCCCAACTTCTGTCTGATATTCAAATTCTTCTATGGGAAGAGGTTTAGTATCTGAAACTTATTCTTTGGAGGGTGTTATCACTCCAATAATTCCTAGGGTTGTTATGCTTTGTTTTAAAGAATATTAGAAGTAACTAGAAACCTACTTTTAAGGTTAGGTTCTAGCCTTCCTAATGCTCAGAGAGGGATCTCTCTTTATGATTTAACTTTGTTGTTTTTAGTTGATTTTAGGCTATTTATTTAAGATTGATTTGTTTTGATTTGATTTGGTTTGGTTTGGTGGTGGAATTACTGATTCAGATGTATAGATGCATGTTTGTTTTCCATCAGGATAATGGAGTCAATGTATCAAGCAACAGATTAGAATCAAGTTCTAAAGGAATTATTCATAGGGCAAGGTAGCTGACTAAATTCAGATCTTTTAGGTTGGATAGTGAAATGGTTTCAATCGGGATCAAGAAGCAATTAAGGGTTCCTCAAACTGAATAATGAAGGAAGTGACAGAGGTCAATCGAAACTAGGGAGAAATGAAGAATTCCCTAATCTAGATATTAGAAGAAAACATGAAAATCAATAGTAGTACAAGACAGAGTGTATTTAAACAAGTTTTGAAATAAAATTCCTGTTATATCATTTAGATTCAGAAAACATCCAAGTATGTGAAAAACTTCAGAAAATAAAAATTTAACAATAGAAAGATACTTCACTGAAGTGGCTCAACACATGAATCCTATAATGCATTTCCTTTATTACTCAATCCATTCTGCCGACTTGAAAATAGTACAATAAACCCTCAGGTTTCAGATCAATACAACTATAGAAATGTTTAGCAATCCACCCTCAGTACTTCGATTTATGAAGTATTTATAAAAAAACTATTACAAAATATCCTAATTTTTTTTTAGGAATTATTCAAGGAAACATAAATATCTTCATGCAAGAAGATAGAGACACTTGGTAGAATAAATGCTAGTTGTCCCTCTTTTATTTGGATTTTTTGTTTCCTTGTTGATATTTTGCTTCTTTCTCAATTTTGTTGTTGCTCAAGACTGGTTGTCTTCTTCATGTTGAGTGTCCTTTACGCTGACTGTATTTAACTCTATTTTTCATCTCTGTTTTGACTTTAAACTTTTTCTTTCACTGTTAAATGCCTGTTCTAATACTCTTTAACTTTTTATTGATTTACATTTAACCTTTGACTGCTCTCTTTTCACTTTTACTACTCTTTTACCTATTTTTCTTTTACCTTTCAAAGTAAATTACATAATTTTTCCCAAGCTTATGCATCTGGTAATTTAATCTCTACCATTCTTCTGAAAATTTCATCTGCTTCTATGTACTTTGCAAATGTAGCCTTGTTGATGAATATATTATTTACCTCATGTTGTAGGTAAAAGGGGTTCTCAAAACTCTGATATAGTACTTTTCCTGTAGGAATACCTTTCATGGAGGAATTGTTGGCTTGTTCCTTTGCCAATTCTCTGATTTTATTATCATAATCCTCATGTTTCATCAATCTGTCATTGATAACCAAAGGATTGGGTAGGCCTTTTTGCCTCAGAATATCAAATTTCACCATGAATCTAGTTATTGCAAGTTCCATGTTATGACACTTGTCTTCAAGTTGTACCATCAAGTTTCTCTTTGAAATAACCTTTCTAACTTCAAGGATTGTTTTAGTCCTGTCACTGATACCAATTTCTTCCAATTCTTGCTTGTTCTTGGAATTAAGAAATTTAATGATTTCAGTGGCCTCTTCTAGATTTTTACGAAGTTTTTCCTCAAATTTCTGAATGGCTTCACCTGCTACCTTGATAAAATCCTTCTGCTCATAAATAACTTGAATAGATGGCCAAATATTATTGACATATTCAATAATATTGGCCCAAAGTTTTTGCTTTGCTTGGGCAAGTGGTTCTTTCAATGTTAATTCTTTTTCTAACTTTTGTACTTTCTCAATTAATCTGTTTCGCTTCCGTGTTTCATTCTTTTGCATGATTTGTACTAGATTTTTCTCATCCTATATATTTTTTATCTGTTCTTTAAGTGTATTTATTTCATTAGTCTGTATGGACATATCCTTCATTGCTTTGACTAGTTTACCTGCTTCATCACTAGGATGAGTTGTTGATGTAGATGATTCTGTAGCTGATGTAGTTGCTGATGTAGGGGGAGGTGTTGTAGCTATTGGAACTGATGTGGCCACTGAAGCTTCTAAAGTAGAAGGAAATGTTGCAGTAATTGTAGGAATAGAAATGACAGGGATTGCTTCCATGCTGGCCTTTTTCTCTTGCACTAACTTACCCATCTCATTTTCCATCTCTTTTAGTTGAGTTTTCAACTGAATGATGAGATTCATCATTTCATCTTTTTTCCCTTAATTTTCTAGAACTTATTTTTATTTTGGGTGTTTCGTAGGAGGAAATTTGAGCTATTTCTTTAATGCAGCAATGTCTGCATTATTTTTCTTGATGAGTTCTTATGCAACTTTAATGTCTTGGGATCATATCCTACCTCTATGACCAATTCTTCCACTGATTTTATTCCATTGTCTTTGGCTTGTGAGGAAGCCTTTTCTAGATTTAAGTATCCTCTGATGTTTTCTAGAGTATTTTGTAGTTTCTGTACACTCATGGCTTTCTTGGTCATTGTAGAATATATCATTTCCCCAGTTTCCTTATGAAATTCTATTTGGTCTATAAGATGAAGATATTTGGCTTTAACTTCATATGTTGTTTTCTTATATTCAGTTGATGAATTTGGATTATTCACTCTTGGCTTCAAGAAGGTCATATGCATCTTCCTAGTTTTATAATCAGATGTAGAAAGTAACCTACTTTGGTCACTAGGTGTATGCTTCTAATATTTGGAATAAGTATCTACTTTTAATGCCTCATTACTGAGTTTAATTTCCTTGTACTTATGCATGATATATTGTTCTTTATCTGATGGTTTATTTGATGAATACACTTCAACACTATGCTGCTTTTGAATGATTTTAGTATTAGATGTTGAAGGTTGGTGATTTTCCTCATAAACTACTGGAGGTGTATTCTCTTTTACCACTTTTTCTGTATTTATGATATCAATTGTCTCAACTTGTTCACTTACAGGATTTAATTTGGGCTTCTTCCTGTACATTAATTTGAATTTGGTTTATGTATTGTGTTGAGCTAAATATGATCCTTCTTCTCTTGGCCTTTTGGAGTTTTTATCTTGTGGGGTTGGAGTCTACAAGATGGAACTAGTATCACCTTGCTTCTCTACCTCTTTTAAAGTATTATCCAACCACTCTGATGGGTTGGAGTACTTCTGTATCTCTGGTTTGGACTCATCTTAGTGTGGTTATGATACAAATACCAGTCTCCTGTCCTACTGTGTTCTAATAAGTGCAAGACCTTTTTTATCTCATCATTTATTCCTACTTGACTGCTACTTCTTAGCATGTTGACAATGGGATGAATAAATTCATCAATGAAGTGGATTTAGGTGAACTCTGTGGAATATTTCCTAATTAAGGAAGTCCGGAAGATAACTGATTGGGGGTTGCCCTCAGTGTCCAGTTTTTGAAGGCTTACTGTAAACCTTTCAGATTGGAACTATAAGAAAATGTGAAACAACACTGATGAATATTTGAAGACACCTTCTTCAAGCAATTTAACAAGTTGATCATGAATAGAATCTGATAAGTACTGAGAAAAGTTAAATGTGAAGGATGGAGGTTGTCCTGGATAGAAAATGGACAGAAAACCTAGTATTGAAGCATCTACAAGCTCATTTGTGAAATAGCCTAGAATGCAAGACAACATTGTGACAATATGTCTTGTTCTTTCTGAGAAAATTAAGGCTGCCTAGGGAGGATTTGTCTTTGGGGTTTCAACTGATGAAGACAAGAAGATTTGGAAGATCTTAAACCTCTTTGGAAAGTCAAGTTTCAGATATAACTCAGTAAGGATTTCAATTGACAGAGGAGCTTCATCAGGTTTAGGTTGGATCTGAAGCATTTGGTTTATTGAGTCAGTAGTAATCGTGAAAAAAATTTCCTTGTTGTGGCTTATTAGGGCTCTTTCATTTGGAATATAGTTAACTTGACAAAACCTGATGATTTCTGGGAATTGGAAAGTCTATCGAAGGATATACTTGGTTAAATTGGATTCCTAAAGGAAAATATCATCAATCTAGTCCGTGAATTTAACATGGCTCCAACAGTGGAGCTCAAGGAGGTTGAAATCAGTGCCAAGGTCACTGATTTTGAAGTTTTGCAAGGGGGGTATGCTCAACATCTATAAGATGAGGTTGCAGGGGATTGACTATTACAATGCCTTGGGAAGCCATAGTTTTGTTTATTTTATTCAATTAATTACTCTTTGGCTTTAAGAAATATGTCTTAGGATATCAAAAATACTGTGAAAAGATGATATCAGTCTGGAGAAAGGGTTTTGTACGCAACAATGGATTTTCTATGGTCTACAAGGCTTTCAAATTGGTTCAATTAACTAACTTATTACTTGCTTGCTTAGGAACAGGTCTTCGCTCTTTAGGAATACTTGCAAAATGAAGCTTTTTTATGCATAAGGGTTCTCTGGGGAAGCAAAAGATTTCTGAGGCTTCAATGGTCTTTATACTACTTCGAACTAATTTCGCACCAGCTTTAGTAGAAAAAAGGCCTGAATTTTGTTGTGAAATTGCTTAAAAACAAGTCGGTAGAGTTGTTCTAGCTTGAAAACAGGTCGGGAGAGGCTTCCTTTGCATAAATCTGAACATAATGGTGAAAAATTCTTGGAAGGGCGGTCTTTATGTTTTTAACCAATAGTGGTTAAAATTTATTGCACGTGGTAAAATTTAAATGAGGGCGGTATTTGTTGCAATAGGCAGAAAACAACCAGGCAATTTTTGCATGATGAAAAGCTTGTATATTTGTTTTAGCTCGAGGATGCGATGAATTGTGGGGTTTCCACGTAGTAGAGGAGAGGGGATTTGAAACTGATTATTTTGCAAGCCCTCAGTGATGTTAAAGATTGGGCAATCGGGAATGTGATAGATTCTATTGGTCGTCAGATCTGAGAAATGAAGATCTAATGGATGGGCGAATGGGAGGGATCCATTGGGGATTTAATAGGAGATGTGGCCCATGTTTTAATTCATGTGATGGGTTTAAAAATAGAAATGGGATCTGGGTTTGTTATATATGTGAAAGGTCAGGATATCATATTACAAAAAGATTTAGCATATAACAGGGTAATTAATAAAATAAAGGAGTTAACATGATATACATATGGGGTCATGACATTAATATAAGCAGGAGTTAATACATCTAGTGGTTAACAAAGTATGGGAATGAGTTTTAACTATATAAATTAAACTTGGGTTAACTGTAATATATGCAGGAGTTAGATATGTGCGGGAATGGCTATACATGAACAGGATGTTAATAATACACTAGAAATAAGTAAAAATAGTATCAGGGAGGGTTTTTTCAATGGGACCCGATATATTTAAATAAAAACTTTCGATAAGTGGGTATTGGGGTGTTTTTTAATGAAAAGGGAAGTTAGTAAAGGAATTTACTTTTCCAAATGATAAGTGTGTTTTTAACTAGGGAAAGGGGTATTCAGGAAGGGGAGATTAATGAAGGGAAAAGGGTTAAAATGAACGGAAAGGGATATTTTTACAAGGGAAAATGCCTTTTAAGAGTGGAATTAGGGTTTTCAGCAAAGGAAAGGGGATTTTGAGGGATATTAGTGATATGAAATGACCAACTTGATGCTTTACATGCCTTGTGAAAATTGCTTCTGCCTACCGATCATTTACCCTAACATTTTTTCTTCATTTATTTGGGTGCATTTAAGTTTGTTGGCCCTTTTATTTTTCTTTGATAAGAAAAATATCTAATTCTAACCTTATGACTTCCAATGGCTCGGATTAAACTGATGAGCTCAATATTATTCTCTACCTAACTATCGATCTACCAAGATTAAATAGTTTGGCTAGATCTTTATTCTATAACTATCAGCATGAAATTTAAAGCATGAATGAGTTAAGATTAAGTTGTTTGACCATCATGGATTGTGGCACTTTTTACAAGATGCACACAATCTTATTTGCAAAGTAAAGTAAAAAGTAGTGGCATTTGAATTTGCATCACTTTCAGGATCTATTTTTTTATCTATTTTTGGTAGGGTTCATATTTTATATTCTTTTTTTCATATTTTTCTTTCAGTCCTTTGATTTTTCTTTTAGGACTTACCCTCTTTACATTTTTTAATATGGGAAAACAAATTTCAGAAAGAAAAGTATGTACATTATTACAAGACTAATCATAGTCAATTAAAAATTATGAATCCTATTATTATAGGACCCTAACAGAGGGAACACACTCCAATTTAACCTTTTGTTCAATCACTTGTTCACGTAGGAAGTGATACTTGATAGGAATGTGCTTGGTCTTGAATCCATAACAGGATTCTTCGAGATAATAATGGCACCTGTATTAACACATAGAATGGAGATGGGAGGTGAACATTTGATTTGAATATATTGTAATGTATACATCATTGAAATAAGTTATGTGCAACATGATGCGGCAACCACATATTCTGCTTCCGCTGTGGATAAGGAAATAGAACTTTTTTTCTTGCTGAACCAAGATATTGATCGGGGGCCCATATAGAATGCACCACCACTAGTTCTTTTTTGATCATCAACATTTCCAGCCCAATCCACATTTGTGTAAGCATGAAGAGTGAGATAAAAATTCTTTAGATACCATAAACCAAAGTCTTGAGTCCCTTGTAGATATCTGAATATTCTTTTTGCAGCCTGAAGGTGAGACTATTTTGGGTTAGCTTGGAATTGTCCAACAATCCAAACTGCATGCATAATGTCTGGCCTTGTCCCGGTTAGACAAAGCAGACTTCCAATCATGGTTTTATACTCTAGTTGATTTACCATGGGAGATTCATCATGAGAACTGAGGTTACATCCAATTACCATTGGAGTATTCACATTTTTGCAGTCATCCATCCCATACTTCTTTAGAATTTGCTTGAGATATTTTTCTTGTGATAGAAATATGCCATATGTTGCTTGTTGCACTTGTAAGCCAAGAAAATATGTTAATTCCCCAAGTAATGAAATTTCAAATTCTTGCTGCATAATAGAAGAAAATTTATGACTCATGGACTCTTCATTACTTCCAAAAATGATGTCATCAATATACACAACAATAATCAATAATTTATAATTATCATTTTCTGTGTATAAGTTACTGTTAGCAGATCCCTTTTTGAAAGTTTGTTGTTGAAGATATTTTTCAAGACAATAGTACCATGCCCGAGGAGCCTGTTTGAGACCATATAAAGCCTTTTTAAGTTTGCAAACAAGTTTTTCATCATTTCCCAGAATGAATCCTTCTGGTTGTTCTATATAAACTTCTTCTTCTAGATCACCATTGAGGAAAGCAGATTTTAAATCCATTTGATAAACTTTGAGTTGTTGAAAACTTGAAAAGGCAAGAAACATTCTTATGACGTCAAGTCTAGCTATAGGAGCAAATGTTTCTTCAAATTCTATACCTTCTTGTTGAACATACCCTTTACAAACAAGTCTAGCTTTGTTTCTAATAACATCTCCATTTTCATTTAACTTGTTTTTGAATATCCATTTTGTTCCAATAACATTTTTTTCATGAGGTCTTGGAACCAGTTCCCAAATATGATTTTTTTCAATCTCATCAAGTTCTTCATTCATGGCTTGAATCCAACATTCATCTTTAATATCTTGATTTAGATTATGTGGTTCAATAGTGGATAAGAATGCCAGATAGCTAGGGGATCCTACAAGAGTTATTCTTTCTTGGACACCTGATCCCTTTTCTCCCAGAATTTGAGATTCTGGATGATTCTTTTGAACATACCTGGATGAAGCCTTTTCAAATATATCTTCTTCTGGAGATTCATTAGGTTCCCCTTCTACTATATTGTTATTATTTGATGAGGGAAAATATACATCATCATCATCTTCATTTGTTGTTATTGTTTCCCTTTTAGGAGCTATGAAAGAATCATCAATTACAACATCAATACATTCAACAATCTTCTGAAGTATTTTATTTTAACATTTATATGCTTTACTTCTAGAAGAGTAACCAAGAAATATTCTTTCATCTATTGTAGGTTCAAACTTACCAAGTTTTTCATCATTTTTCTTGATAAAAAATTTTCTTCCGAAAACTATAAAATGCTTTACAGTGGGAAGATTACCATACTGGAGCTCATAAGGAGTTTTATCATTGTTCACATGAACATAAGCCTTGTTAAGGATATTTACTACGGTATGTGTTGTTTCTCCCCAAAAGGTATCGGGGTTTCTAGATTCATCAAGCATAGCACAAGCCATCCGTTTAACTATTCTATTCATCATTTTTTCCGCGTCATTTTGTTGTGGGGTTCTAGCTACATAAAACTGTCTTTCTATGCCATGATGTTCACAGAAATCAAAGAATTCATCTGATATATATTCTCCTCCTCGGTCAAATCTAATACATTTGATTTTTAGATCTAATTAATTTTCAACCAAAGCTTTTAAGATCTTAAATTTTTCAAATGCTTCATCTTTATGTTTCGATAAATCGATCCAACACATTCTAGAGAAGTCATCAATAAATAAAATATAGTATTATTCTCCACGAGGTGAATTTTTCCTTACAGGACCACATAGGTGAGTATGTATAATTTCAAGAGGCTTACATGTTGATTCTCCTTTGGCATTGAATTGCACCTTGGTTTGCTTACCAAATTGGCATGATTTGCATATTGTACTTTTAGGCAGAGTGATGCTCAGAAGATCACAAACAACTTTGAGTCTGTTGGATTTTCTTATTTGAGAGAAGCTCAAATGTCCCAATATTCTGTGCCATAACCAATTTTCTGTAGATTTACCTAAGTAGCATTTTTCTTGGCCACATTGCAATATACACAGATTGCTTGGTGTTCTAGTTCCTTTTATTACTATTTTTCCTATTTCAAGTTCATGTACTACACATTATTTTGAACTAAAGACAACTTCATTTCCTTGATCACACATTTGACTTACACTCAACAAGTTATGCTTTAATCCATCCACATACATAACATTTTTAGCCTTCACCTTTTCTTTTAGAAAGACAGAACCTTTTCCTTTAATGAAAATAGGAGAGTCATTTCCAAAAGTAACATTGTTTTCCTTCTGTAGTGCATTATATGAAAGGAGTTTATTTTTATCACTTGTCATGTGTTTTGAGCATCTGCTATCAATGCACCATTGATTGTCTTCCCCTTCTGCAAATAAATATATGCCACAGCTTTCAACCTGTAAGTCCTTATTTCTCGATACCTTGGAGTTTGAGGGTATATGCTCTTTTGGCTGAAGCTTGCTCCTACATTCAGATTCTTCATGTCCAAAGTTATTGCAATAAGAACATTCAATTTTTTTTTAAAGAGGATAAAATTTGTTATGAGTATTCTTCTTTATTCTAGTATCATTTCTTTTCTTTCTTGCTTCTCTGGTCATGATGGTTTTATATGCAACACATTAAGCAGCTTTATGACCAAAGTTATGACATGAGAAACATTGTCCATTAAAAAGAAATTTCTGTGATTGTGAAACTTTCTATTGATGTTTACCTGCTGATTAATACTTTTGTTATTGTTCATCCCTGAATTGAAGTGGTCATGTTTTACATGGGCAGTCTCTTTGCTCTTTTGTTGAGTGACAAAATGTTGTTGGCTGGCTTTAGCTGTATTTAGATAGCTTGGTGTTGAAGACTAAGAGGATTCTCCGATATATCCAAGATCCGTCTTTATAAGAGGAGAGCGTTGAACCTTGATAATTTCATCTAAGGTTTCAGATCCTTTAGCAAATCTAAGATTTAAGGTTTTTACTTTCTCAATTTCCTTTCTTAGACTTACTATTTCACATTCTAATTTCTCGTTGTGCTTCTCCTTTTCTATAAGCCGATTCTTTAGAGTCTATATGGAAATTTTTTTTTCTTCCAAACATATTTTGAGTTGATTTATTTCTTCAAGAAAATAATTTTCTTCTAATGCATCCATAAAAGTATCTTTAGCCTCACTAGAGTCTTTTTCACAAACCATGATTAGTCTAACATGTTGATCAGATTCTCCTTCTTCACTATTTGATTGACCATCACTATCTTCATGAGTATAATAAATTTTTCTATTGATAAACCATTTCTTATTTCCTTTTGCCACTTCTTTTCCCTTTTCATGACTATCTTTATGGAGAAATTTAGTAGCATAATGACCAACTCTTCCACAAGAAAAAAATTTGAAAGGAAGCTTACCTCTAAACCTTCCAGTTCCAAGTTGTAGCTTCTTTACAAAGTTTATCTCATCTTCTTTTGAAACATACCGTGATCCTTCTTTTTCTTCTACTTCCTTTCCTTTTGCAGCAACTCTAAAGACAACTTCTTTGACTTCAGATGGACCTCCTTTCCTCATTTCACATGCAGTCAGAATCCCATGAAGTTGAAAAATAGTAAGAGTTTGTCTATCCTACTTCTCTTTAATAGCAGACACTTTTGGCTTGAATTTTGGAGTTAGAGATCTTAAAATTTTTTCTACTAGAGTAGTGTGAGTTATGGTTTCACCAAGATTTCTCATACAATTTATAATATTATCTAGACGTAAAAAGAACTAGCAATTATTTCCTCATTATGCATTCTGAGTTTTTCATATTGAATTCAGAGAGTTTGGAGTTTAGCACTTTTTACCATGGCATCACCTTCTTAGCTCAAAATGATTTTGTCCCATATCTCCTTTGTTGTATTCAACTGCATGAATTTGACAAATTCAGATTTAGTCAGACTTCCCAATAATGCATTGACTGCATTTGCATTGGTTTCATGGTTATTTCTTACTGCTGGATCTACTAGAACTGAGGATGGCTATTGATAACCTCCTTCAACTATAGCCCAAAAATCTTCTCTAAGAGACTGAAGGTAGGATCTTTTCCTTGTCTTCCAGAATATTAAATTTTTTTTGTTGAAGAGAGGAGGCTTGATAGATGTTGTCCATCTTGATTTCTCATTTTAGATGATCTTCCTTCTAGCGATTAATCTTCTTCAGAAGGACCTGCTCCAATACTAATTGTTGGGAAAAACACTAGGGGGGGGGTATGAATCAATATTTACAACTCACTGTAAACTTTTGCTTTTTCTTTACTGATTTCTATACATGAATTTAATGAACCCAACTAGCGTATACACACAACTATAATTAAACAAAATTGCATATGTACAGAGATCTTATTATGCATATAATTCTTGACTTAGTTCAATGCATCATTCATTCATCAAATTTTTAGTAAGAAGGAAGCATGTGAAGTAATAACAGAATAAATCATCACACATAAGAAATACACATGAACACCAGGATTTAAGATGGAAACCCAATTCGAGAGAAAACCACCGCTGTTGTCGTCTTTGTCTTCTATATTTATTAAATAGAATTTTTTTTACAATATTGTACTGATGCAGACTCATATCAGTACGCAAGCATCTACTTGCAGAAGGCTACAACTTTCTCTCGTTCTCCAGCTACTACTGGAAGGGAGCTCCAACCCTCTGGTCTCGTTTACTAGCCACTATTGTAAGGGAGCTTGAACCCCCTGATCAAAACACCAACTTCTACCGGTAGGAAGCTTCTACTTCCATACTAAAGGTTTCAACCCTTAGAACCACTGCAAACCACATTTCATCAATTTTCACACTGGGTCCCACAACTTGAACACAACTCAACATAAACATCAACACCAATAAACTTCACCCAAACTTCAATCAGAATAGTGAAATCACTGTAACCAGAAGAAAATAATAAATCCAAATTTCAGAATCAACATGTAGAACCAATATCAACCCTGATCATTCGTTATCTCAAAACGCATATGTTACTTCACTTTACTGAAGCCGCATGTATACGCACTTTCTTTCATACCAACCTGCATATAGATCTGACGATACTGAATTTACTGTATATGATCAGTCTCAGAACCAGATCTGAGGATTTCAATCAGATATATTTTTATTATTGCAAAATCCTCAATCAGTCAGTTATCATTAAACAAATTTATTCACTCATTATTCAGATTTTTACATATTCAACTTAACAGCATATAAACAACCCAGATCTACATGAAGAATTCATCGACAGACAACATAAATACAATAGAAATACAACAGTAATAAACAGATAACCTCTTCAGCAAGCTTCAAAAAACCTTGATCTCCATACGCGCTTTATCAGAGACAAAGCCACGTGTATACGTGCCTTCACTGTGATGAACTAGCATATCGATCTGTAAATGTTATTACTACAGAAAGATGTAGATCTATAAACTTATCCATATTTCTTTACTTCATTTCAGAAAACATGCGCCAAGTCACCGATCCAAACATCTCATAATTAGATCATGCAAGTATATAGTCATTTTAGGTCTATAGATATTGATCCATCATTGTATCCAAGGGTGCATCATAGATTCAGATCTACCAATAAAACATAGTTCATCCCATGCAGATATACTTCATAGAGAAGTATTCAGTAACAACCCTAACACATGCACACCCTTGCACTATGATCTTCTTCACCTTATATAGATTTAGCCTTTACCAATACCATGAGCCAAAACCACACAACTATCGATGGTATTCTTGGACTGAATCAAATAGATGACACAACGCTTAATAATGTGGGATAATACCATGGTAATGCCCCTTGGTATCATAATTTTAGAGCAAAAAAGGTATACACGACTTTGATTCTTTATGCCCACATGTATAAATGACTTCTCTTCATAATAACTACAAATATACTAATTCTGGATGTATACGCGGGTTGCCTGTATACCAAGTAGTGTATGTATGCAGGTTGCCTTCATCAAACCTGCGTATACATTGTGACATATTATATTTATCATTTCTGTGATCCTTACTGGATTTCCTTTCTCTGTCACTTCTGAACTGACCTGTGGATACATCATTTTTACATCTTTAACACATACGTTTCTTATCAAAAGGCAACTCATCAAGTAGGTTTCCATCAAGGAAAACATATTGCATCATATTTCCAACATACTGCTCTGATACCATTGATCGAGATTCATGCAGGAACGCAATAAAATACCGAAATAAACATAAACATAGAGATGCAACATAAAATATACTTCATTTCATTAATATCAAAATATCAGGTGGTCATAGCTTATCTCTGACAAGAGATGTGGTAGATACATTCCTCTGACCTATATTAAAATGAGTCTCAAGGGCCTTTTTATTATTGAGCAACATGGGAAAACCATAAAAAACCAAAACCGTAACCCCTTGAGATGGAATGCCAAGAGTTTGTGGGCTCCGTTGGGGTTAGTTGGGTAGCCAACTTCCCAGATTCATAACTTGGTCACATTTCGTCGAAAATATATCTCCAAGTACTAAAAGAGTTTCCACAAGGTTGTGGACCTCAAAAAAACATTGTTTAGGGGGTCAAAACTGCTCCAGAAGTTTAGGACCCAAAAAAATGCTAAAAATAGTAAATGCTACTATAAACAAGGAAACTGCTAAAACTGACTAGAGGTCTAGGTGGAATAGGTGGGTGGCTACCACTATCCACCTAGATCAATCGATTGCTCTACATAAGCCTTATCAGCTATGTCTCAGCATGCTTCTCCTTGAGGTACTTCTACATACTCTGCTTCATTATTTTCTTTAGAATCTAACCTTTTTATCTCTTTGATTTCATGACGCAGTGGTGTCTCCTCCCTATTATCAACAAGAAATTGCTTGTCTTATTGTCCGTGGATTCCTTTAACCTCCTCTATATGAGATGAATTATAGTGTGCCAAGTAGTTCTTACCAACTCTCCCTTTATCATATTCATACTCAACAAATCCACAGTTATGTAAAACATGTAGTTTCATATCTTTTCCTAGTTTCCATTGGTCTTCAAGACATCAAAAAATATTTTAAAAAATGCCACAATAAACAGCAAGTAAAATAAGACATAACCAATTAGTCATACCTCTGAGGACACTCTTGCTCTCACTAACTTGGAGATTTTTACCTAGAGCATCTTCATGGTCTTCATCCAGACTATTTTCATGAGGTAAATCTGCATCTCCTTCCTCTATGATAGTTCCTTGAGGCTATACACCTCTTGAATCAACTTCATCTTGTTATTCCATGTCATCATAGCTCAATTCCCCTTGAGGTTTTTCATTCTCCATAACCCTTAGCACCTATTCAGCTCCATGGTAATGAGTACCTACAAATTCAAAATCATGCTAGCAGTTAGCTAAAAATATATTTCTTTCTTGATCCGTATCTGATGTTGCTAACATTATTTCCTTTTTTCGAACAAATAACATCATCATTTCATCATCTACATCCTCCTTGCCTAGGATTTGTCCTTGACCTGGTTCACAGAAGTGAACTTCCTCTCCTTCATACTCAACAAACCTAAGTTCCTCTTTCATTAAGGAAGCATTCATGCAATGCTCCAGGCTCATTTGCAATTGAGGTCACTTCACTTTATTCCTCTCTTTCAACATACAACCACCTCTCTGGGCATTTTGGAGAAATATTAAATTATTTTCCTCGTTTTGGACAATTATTCCATGCCTTGGATCAGTAAGAGCCTTCAATGGATGCTCATCTTCTTGGTTTGTAAAGCCTACATCCTACAAAAATAGTTAGTTTTAAAAATATAAGGTTCTTTATCCCCTTCCTTTGTCAATAGCTCCTATTACCATTTTGGGCTCTTTTCATAGCCCATGAGACTTTCCACCAGTCATCTCTCTTTTTCTTTAATAAGTAGTATGCAGAAATAAACTACTCCTTCCATAGGCTCAACCGATCTGATCTCTTCTTATTCTATTCAAGCTTTCATTAATGGCCTCATCCCCTACATCCATAGACACCTATATTTTGAGGATTTCCTCCTAAAAATATTCTTTTTAATAGATAATTTGAACCTCCTCATTTGGTTCAACCTCTGTCCTTCTTCCCTTGCTTGTGGAAACTACATTAAAACATTAAGTTGTACCTTCAATTCAATCATCTCATGTTGAAATTCCTCCTAGATTAGCTTCCTCATGCCATCTCTCTTGGCATCATTCTCCCCTCTATTGTGGCTTTTAATCGACTATTCAACATGAATAACAATGGTCACCTTATTCCTTCTTTGCATATTCTCCTCCATGTTCATTGTGAGCTGCAACCCAGCATTGCAACAAGCCTCACCTCACTTGTTATCAGAACACATCACCTCCTCTTGGTTGTCGGTGTCCATCTGATTCCCTCCTTTGGAACCTCTTCAACACTCCTTGCTCCGATCTGGTTATTTCTCCTCTACGTGCCTTCTGAGAAATTCTCTTGTTCTCTTCTCCTCGAGGACTCCCTTTTTCCCCATATTCTTTCCAACCCTCGATAGAATGTTTCTCTCTATGTGTAGCTTCTTTGCTACTACGATTTTTCTTCTACCACAATATTTGAGAACACAAATGGTTCTCTCATAAACTTAGATCATGTTGTTTTTAGGAGCAAAGCATCTCATACCCACCTTTCTTTACATAGCATTTATGTCGTATATGTTGCTACCCGTATTCAAAAATTCCTTAGACAAACATAAAACATAAAACCAATTATACCTATATGGTTCTCCTCCTCTGATATTTCAATAGCTCAATTCTTTCATTTCTACCTCTCGATAATATTAATTTTCCTATTTATAGCATTACAAGTAGTTAGAGTTTTACCTAGCTTTTTTCAATCCTCTGTCAGAGTTTCTCTTGCCTCTAAAATCTCTTACCCCTTTCAGAATATATTCTTCTCTAGTATCCTTTGTCTCTGCTTTTGTTACTTTCTTTCTCAATCCTATCTTTACAAAATATCGAAATTGTAAATTTTCATTCAACTAAAGAAACCAATCATTACGTCACTGCCCAATGTCTTGTCCTCTTCAATGGCTCCAAGATCCACTAGCTCGTTCCTTTGCTACAAAACCTCCACTAAGATCGCCTTACTATTGTAATATTCCTCAATATATTTATCTTATTTGTAGAGCTATGATACCATAATGGTATTAGGCCCCTCTGGTGGCCTGGTTTTCCTTGCCTAAGATCCTTCTATTATGCCAAGTTTTTTTTTTTTTTTTGTAGGCGATTGACTGTAAGAAACCACATTCTTCATTGTGACACTAATTCAATAGGCCTTGTCCCCATAGGATCATATTTAAATAAAAATACCCTTATGCAACCTAGATGACATTATGCACAATACACATGGCTCCCTGAATACTCAAATTGCATATTGATCCAGGAGGATCTTGTCACGAGTTTCCAAAGAGTACCAAGTAAAAGAAAAGTTCAAGGGAAGATTGGTAAAGGTGAAATTATTTAAATTTCATGATTAATATTTATTATGAGTATAAAATGTTCAATGTTCTCAAAAGTAAATTTACTAAGTGTGAGAATGCACCTCACAAACAATTTCCTAATCTCAAGTTGGAAGTTGAGATTTTCATGGGATTGTTTTCCTTAAAAAATGTTGATGAGGTCCTTGATATGTGCATATGAAAGATTTTCTCCTTAGGAATCTCATAAGATCCTCTTTTTATGGATCAAGAGATTTATTCTCTCCTTGGAATGTGGATCTAAGGGGATATTATCTCCTTTGTTTATGGATCTCAAAAAGTTGCAAATTATCTTATGCACTCATTTTTTGTAAAAAAGAAAAAAACTTTTAGGAGGAAGAGGGAGTTTGCTTGAGAGAGCTTGTTGCAAGCTTTTGGATAGCTTCTTAAGATTTTTTGACAGTTTGTTTGATAGAGTCTTATTTAGAGGGATTGTTGAAGAAGATTTTGTTTTGAGAGCCTTGATAGCTCAAGACAGGATGTATTTATGAGAAATGTATGCATTGTATTGGACTTGAAATCTCTTAGGTACTAGAATGATTTTTTTGGATTCGATCCTTTTTGTAAAACATTGTATACATTCAACCTATTTTGAAGAAAGAAACTAAAGTGATTGAACCTTTGGAGGTGAATCTAGAGACGTAGCCCAGTAGAGGAGGTCAACTTCATTATCATATTTGTCTTGATGCTTCATGTTCATGCTTTAATAAGTTATTTTCTATGTAAATTTATGTTTATATTTGCATATTTATGTGACAAATATGTAACTAAATTTCTCAATCCATTACAGTCAAGTTATAAAAAATTTCTTGCAAGTTTTATGCTCTCCAATTTTCCGATTACTTGGTATCAAGGCAGTTAGTTGTTTGGCTTAGTGGGTACATTTTCCAAATTTAACCTAACAAACGAGAATGAATATGGTTGAGAAGGTAATTTCCTCAGTTTCAAAATGTTGATTTTGGAAAATATATATTTTTCTCATCCTTTCTTTGAAAATATTTATCAATATTCAAAGATGTTTAAATATTTTTTAACCATGAAGGAAATGGTAGATGGGTTGCATAATGATGGTAGAGAAAGAAATGAGTTGAAAAAGAATATGACGATATTAGAAGACAAAAAGAAATAGCTCCAAAATAAGCTGAAATAAATGGAGTTCCAATTGCAAGTTGCAAAAGAGAACGTTGCAAAGAATCAATATTATGATGTAAACAAGGTAAGAAATATTCATTCATATTCAATTTCCTCACAAGAAGAAGCCTTATTTCGGTTCCTTCAAAAAGCACATTCGAGGAATTGGATTGAAGTTGTTGTCTAGGATGGGTTACGAAGGGGAAGGTCTTGGAGTTCATGGCCAAGGAATAATGAAACCCATTGAAGTTGAAAGTAGCATCAATATGTCAAAATAGGATATGGAAAAGGGAAGGTTAGAGAATGCTCCAACAATGCTGCTTCAGAAGAAACACCTAAATTGAAGTATTTTAGGAAAGACTTCAAGCCAGGTTCTCCTCAGCATGTTTTGGCAAAGACAATGAAGGGTATAAAGCTGATTACCGTAAAGTTTCTTTAATTATAAGAAACATGGTAGTGAGAATCATGCTTTCTGGAATAAACTTCCATGTTATTTTTTGGACTGAATAATCATGAAGTTTCCAAATGTTAGAAAATAATGACAATGTACAAGAAGGTTATGAAGGAGAAATGACAAAAGAGTCAACCCGCAGATCATGAGGAATATAATGATGAGAAGACGCTACAAGTGCACAATTGTGGCACGAATTTTCATCGAAGTGCTCATTTGGTCAATAGATGTTGGAAGCTTCATTCCAAATTTCGCCATGTGCCCATAAAGAAGCTCGCGAAAAAATATATGCCAAAGGAGGTTGAAAAAGAGGGACATTTGATCAGTATTTTGGATGGTAAGAAATGGTTGGAATTTCTGAATCATTGAATTTTTGCATATACCAACATTTGGAATTATATATTATTCTTTAAGGTTCTAAGATCTAATGGGATGTCCATGATTAATGAAAAGCGCTATTATATATTATTGCATGAGGATATGGTTTTTCCTGTACCTTTAATTGAATAACAAAAATAAATAATAACAATACCTCCGCCCATGATAATTTCAGTATATGCAGAAATATATGTATGGATTATTTGAATCTCTTCACATACAATAATATGTTGTTTCAGAGGGTTTATTTTGAAGAAAATAAAACAAAATTGGGCATATATTGGTTGGTTTAGGGTTCACCAACTCCATGTAGATACTGCAAATTGTTTCCTACTTGAGATTTGAATGGTAAACTATAAGGAAATATTTCAAAATCCCAGAATAATGGAAACGAATGAGAGATTTAGCATGGAATTAAGCCACTGTGACAACTCAAACTATGGGTTCAATTTGTGGATAATGGTCACCACAATTAAGACATGGGATGCGTGTATTGTTTGAGCTCCCTCCTCCAATCGGCTTGATGTGCTGGAGTCGTGACATTTTTGGCCATTTAGAGTAGTGAAAGAACTTTCTAATTGATTTTGCTTTCACTATAATGCAGATGATGTAGTGTCCACATGAATGTAAATTCCGGTATTTGCTCACCTAATTCCGGTATCTCGGTGATGGTTTAAAGGGACTATTTAATATGACATGGTGGATTCACAATGGTAATCCATATGGTGACCATGTTTCAGGGCATGCCATAGTATCAGTGGGCAATCTATTATTCAATGGTCACACTTTTTTTTAATGACGGTGACATGATTATACCGTATCAGAGGTAACGTTGAATGACAGAATGACGGTCCATTTTGACAGTAGCACGGTGAAATTCATATATGGTAAGCTATACGATATTAAATGCAGTGGTACAATATATGTTCACCATTAAATTTAATTTGGCATGCTCACTCTTAGATTTAATTTTGAATATATGTTACCCCACGGCATTTAATATGGTATAGCTTATGATTTATTAGTTGCCATCGTTGCATGCCATGGGAATCGTCGGCCCAATCCACGAAATTAACCAACAACATAAATTAACCAATTCATGGGTGTGTTGACCATTGTAATCATGTGGTTCATTCTTTTACAAAGTTTATATTCCTCTTCTCGTCTTTGTTTGTTCATAATTACATACCCTTTTTTTATTATTCTCGTAATATTTTTTTGTTAATGCACACACTATTGGGCTCTTTGGGGTTTATGGTTTGTGGCGACAGAGAAGCCCTCGAAGTTTCCATTCATTAAGTTTCTGAGCATTTGTAAAGTTCTCTTTGAGGATGCTATTCGTAGTCGTGACGGGTATAACTTTTTGGATATCATTTACAAGTTGATCTTGCCCATGTTGGTTAGGGGAAATCACGCAGACCTTCACTGGGCATATCAACAATTTGGAACTGGTAGTCGTTTCCATTGAGAATTTAGTCATTGTCATATTTTCATATGCGTGGTGCTTCTCGGTCAACAACACTGACATCGGTCCATGGAGCTCGAATTATGTTGAGAGACCTCTTGAACAAAGAGTGATGGAGACACTTCTCTCTGCATGAATATTTCATCATCGATGGATGATATTTTCAGGAAAACCATCATGAAATCCATGAGATATATGCAATGTGATGATGATTTTTTTAAAGACTATAACAGTTTACTTGCAGTTGATATTTTGTGGAATTGTCTCGTGCCTTTCTCGTATTTTTCATTTGAAGTTCCACAATAACCAGGTCTATGTAGAGCAGCAAGGTGTTTAGATGAGAAAAGCAGATGAATGTCAGTAGATACAATTGGTTGCTATGCTGGATGGTGTGTCGAATGGCCCCATGATATCCGATGGCTCCATTTTATCATTTTTTTAAACAAAAATAACATGATGCTAACGCAATAGTTTCAAAATATACGCAAAATCCTATTGATGCATTTTAGAATTGTATCCACGTGTGAACATTTTTGCTTAGTTCAAAGCATTGGAGAGTGGGTACAATCTCCTATTGTCGGTGGTTCCAAGATATGGCATGGAAAATGTCAGCACAATCACGAAAGATGATTTCGAATTTCTAGGCACAGTAACGAAGTCGGACACATTGTTTTTGAATATTCCTCTTATGAAAACAATAAGGTGGGATGGTGGTCACACTCAAGTTAAAGAAGGAAATATATTTACCTATGGTGTCCCTAAAATCATTAAAACTCCCTTGAGAGAGATGCTCCTCCTTGCTAGTCCAATAAGTAAATGCAGTGTTAACGAAACTCTGCAATCTATGCTTTCGGAATTACATTTGGTAGTATAATAAATCTCGGAAATGAACTGTAGCCAATGAAATTTTGCATACCAGGTATTGAGATGTTATTCCCTTGACAGGTCTCTTTGTGGTGGATAGTATAGCCAAGTCCTTTATTGCTTCCATTAAGCTACTATTTCCAACAACTTGTTCATACCAACCATATTATATTGGGTCAATTTCATTCATATATATGGAAGAATTTGCAAAAAAAGGGTAGATTTGTTGGTTCCATTTGGATGTTAAAATGCGGAAAAACTGAGGCCACTTCACCAAAGTATGTGCCATAAGAGTATGGAGATTAGAGAAAAAAAAATAATGACACGAAATTCTCTGCAAGTAGACGAAGGAGTTTGCAGGTCATTTCTGATTGTCCTAACAAGTCATAAGGACAAAGGGAAGGTTCTTCATCTGGGTAATTAAATTGTACCTGATTATGCAGAAAATAAATTCCATGACATCATAATCAATTTCAACTCCTTGAGCTTTTGGTGGATCAAAATATTTCCTTCGTGGGGAGGTATGATCTAGGAGGATCTTTTCACCAATTTCCAAAGTGCACCAAGTGAAAGAAAAGTTCAAGGGAATATTGGTAAAGGTGAAGTTATTTAAATTTTATGATTAATATTTCTTATGAGCATAAAATTTTCAATGTGCTTAGAATGAAACCGATTAAGTGTGAGAATCCACCTCACAAAAAAATTCCTAATCTCAAGTTGGATGTTAAGATTTTCATGGGATTGTTTCCCTTAAAAAGTGTGGATGACGTCCTTGATATGTGGATCTGAGATATTTTGTCATTAAGAATCTCATAAGATCCTCTTTTATGGATCAAGAGAGTTGTTCTCTCCTTGGAGCAGGGATATAAAGAAATATTCTCTCCTTTGTTTATGGATCTCAAAAAGTTGTAAATTATCTTATGTACTTGTTTAAAAAAAAAAAAAAGTATTTTAGGGGGAAGAGGGAGTTTTCTTGAGAGTGTTTATTGAGAGTTTCTAGAGAGATTGATTGAGAAAGTTTGGTTTAGAGGGCTTGTTGAAGAATATTTTGTTTTGAGAGCCTTGAGAACTCAAGACATGATGTATTTCTATGAAACATATGCATTGTATTGGCCTTGAAAGCTCTTAGGTAGTAGAAGACATTTTTGGGATTAAGTCCCTTTTGTAAAACATTGTATAGATTCAAGCTCTTTTGAAGAAATACATTAAAGAGATTCAACTCTTAGAGGTGAATCGAGAGACATAGCCCAGTGGAGGGGGTAAACTTTGTTATCATCTTTGTCTTGATGGTTCATGTTAATGCTTGACTGAGTTATTTTCTAAGCAAGTTTATGTTGATATTTGCATATTTATGTGACAAATATGTATCTAAATTTCTCAAGTCCTTACAGTCAAGTTATAAAGACTTTAATGCAAGTTTTAAAAATCCTTTTATGATCCTTTATTTTTATATATTTATCGAGATTTAAATATGTTTAAAGAATTTTCAACCACGACGGAAATTGTAGAGGAGTTGAATAATGATGGCCCAGAGAAAGAAATGAGTTGTGAAAGCAGATGAAGGTATTGGAAGATGAAAAACAAGAGCTCCAAAGTAGGCTCAAAGAAATGGAATTGCAATTTCAATTTTCAAAAGAGAACCTAGCAAAGCATCAATATTCTAAGGTAAATCAGGTAAGAAATATTCGTTCATATTCGGTTTCCTCACAAGAAGAATATTGTTTCAGTTCATTCGAAAGCATACTCAACTAATTGGATTGAGAATGTTATCGAATATGGGTTATGAAGAGAAAGGCCCTGGATTCCATGGGCAAGGAATAATAAAACCCAATGAAGTTTAAGGTCAACCTTGACATGCCAGAATAGGATATTGTAAAGAGGAGGTTGGAGAATGATCCAACACTGCTGAAGCAAATGGTGCTTTGGAAGAAACACCTACATTGAAGTATTTCAGGAAGGAGGTCAAGCCAGTTTCTTGTTAGAATAGTTGTGACAAAAACAATGAAAGGTATAAGGTTGATTAGCATAAAATTTCTTTTAATTATAAGAAACAATGGTTGTGAGAATCACGGTTTTTGGAACAAAGTTGCATGTTCATTTTGTGTACTGAATTATCATAAAGTTTCCAAATGTTAGAAAATATTGATGATGTACAAGAAGGATATGAAGGATAAATGAGAAAAGAATCAATATCTACATCACGAGGAATATAATGGTGATAAGAAGCCACAATTCCATAATTGTGGTATGCATTGTCATCGAAGAGGCCATTTGGTCAATAGATGTTGGAAGCTTCATATTAAATTTCTCCATATTTCCAATGAGACTATTGTGTAAAATATATGCCAAAGGAGGCTACAAAAGTGGAACATTTGATAATTATTCATCAAAAAATTCATCAGGAAACTGAGCACGATGAAATCAGGTTTAAAAATAATACTCTGTTACACAGCATTTTGTCACTGTCCCTACAATCCCTTGCCCTGCATATTGGAGGGTCATTCCCATGACTTGTGAGCAGTGTCATATTTTGCAAACACCTTATTTACATCCTTCTGCATAAGGACATATTTTCTCCTGTTGAACATTTCCTCAAAAAAGCACACAAAACCTATGTTTTGGCCTTGGCGCAGGTAGCCAATTTACCCCTCGCGCCGATGTGGAAGATTTGCACTAAAGCCCGTGCCACCTGGCACTTTGCCTCAGTGCAATGCCTGTGCCAAGCTATTTTAGGAATGTTTTTTAAAAATTAGAGGTGGAAGTTTCCTTCTAACTACCTCAGGGATGAGTCGCTGGAAGTGGTTAAGTTGATCGACCATGGAGCTCCCTCTTTAGGCAAGGGTTTCCACCTCCCATGGAACACTCCTTGAAGATAGGCCTCCCTTCCATAATTATGGGGATCCTAACCTCTCCCTCTTCCTCTATGAAAAAAAGGCCTTCTCCCTTTATGAAAGCTAGCTGAACTTGGGGAAGAATACTATAGTTGAGTAATTACTATTGAGAAGGTAGAACCAAGGAGAACTCCGTAGAGAGAGTCCCATCCGTATTCCTGATGAGCCTTTGTGAAACGTGCTCCACTTGAACCTTGTTGGAGGAAACCACAATGTCGAAGCTTGGTTGTACTCTTCCTTTCATTTATTAAAATACTTGACTATGGTGTTGGTTCCATCATTGTGTTATGTTGTTTATTTAACACAATTTATTTAGTCCTCTTCGAGTGACTGATAGTTACAAATGTGAATTAGTATGTTGTATATTTTCTTTGTTTATTGTGTGTGTGCATGTGTCAGAGCGTGAAAGCGAGCGGACTATGATCTATCAAACCAGGAGAAAGAGTCAGCCATACTTTCTGATGGAAACAACAGCATAGGACCTCCGGTAAGTCATCTATCAAATCTATGTCTATTCGTTAAATAGGAATCAATATTATAGCTTATTTTGTTTGTTTCTAGACCCACCCTAGGGCTAGTACGATCGCCTATGTCCGCAGAGGGGATTTACCTCACCAACAAATTAGCGACTCCACTGGGGATCAGTGCGAGTTTGTATTTCGTCCATTAGGTCTTATTTTTTTTCTTTGCTTGCTTATTTTGCCTTTTCTAATTATTTTGCTAAGTCTAAGACCCTTGTTCAGCCCCATAGAATCAGATCTGACCTTTGTCTTTCAAATTTTTCCCCTTTACCTAAGTGAACTGGCTTTGCGCACTTTTTGGTCATACAGTCGTGCCAACTGGCACTAGTTTCTAGTGTTGCACTCGTGCCATCCCCTGTTTGGTGTTGATTACAGCCAAACAACCACGCCAACCCCTGTAGGTTTTAGGGTTTGCTCTATTTTGAATATTTTTGGTCAGTACTTTTACTTATGGCTTATTTTTAGATATGTCTTGAGTGCTTTGGGAATGATTTTTATTGTGATCAACTTTCTTCCTTCAGTTGTTTGTCCATTTCCTATCAGCATTGTAGCCTTAGGGTTCTTAAGTGTTTTGGTATGCTGAGCCTCCTATAGGACTTTGAGTCTTTTGTTTCGCAGTCAACTTCATTCTTTGTTTGGTTGCATTCAGCTCCCTTGATCCATTTGAGTGATTACATTGGCTGAATAATTCTTTCCTCTTTCATTCAATTTTGCTTCTTGTCACTCCAAGCATAGATCACACTACTTGCACGGGTCTATTTTGAAATCTTTCTTCAATCTGAGAGATTGCAACGTTGGTTTGAGTTTCGTTATGTTTGTTTTGGGTTGACTGAAATTACTTCGCTTCAACTCTTGCATTAATGTTCTCGAACTAGTGTTTTGGTTTGTTTTTCATTTCCTTTAGTGCATTGTTTTCTCTATTACATTGAAAAATAAAAAAAATTTGTGTTTGCATTTTTGTTTGCATTGTGAAATTGAAAGTCTTTCACATATCTAGCATTTGACAATTCTAGGAAAGATTACTCATTTTCATTAACTTGCATCAAATACTGTAGTGTATGCTTCTGCGTGTTATTATTATTTTCTATCACTTGAAAACTCCTAACTTTCTCATAGATAGCTTTTCACTGAACGAAATGGTATCTTTTGGCATGTAGCCTGCATTTAGGGATTTTTGAGATCCAACATTCAGTAGGATCTTTGAATTGAAACGTAAATAAAATATCAACTTAAAATTTACTCAATTAACCTAAGGCAACATTGAAACCTAACGAAACATCTAGTGGTCTAAGTTAGAGACATGTTCCAGCATCTTTAAACCTAGCAGTTGTCGCTCACCATCTGGCTTCAGACAACACTAGTACGGACTTGCGCTCCCGTATCGTCCAGTATATAAAGGGAGACCCCTCTAGGTTGCAATCCTTTTATCTGTAGGAAGCCGAGTCTACTGCCTTATAATCGTGATACACCGAACACAACATTCGGGGAGACTACCTGCACGTATGTCAAGTCCTTGGTCAATTCTTATTTCATTTGATTACCAAGGTGTATATGGAAGTTCATGGAAACCTGGTACACCCTTTCACCTAGACTTGAGCAATCATTTTCAATCTTTACTGACTCCATAAATTTGAAAATATCATTGAGCACTTGTCCTTTCATTCTCGCTTAAAACTGGAAGTGTAGAGTCATATTTTGCCTGTTTCTTGACTCTTAAAACATGAAAGAAATAATTTTTGGTTTCAATGTGGTAAAATAAACTACCTACGATTACACACCCATTAAATTTTGATCGCTTGGCTTGTCTTTGTTTGCCTTGGTTTTTGTCCATGAGTCTTCGTTTTCGATCTTTTTTCCTTTTCTAGTGTGCTACAGTCATAGTGGCAGAACCATCGATTTCGTCTAGTGGTAGTCCTTTGTTGGACGATTCATTTGAAACTTGTCAAACCTCTAGGTCTACCGAGCTTCAGCACCCTATTCTCCCGTCAGAGTACCCCTTTAGAGAACTAGTTGAGTTCACTTGGCCTCTTTCTAACGCTTGGTTTGGGTTTGGGGTGGGGGAACATTTTCCCCCTCTTACATCGGGAATGCCATTTTTGGCTTCTATCATACCTCCTAGTCCCCATAGTCTTTTATAAGATCTCACGGTGGATTTAGACATGGACTCGTCTGGTCTTATTGGTAGTGAGGGAATTCCTGTTTTTGATGAAGAATACCAACCTTTTCCGGAAAATATCCCTCAAGAGTCTGCTCAATATTCACCATCGGTGTCACTTCTAGCTGGATATAGGTCTTTGGGTCAGATTATGGCTGGTATTTCCTCCATGGCAGCATCAACTCCGTCAAGGGGGCCAGTCCTTCCATCATTAGGGATGTCGCCAACGACACTTGTCTCGTCGATGCCTTTTGTTACTTATGTCCCAACTAGACCTATTGTTTGTGTGGCTGCATCAGCACCAGTTGTCACCACTCAGTCATCAGGGGCTTCACCTTTGATAGAGACTTCGATTTCCATGGCAATCCCTGATGACCTTTCTTTCAAGGAGTATGGGCTGGCTGTTCAGCAGCAGACCTTCCAGATTTATCAGTCCCCTCAGGATCCCGGTCATCCTTATCTTTCTCATTATCACGTGGTCAGTAACCCAATTTATTCACTTCTATTTCATTATGATGAGCACAACAACCCTATCTATTTGCCTACTCCTGAAGCTTATCAATTCCTTTCCGGTTTTAGACTTACCTTGCCTATGCAACCTTCTAACCAACAAGGACAACCCTTTTAGGGACAACCTTCATTTCAGCAAGGGTATGCTTATGACCCACAAGTACAACCCTTTCAGGGACAACCTTCAGTTCAACAAGGGTATGCGTACGACCCACAAGGCCAACCCTTTCAGTGACAACCTTTGGTCCAGCAAGGATTGTTTTATGGTCCACAAGGGAAGCCTTAAAATCCACAAGGCCAACCTTTACAAGGCCAGCCTGTGATCCAACCTGGGAAACACCAAGGACTTGCTGGGAAACCGACATATCAACCAGGATATTTATACAGTCTTGGGGGGCAACATTATCCATCTCAAGGGAAACATTTCATGCAACCACAACAACCATATCATCCAATTGGTCCAAATGTTGTACAATCAGGACCATCTTATGGTCCTGCTCCAGGTCAACCTAATCATCAGGCAAAACCTGGCCCATCATAGCCATCGGGCCAACCTGCTCCGCAGGGGCAACCTGCACAGACAGTTCACCCTGCTTAGCAATTACTCTACTCTATGCCATAGTCGGGTCAACCTGCGTGCCTGATTTATCCATCTTAGTAGGGCCCTACTTATCAGCAGCCCGTTCGACCCCAAGGCGCTTATTACCCGCAAGGTCAATGTCGACCGGTATGCAATGCGCCTCAAGGTTCGGCTTATTGCCCTCAACTGCCAGGCCATACATATATTCAGCAAAAAACTCTTTATGTTGCTCAATCGGGACCCTCATATACTCAGAATCAGTATCCTGGTCCTCCACTTCAATATCTTGGTCCTTAGCTGCCATATCAGCCGAACTATCCGGCTTATACCCCTTATGGTCTGAATCCTTCGGGACAAAACTAATCGGGGCAGAGTTACACTCAACTAGGATGGAATATGGGTACCGGTCCTTATCGAGGACCTCCTATGCCTTTCAACCCTCGATTACCCTTTCTCGCCACGTTGGAATTACCAGATGTGTCCAAATTGACAAATGATCCAATCCTTCATAATCTGTATTGGCCTCTAGTTCCAACGAAGGTTCGTGGTGATTGCCCCAAATTTGAAGGTAAGTCTGGAGAAAACCCCTAAGCACATGTTATGACATACCATTTATGGTGTTCTTCCAATTCTTTGATGGATGACTCTATTCAACTCTGTCTTTTCCAGCGAACTCTCACCGGAGTTGCTGCTAAGTGGTACATCGAGCTACCTCGCGGTATCTTTCAAGATTTCAACACTCTTTCCATGGCGTTCCTTACTCATTTCCAGTTGCCGGTTCGTTATGAAGTTGGGACGCATCTCCTAACATCCTTGAAACATGAATGGGCTACCCATATCTTAGACCACATTCATGAATGGAGACGTCATCGTCATCTGATCAAATTAGAAATCCCTGATCAGCATCTTACTCACTGGTTCACTACCTCTTTTTTCAATCAGATTGCAAAATACATAGCCATGGGGGCATGTGTAACTGAGGAATAAGCCATTGCTCGTGCCCAGTACCTTGATTTAGTGTACTCTCAATCGGGCATATTGTATGATATCTTGACTTATACCCCACGACCTGGGACCTCTAAAGTGCCAGCTACCCCATCCATCAATGGCGTTATTGGTTCTGTGTCTCAGACTTCATGTAATTCTCCCTCCTCCAACACTGGGAAGAGAAAATCAAATTCTTCCAATGATTCTGCTCCTCAGCCTACCCCGGATTTTGGTAAAACCTCGATGTTCAATGTTGTTCAGGCCAATCCTATGGACAAGACATCTAAGGAAAAAAAGAAGGGCAAAGGCAAGGCCAAAGCCGATGCCCCGAAATATATTCGTCTAAACCTCGTGCGGATTATGGTTCACAGCGCAAGCCGAAGTATCCCTGTCTGATTTGTGATGAGAAAAAATACACTAAGGATTGTCCTAGATGAACCGAATTTATTCAATTGATCAAAGGCACTAAAGGAACTCTAGCTATCCTCAACGAAACCTTTTCGTCTCAGCAAACACAGATGGTTGAGCAACCTGCGCCATCTGCACCGTTTGGCTCTCAGGTGTTCACGATGAATGGTTCTACACCCGTTTCCATCGCTACTCGGTCGAAAGATTATACTAGATCAAGCCAGGTAGCCGAGAAAGAGCTCGCTGATGGTCCTCCTCCCCCACCTACCTCTGATCCCCTTGAGATTGAAAGGCCCAGTGTTGAACCCGTTGTATGACCACCTTCTAAAGGTGTTCTCTGAAAGTCTTCTTATAATCCTAATGCCTGTGCTTATCAGCAATACAATATTTTGAGGATTTATCATAGGCACCATCTACGATGTCTGCATTAGAAGTGCTTTAGATTTTTCCATATTAATAGAAAGAATTATTATTTGTGATCGGCAGGATTGATCCTGCTGATTCTAGCCTTCTCACTTTCGACTTAGAGAATTTCATCCCCCGACTTCCGCACCAGATTGAGCTTGTCATACAAGTCGACATTAACGGTCTCAAAATCCATAGAGCCGTTGTGGATGAAGGTGCATCCACCTATGTCATGTCATCTGCTTGCTGGAAAGCTACTGGCTCTCCAGCCCTAACTTCGTCACCCAATGCCCTTGAGGTATTTGATGGAAGGGAATCGAAACCCTTAGGTGTTCTCGCGAGCTTGCCCATCACGTTACAAGGAAAGACGGTCAATTTCGAAGTAGAAGTAGTTGACGCTAAACTCAATACAATATTCTACTTGGTCGCAGTTGGACTCAACCTATGCTTTCCATTCCGTCCACCCTCTTCTGTATTCTAAAGTTTCCACATGAGGGAAAAATTGTTACTATCGACTAGTTGTCATTATTTTACCTCATATTTTGAGAACAACGTTCCATACGTGGATCAGATTCCTTCTCCCCCTGACAGCGTAGGGCCAGGTCTTTTCAAAGACCTTGCCCTCATGGGTATCTTTCCCCTTCCATCACCAAATACCATTCAAGTTAATATGATATCTCAGTTAAATGACCCGTGGATTTTCCCTTTACCTGAACAGGTTGATTCATTTGGGGATTCCATGCTGCTTAGTCCAATTGAAATCAATTATTGCAAACTCATAGCTGCATCAGATTCTCCCCCTTTTGAAGATGCTCCTTTGAGCATGTCTCTCGACATTTATTCTCAATCCCCCTTGGTCGGCGATACAGATTTTCCTGATCCTTTGAAAGAAGTGTTTCCGTTCGATGACGCTATCGTGGAAACCATGTCTCTCGAAGACCTACTGTGGAGCGATGGGCATCATCATTCTTCGTTTATGCCTAGCCTCGGGGAAATGTCTAAATTTCTTGAGTGTTTTGCGTCTCAAGTTCCTTCTCTGCCACTTCAAATGCCTATCTTGACTCATGAAGTTTTTGCTGAAGGTAACTTGGGTAACATCACCCAGACGATGCCTATCAACATTTCCATGAAATCGGGAATTGTCGATAACATCCATGTCGGAGTCACTTGCTTTTCTGATGAAGTCCAAGGGTATACTAGCCTCTTTCATGAATTCCGTGATGTTTTCGCCTGGTCTTATGAAGAGATGTCTGGAATTGATCCTAGTATTGTGGTGCACGAGATTTCCACCTACCCTGGTATGAAGCCTGTTCGCCAGCGTCTTTGTCCAGTGCATCCTCAGAAAGTTGCCGCCATAAAAGCTGAAGTTGAAAAGCTTCTCAAAGAGGGTTTCATTTATCCGATTCCTCTGATAGAGTGGGTTTCTAACATTGTTCCTATGGATAAGAAGCAGAGAGAAATTCGTGTCTGTGTTGACTATCTCGATATTAATCAGGCCTACCCTAAGGATAACTATCCCACCACTTTCATCAATCAGATCATTGATGATTGTGCAGGGAGTGATATTTTTTCCCTTATGGATGGATTTTCTGGCTATAATAAGATCAACATTCTCCCATCTGATCAACACAAGACTGCTTTTATCTGTCCTTGGGGGATGTTCGCATATAAGAAACTCCCTTTCATCTTGAAGAACGTTGGGGCTACGTTCCAGCGTGTGATGTATTATGCCTTTCATGATATTTGTCATATTTTTCAACCATACCTGGATGACCTTCCGGCTAATTCAACTACGCAAAAAAGACCACCCAGACCATCTCTACCAGATCTTTCTTCGTTGTAGACACTACAAAATTTGGCTGAATTTGCATAAATGCGTCTTCTGCATTGATTCCAGTAGACTTTTAGGGTTTATCGTATCCCAAGGCAGAATTTCCCTTGATCCGCTTAAGTTTGAGGCTATTTTTAACCTCCTCTCTCCATCCTCGTTACATCAGCTCCAAAGTCGACAAGGGAAAGCAAATTTCTTATGTCGTTTTATCCCGAACTATGTTGAAGTAGCCAAAGGGTTCACACGAATTTTAAAGCAGGATTTCCCTTTTTGTTGGGATGAGATTGCTCAGCAATATTTTGATGTGCTTAAGGCATTGCTTGTGAATCCACCTCTATTACATCCTCCAAATTATCATCGTGATTTCACCCTCTATCTAGCTGCCATCTTCAGTACGATCGCCATGGTTTTGGTTCAAGATGATGATGATGGTAACGAGCATGTCATTTACTACTTGTCTTGAAACCTTATCAACCCTCAAACGTGTTATGCACATGTTGAGAAGTTAGCACTGGTTGTGGTTTAGGTCGTCCAACATTTTCGTCATTATATCCTTTTACAGACGGTAACCGTGATTTCTTATTGTAACCCATGACCTATATTTTGTCTTGATAGTTGTTGGGGGGGAAATACTCGAAGTGGATCATTACTCTCCAAGATTTTGATTTGGAATTTACCACCGCCAAATCAAAGAAATCACTCATTTTCGCTGATCTGATTGTTCTCTCCCTGCTGACTCTGCTCCTTCTTATTCCGAGGATCATATTCCAGACGAAACTCTTTTCTTGATTAACACCCTCGATCCACGATATGGTGATATCATCGTGTATCTCTAAACCTATAATTTTAGGTCTGAGTTGATGAATGATTCCCAACGCCGCATTCGGCATCAGTCGCAACCTTATCGTATTATTAGAGATACCCTCTATCGTGTTGGAGTCGATTCCATAATCCGCCAATGTCTGACCCTCAACAAATCTGAGAAATTTTTAAATGACTGCCATAGTGGCACCTATGGTGGTCACATGTCTGGTTATTCCACCGCACAGAAGATCCTTCATGCTGGCTATTTCTAGCCGTCCATTTTTGAAGACTGCATTGTCGCAGTACGCAAATGTCATGCATGTCAGATATATCAACGCAAGATGTGCGCACCACCTGTTCCTTTACACCCTGTCATTACCTTTGGTACTTTTGCTAAACGGGGCATCGATTTTATGACGTGTAACCCTCGCTCGATTGAGGGGCATGCCTATATTATCGTCATCGTCGATTATTTTACCAAATGGGCCAAAGAAAGGCCTACACTGGCTACGAACGGTAAGACAGTAGCACAATTCATATTCAATCATTTTATTCCTCAGTTTGGTGTCCCTCAAGCCATCGTTTCTGATCATGGTTCACATTTTTGAGACTATATGATGGTGGAGCTGACGTCGAAGATGGGTCTGTATCACGACAGCTCAACGCCATATTACCTTCAAGCTAATGGCCAAGTTGAATCTGTAAACAAAGTTCTTGTTACAATGCTTCAACGAACAATTGGGATCCATAAATCCAACTAGCATCTCATGTTGTTTTCAGCTCTATGGGCTTACTGAATTTCGATTAAGAGTGCAACCAGATTCACCCCATTTCAGTTGGTGTATGGTCTAGAAGCTACTCTTCCAATTGAATGTGAAATTCCTTCACTCAAAGTAGCCGTGGAATTACTGCCTAATACTTCACCTGAGGAAGAGTGTCTCATATACTTAGAGAGATTGGATGAAATGTGTCTCTTAGCTGCTTTGGTCATCGAAGCATAGAATAAGTGAGTCAAAGCTCACTTTGACTAAACAGTTTCCCCTCATTCTTTTATCGAAGACGACCTTGTCCTCCTGTACGACCAAGCTCATGACAAGATGGGGGTAGGTAAATTCCAACCTATGTGGCATGGGCCCTACATCATCAAATTTTTTTTACAGAATGGGGCTTATGAGCTTATTAATTATGAAGGTTATCCCTTAGCACAACCTAGAAATGGGTTGTACCTGAAAAAGTATTATGCTTGAGTCATTCATGCATGATATGTGTACATAGGTGATTTTTTCATTTTTGTGTATGTTTAGGTTTGATGTGATTTGTAAGCTCTTTTCTGCTTATTGGGTCTTGATTTTTATGCATATGTCTATTGCCCTTTATGTTGGTTTCATGGATGGTGCTTCTCATAGTACTAGGAACTTGTCTTTGGCAACCTGGGTAATTTATAATCCTGTTGGTGAGTTGATTAACCTACAAGGTATTTGTCTAGGACCAACTACAAACAATGTCGTCGAATATAGTGTTGTTTTGGAACTATTAATCGAGGCAGTTAACCTCGACATACGTGCATTGCTTGTAAATTTAGATTCACAGCTCGTTGTTCTTCAACTTAACAGTCATTATTCGGTTCGAAACCCATGCATTTTGAGATTGTATTTACATATTCGTTTGCTTGAAAGACATTTAGATTTCATCACATGTCAACATATACCAAGACGAATGAATACATTAATTGATGCAATACCTAACATTGTGTTAGATAGACATTTGTGCAATTTATAAAACATCATCATATTTAAATAGACCCATGTAGAAAATAGATGTATATATATATATATATATATATATATATATATATATATATATATATATATATATATATATATATATATATATATATATCGATTTTTTGCAACGTTTGCATCATAAAAATCCAAAAAATATATATGTATGTTTCAATTACATCCCGAGACAACATGTCTCTCAAAATGTGCAGAAATAAGAGCCTAGGTGCCTAATCAGCGTGGTGCTCATGATATCATGTCAACCCCCATACCAATCACCTCAGCAAGTGGTGGATACAAATCGACACCCCTATGGTATGCCTCTGATAGGCTCGAGGAACATCATCAAAGCGAGCATAGTCTAGAATCCCACGGGCGATCCCCTCCATATTTTGTACTATCTCCTCCCTGTTGCCCTCACCATGAGGATCGAAATAGCGAGGAGTTCACCTCACTATCGGCGACATACCTGCAGGTCTCTCTGGGCCAACATCTACATACATATAAGACTAACTGTCAAAACATTCATATATACCAAAAAATCATAAACTCATGAAAATAAAAAATGAGTCCCATCTAGCTCTTCATCCCAATCCTCTCCCTCCGTGAGTGGGAGGTCAAGATCACCGGGGAAGTCTGTACCAGAGCAGGGTTAGTCCTCCACGACAATCAGTTTTTCAGTGGAGCCAATTAAAGAATTTTGGCCTCGAGGACATCTGTTGGCCGCTACCTGCTCTGGGCATCAGCGCAACGCATTAGGCCATTTGTGGTTCTCTGGGTGGTGGCATTGGGAAAATGACCTTCTGGTGCTGGAATTACAGTAGTCGTTCTGTTGGAGAGGTAAATCCCCTCTGTAGACAGAGGTGATCCCTACTAGCCCAGATCGGGTCTAGCAATAATCAAGTCATGCTAAGATGCAGGTCTCTAGTTACAAAATGACAAGAAATGATAAGTTGCTTACCTTAGGTCCTACGTGATGGTCGTCGAAAGAAGGATGACGCTTCCCGTCCATCGCTTCGGTAGATCACAATCCTTCCGCTTAGCACGTCCGAACACCTACACACATGCGAAGAAACACGATGATATATAGCATAGAATCTAAATCTTGTAACTATACATCAGTCAAAGAAGATGTAACTCATTGCATCAAAGATAAAGATACACGAATGAAACCATAATCAAAGTCGCTTATCATTAATAAAACAAAGGAACGATACAACCTTAAGCTCTGATGCTGGATCTTCATTCAGTGGGGTCGACAGTGGAGCACGTCTCAATGAAGCTCATCCGAAATGGGACAAAGCTCTATCTCTTCAGCTTGGCTCTCAAAGGCTGTTTGGCAATAGTCTCCTTGCTACGGATTCTACTCTTAGTACTAGCTTGCTAAGGGAAAATGGCAAGCTTATATAGATGGTGGAAGGGGATTTGGGATTTCTACAATGGTGGGACTGGCCCTATCCTCAAGGAAGCTTCCATAATAGGTGGAAAACACTTCCCCTACATGGAGATCCAGAGCCAAACCTCCCAACTCATTTTAGAGACTCGTTTAGGAGTTCGTTGGAATCAAACTTCCGCCATTTATTTTTTAAAAACAGTCCTTATTAAGCTTGGCGTGAGTAATACACTGGGACAGAGCACCAGTTGGCACGCCCTCTTTGGTGGATTTCCCCCATTGGCGTGAGGGCTAAACTGGCTGATTGCGCCAAGGCCAAAAGGTCTATTTTTAGCATTTTTCATAGGAAATTGTCTTCAAAGGAATGATTTTCCTTGTCAAGGGGGATGCCATGAAAGTGGTTTTAGGTCATGTCATTGCTCACAGGTCATAGAAAAGGCCCTCCAATGTGCAGGACGGGGGATTGCAGGGATGGTGAAAAATTACTGTGTAACAGATGCCCCCTAAAGCATGAGGCCCGAGAGAGAGAGAGGGGTGAAATGATTTACGAGAACGTGCCTAATTGAAAACATTGCCGTTGGAAAATTTGCATAGACAAGTACAACTGATATCTCAAATACATGATATGTGGTATGGCCGCAACCATCCATAATAGAGTATACAATAATCAAGATCCAAGGCATGGACGTAGCCATCCAGTGAGGATCAGTAAATAGTCCCAGGTATGGTCACAGCCATCTAATCAATGAGTCATGTAGCCAATCATGATAATCCACAAAATCCGCAGCCTAGATTCCATCAGAAAAAATCCAAGGTCTTGTGCTCCATCTCGACCCGAACAGAGTACAAGTCCAAGCATGTGAATAAGTGAGCTGAAGTTGAACATGCAAGAACATCGTTTGATTATCAGCCAATGATGAAAGCCGTTAAGAGATGCAAGAGGTGCCACCAATAATGACAATGGCCCTCAAGGTACTATAGGTACAATCCATGGAATGTGAACAGTGAGATGGCTTCAAACACCCGCAGAATCATTTGATCGGAGGCCAATTATGAAAACCCCACGTCGAATGTGAAGAACCTGCAATTGAGGCATCAAGGCTCCAACGTACCAGAAAAGAGTCTCTAGATCAGCTCCTTAGATAATGAGTTGGAGTCGACAGGAAGTGACCTTGATTGAAGGTGGGCCATAGCGTTTCCCACATCAGCGACATGAGATAGAGGAATATAATGTTTGTGAATCAGGATCATATGAGAATCAGAGGAGGGTTAAAAACTGCAGAGGTCAACTTCTCTTGAACATACCGGCGGCACAACAATGGATTTGGTAGTATTTGACATCAAAAGAACTAAGGTCATGACGACGAGGCAAAGAGCAGATAAGCGGTCAAAAGGGATTACCCAAACCCATGGAGGCAAGCTGAGAACAAGATGAGATGTCCCCAACTCGACACGAATGTAGACAAGTGCCATGTTTAAGAGTGACATACATCCGAGACGATGATGATACTAGTTTCATTTTTTCCCCACCATTTCTGGCAAGTACCCAAATTATTTTTTGAAAACAAGCTTGAAGGGGATAGCATATGCTTGTGATATAATATTTTCCTTCAGAAAAATCCAACCTAGTACATTTAACGATCCCTAGGAAGGAGAAACTCGAGTATCATCATTACGACAAAATCCGATGTCATCAGGGTTTAACGAGTTTGACAAAGGAAGAACTCGGCGTCTTTTCATGTTTAGAGAGTTTGAAAAGATAGTGCAAAAGTAAACTCCAACAGTCCCTTTTCATAGATAGTTCCTTAGATCCGAAAATGTAGAAAGCTATGTCTGAGAAAACCTCCTAGCCGCGATCGGCTAGGGTATTCCTTTTTCGTAAATAATCTATCCCAACCCGAAAAAGGGGTAAACGTATACTGGGTAGATTTCATATTGCAGCCAATTTAACAAGATCAAAACAACAAGCGACTCGACAATATTTTCATGTTTAGAGAGTCAGAAAAGCGCTGAAAGATGACTCCAGTAGTGAATTTTCCGTGTTTTTACCGAGTCTGAAAAAGTATAAAATAAAACTTGTATCGTCGTTCAAGTTGCATGAAAACTTGTTGCTGCACAAGAAAGCAAACGTAAAACCCATTTTTCAACAAAATATAATAAAATAATGGAAAAATGACCTTCGAAACCTAATTTGACTTTGAAAATTTATAAATATGCCAAAAATAGTAAAAACATATTTACTTTTACTTTTTACCTCTTGTGGAGAGCAACAATGAGTTTTTCCAGTGCGAATTTGCTGCGACAATTGTGGACGATCCAGTACATCATTTCAATTCTCGTCTTTTCCAGGTAAGAGGCGCTCTCCTTAGCTTTTTTTTAATTCATTTTTTATAGAATTCCATTGTGTTTTTGGATCCCTGAGGGGACCTTTGCAATTTTAGGGCTCACCCAATTGGCATGGGTATCGGGCACGGACCCACGCCAATTGGCTCCTTTTTGCAAAGGGGTCGTGCTAGTTGGCAAAAACTGCAAAGCATTCGACATATATATATATATATATTTCTGGTGGATCTTTTTACATATGATGTTTTTACAAGTTGCGTAAATTTCTATCTAAAACCGTATTAGCTACTGCATCTGTTAACGCATTCATGTGTCTGGGTATGTGTTGATATGTAATGTAATCAAAATTTCTTTCCAGTAAATGAATACATAGATACAGTCGTAAAATGGATGGGTTTCTAACTGAATAATGACCATTAAGTTGTAACACTACAAGTTGTGAATCCAGATATACAAGTAATGCATGAATGCGGAGGTTAACAACATCATTTAATAATTCCAAAATGACACTATACTTCGCAACATTATTTGTGGTAGGCCCTAGACAAACACCTTGCAAATTGACTAACTCACCAGCAGGATTGTAAATTACCCAGGTGTTATTGCCTAAATCTACCTCAGGCTGAAGGAAGGCAAAGTTTAGGGTAACATCAAACCACGCTCAGTCTGGTAGCTAGCCCTACCAGATCAAGAGAGGGCTCTCTCCGGGTCAATCTCAACAAAGATAATCAATAGGGCTTGAGATGAATTGAAATAAAAGCTAATTTTAGGCTAGGTATATATGTAAAAGGTTTTGATTTGATTTTTGGATTTTTTGTTGGAATCAAAGGGAAAGGAAAATTTTGGGTCTGGGAAATGATCAGTTTTGCAGAGGGCTGAATGGGGCAAGAAAAGCAGTTGTTTTGATGCTCCAAATTGAATGAAATGGATAGCTGAGACCGGGGAGGAGCTGAAGAGGGAAAGAGGATTTCAAGTATCCTCTTCAAACAGATGAAAACATGGAAAATTAAACAAAACTCAAGGCAGAGCAAACCAATCTAATGAATTCCACCTTTATCACTCATTCGTTTAATTTAAGAAGAAAATAGGAAGGGAAATGGTACACATGAAACATCAGTAAACTTACAATCATAGAGAGAACAACACCATCAAAACATAGAACCACATGTATTCCAAAGAGTGCTGCAAACCCTAGTCTATTCCTTTGCCAAAATTGCAGAGATGAAATGTACAATGAAGTGCCAAGCAATCCCAAGTGTCCAACCCTGAAAATGACTGAAGAACTATAAGATATAGACAAGCATAACTCATCCCCATGCCTCTAGGGGTCGATATCACTATTCTAGTAGCTGTTTCAACAAGATCTAAACTAAGAACTAGAAAATAGGCAATGAAACAGCTTGCCTCTATAAGATAGGAAACTGATTCATTCAGTTACATTTCACTTTTTGGTGAATGAATCTACTTGGATGAGTAAAAATGTGCCAAAATTACATCAAAGTCATGAAATTACATCAAGTTACATCAAGAGTTGTACATATGAGGATGAAAAAGTCAAACTGGCCAAAACTAGGCGAAAATCTGAACTGCTGAGTGAAAATTTGGCCAAATTTCCCAATGCGCGGCGCCTGAAATCTCTATGCGTAGTGCCATTTTGAGGCTGATTTTGAGGGCCTTCCCAAAGTCCAAATTGAGCACAGGATAGCTCGTTGGAAAGATATACCTGTCTAATTTCTAACCCAAGTTTAATTTCTGAATTTGGTTGCCATTTTTCCCTCCAAAAATCAAATCTCCCAACACTGCTTCCTGTGTGTCCAAAAAGTGGCAGAAAGGCCATTTTTAAGGTGTTTTTTACCCTTGAAGCAACCCAAAACTTGTCAAAATCCTTAGGTAATGAGTAGGCATGCATAAATTTTGATGAAAAATATAGAAATACAAATTTTTCCTCAAAAGGAGCTGCCAATTATAAGCGCGCGCCAAGTGGCGCTACGCATCGGGCAGGAAAATCTGTTTTAAGGCCAAAAATTTCAAAATTTACAAAAATTCTCCCAAATTTCTTGAAATTTGGGCTGAATGTCCACCATCAAGTGATATGCTGGGCCAAATAAGCTTCAGCCAAAATTTGGAGTCTATCATGCCTTTTGCGACGCTTTAGTGCCTTCTTTATTCTTGCTTTCAGGATCTTGATTCTCGCTTTGCAAACATGATTTTGCACCCAATAATGGTTCTTCATGTGCCTAAGCATGTTATTTTCATTTTTTTCCTTCTCCAACAGCTTCTCAAGATGAATATTGACCCTCTCAAGCCAATTCTCTCTATCAAACTCAATCTCCCGCTCAATGGATGTCATCTCGGTTTGGCTTCTTTGGGCAGCTTGCCGGTTCTCACGGATGTTTTGCAACTCCATTATTGTTTGCTGATATTCCAATTGTTTGTTTCACTGCTCTAGGTAATTTATGATCCATTGGGCTCTCTACAACTTGATGGTCAATGTGTCTATCTCCGCCTTCTGCTCCTGAATAGTCTCTCTCAATTTTGAGCTTGGAGAGCTCAGATCCTCATCAATCAGTATGAAACATGTGTCTTGGCCTCCTGAAGGGCCCTCATCCTACATAGGCCTCTTACCTCTATCCCGTACCTATACTCGTGCTGCTGATGATGGCAATGAGGCCCCTTCCACCCCAGGTAGAGATAGTACTCGCCGGGCTGTTGCAAATAATCCTCTAGTGCCTCTCTGATAAGTGACATATGTTCGCACACTAGTAGTCTCTGCCTCCTGACCCCCATACTGATGTGAAGTTTCACATGCATCATGGAAAACCTCTAGAGGAACCTAAGGAGTTGTGAAGAAATCATGGGAAATGAAATCCTCCCATGAAATACCCTGCAATCCAAGTTGATCTACAACTACGATCTTGATGAGTGCATAGTGATAAATATTGTTGTACTGCTGCTCGGGAGTTTTCTTCTGCACAAGAGTGGTCGTTCTCTCGATATTTTGGCACATGAAATAAGGAATTTTCATCATCCTTACCCTTGTGAAATGCATCAATAACCTGAAGTGGTAGGCATAGAGGCGCGAAAATCGGCCCTCACAACTGAAATATCTGATAATGAGTTTCATCAGAGACGCATAGGATTCGTTTAGGAATCGGAATGGGAATAATCTACTGAGCTGTCTCACAAAGCTAGGCTTGATGTATGGTTCATAATGCACTCTTTCCACTTGCTATCTTGTGTTTCACCGTTCACCCACATTCAGTATTTCGGTTGCTTGAGAGATGGTTTCCGGTTTCAAAGTGAAATTTACACAAGCAAGGGTTACCTGACCATCATGTAAATGCAATACAAACAAATGAGCCAACTCCTGATGATGATGGATCCTAGCAATCATTTCAAAAAACTGATATCATGACTGTTGTTGGAAACATGCCATGGCAAGTGGGCAAGCCTGTAATTCAGTCAATGAGGTGGGCTCCTCTCTCACATGTCTGCCACCTTTACAAGGCCTTCTAGGTGCATGTAGCTCAGTGGTAGAATCACTATCTCGGTCATATGATGTATTAGTGTCTGTCTCCATGGTGTTCAATGTCTATGCAAGGTGTATGTTGGCTTGTATGAGATGAAAATGAGAATTTGGGTGTTTTTGTTTTAATTGCCAAATGTACGGTAGTATGGGAGGGACTGTGGAGAAATATGGGAGTAGGAACAATGAAGTTTTGTCAAGTGGAATTTTCCTTTTGAAAACTTGTGATTTGACAAATGTAGAGACAAGGGACAGCCACTTGATTTTTAGGATAAACTTGGGATTTGGGGAAACTTTTACAAATGGGATAGGGACAATGGGAATGAGATGGTATGAGTGGCTTTAGGGATTTAAGGGAGATAGGGTAATGGACTGTAGTGATGAGATTACAGTGAGGGGAAGTAACAACAAGGTGGGGAATGGAGTATTTGGCACCACAATCAATTTTAAAACTTCAGCTTCAACACCCTAAGAAACCAATTTTTCAACAAAATGATAGGGTTTGACCTTTTTTTATTAAATTCTCATAATCCATCTTCAAACATTTTTAAATGGAAACTAGAGGGTCACATGAACTTACTTGAGCAGAAAAAACCGAGTCAATTTGAGTTTTAGGAAGTAATGGCCAAAAATTTGTGTTGTCTGCCCTGTGCGCCATGACCACTGCCCAGTGCGTCGCGCCATTTATATGCGCCATGATAGTTCAAATTTGCACAGTGAAGAGAAGCCCTATGTGCTGTGCTCAGCCAATGCGCCACGACAGTTGCCCAGTGCGCCGCACCAGCTAATTTCACCACAGTTTGGCCTCCAAACTATTTCTTCACTCCTCCATGATTTCTCTTGGCTCATTGATGTCTTTGGTATGCAAATGGAGTTTTGAATTTGGAAAGATATTATATATACCAAAGATTTTAATTTTTGATTTGAAAAATCCCACTTTACAATGTTTGAAAACTTTGGCACTTTTCCAATGAACTCTGTTTTGCTTGCCTTTTTATTTTTGGACTAAATGATGCGTTTCTTGTCTATTTTGTAGGGATGGATGGCATGGAACTTTTGGCAAAGGCGACCAGGGCTGCCGATGGAGCATTATTACAACTGAAGAACTTAAAAATTACATTGCATTCATTACAAACGGATAAAACAAACAATTTTTCTTCAAAACAGAGTTTTGGAGAAAAATCATTATCAAGCATTATGATGATGAAATTTTTTGTAGTAAAACCTTGTTTGAAGCTTCCTCATGTGCCTGCTAGTATTATTAGATACTCTGAAGACAAAATTAACGAAGTGCTAGACCTAATGACACTACAAAAACCCTAAAATGACTCTTTGCTAACCAGGAGACCAAAAATGACTGTAAATGATTTTGATGAACAGACACAGACCAACAGGTACATGACATGAGGGATATGAGTGAAAAGACCCTTCCATCAGATGATCCATGCTCCTAATGGAATGCAGCTGACTAAACTGAGTGAGACACCTAAAATGAAATGCAACAAGAGAAATTTGATCTCTGACGGAGGGATGAAGATACTGACTCTAACATTGGCTCCAATGGGGATGGTAGCTCCTTGGAGGTGCCAAGAACTACAAATTTCTAGGAGAGTAGGCAGTGCCTTCGTCCATTGGGCTATGGAGTCCATAACTTCAAAAAATCAACACAAGACTCTTGACTCAATTTTATTGACTAAAAATTAACTCAAATCGACTTAATTTTGACACCAAAATGACTGAAAGACCTGACTCGAAAAACTCAAACCAAAGCTGAAATCAATATTCAGAGTTATAGCCTTCACCTCGGGCCCCAAATTGAAGAAAATATCACAGCACACACTTGCAATGAAACTGAAATAAACTGGTATGTACAATGAGAATGTAAAACATCAGAAAACATTTCAGAAATGATACCGCTTGTGCAGCCGACCATTGACTGTTCCTCCTGGACAATCTTCCCGTTCATCTCTTTTAGAAGAAAATCATTCTAACACTGATAGGTAGCAATTTTAAAGGGTCATTTCCAGAGACTTTCGAACATACCATGCTTACCCTTTTCCTCATTTCTTGCATCCCATTTCAGCACCACTTCTTCCAATTGAAATTTGTCCGCCTTTGCTCTTCTGTCATATATTTTCTTAATTCTCTCTTACAGCTTGAACGTGTTCTGGAAAACTTCTTCTCTAGTCTATTGCAAATGGATTATTTGATTTATTCTACTTTGCATATGATCATCTTCACTGCCAGCTTCCTCCAGAAGTTTGACCACTGGAACTGCGAGAGAGGTAGGAAATACCGTGTCAACTCCATATACTAGCTCAAAAGGGGACATACCAATGGATTTCTTCTGACTCACTCTGTCTGCCCAAAGCGCATTGACCAACTTCTTATGCCAACCTTTCTTGTTTATTTCCAACATCTTTTTAATAATGTTGACCAAATATTTGTTGGAAGACTCTGCCAATCCATTGCCTTGTGGATGATAAGTAGTTGAGTGTCCCAAAATGATGTGATACTTGTTACAAAACTTAGCCATTATTTTTTATTTGAAAGCTATTGCGTTATTAGTAATTAACTTATTCAGGCAACCAAAGTGAGACAAAATATTATTCTCAAGAAATGAAATTATTACCGAATCCGTAGCTTGCCTGGTTGGAATTTCTTCAATCCATTTCGTGAAATAATCTGTCGCTGTGAGGATCCACTTGTGCTGAGCTAAATAATTTGGATGGATCTCGCCAATGAGATCCAAACCCCACTACTGAAAAGGAGCACTTACCTCAATGGGCTTAAGCGGAAAAGGCTGCAATTTCTTCCTCCCTTCAAAAATCTGACATTCATGACAGCTTTTGACAGTCTTATACACATCAGTAAAAAGATTCGGACAATAATATCCCGCACTCAAAAATTTTTTGGCCGTTTTTTTCGAGAAAAGGTGACCCCCGCAATATCCCTTATGAAAAACCTCCATAACCTGATTTTCTTCTTCTTCAACCAAACAATTCAGCAAAACAACACCTGGATCTTTCCAATAGAGTGCATTGTTCAAAATACAAAACTTGGCAGCCTTCAATTTCAGAGTTCTACCTTTGTTTTTAGCCATTCCTGGTGGTGGTGACAAATTCTGGAGCACATATACAATATCTGAATACCAAGGAGAATGAACAAAGATTTCTGATACTTGAATTAGCGAACTTTCTTCATTTTCCTCAGACATAGTAGCAATGAGGTTAATGTCCAAGGCATGTAAATTTGATTCAATCATTAGCTTAGCCAACCCTTGTCCTTTGATAAGCTTTGTAGGCTTTATCTCCACATCATACTCCAACAAGGCAACAATCCATTTTCCTCGTCTCCCTTCCGGATCTGTTTTCACTAAAACATCCTTAACAACGGCATTAGGAACATAAGAAAGAATATGAGAATGCAGAATATATACTCGAAAATCTTTCAACGCTTTCACTAAAGCAAGAGCTTGCTTTTCAATGATGTTATACTTTAAGGCTGCATCTCTTATGGTTCGGCTGAAAAAAACAATTGTTTTTTCATGCTGATCTCTTTTTTGCATCAATACTGCTGCCATAGTATGCTCCGACACAAATGAAAACAAAATAAAACCCTGAGTATAATCCAGGCTGATAAAAAACGAAGCTAAAGAAAGAGCCAACTTCGCTAAATTGAACAACTTTACAGCCTCCTCAGTCCACTTCACTACGCTATCTTTCTTAAGCATGTTTGTAATCTCTCTTAGATGTTCAGCAAGATTAGGCACAAAGCGGCGTAATAAAATCATCTTACCATTGAATGATTGAATCTCCTTTTTGTTTCGGGGAAGATCAATTTGTTGAAGAGCTTTTACTCAAGCTGGGTCAATGCGGATGCCATCCTTTGATATTATGTGACCAACAAGTTTGCCCTCATCCATGGCAAACAAACTCTTCTTCGGATTGAGTGACACACCATACTTTCTACATCGTTGAAAAACAATCTTCAAATGATAAAGGTGCTCTTCGTCAGAATTAGAAAAGACTGTCAAATCATCAAGATACACAACTAGAAAAACATCCTTCTCATTTGCAAATGCCATATCCATTACCCGCTGAAATGTCGCATCAGCATTCTTTAAACCGAAAGGCATTTTAGCATAATGGAAAGTTCCCCATGAAGTGGTGAACGTTGTTTTGTCTCTATCATCGTCATGGACCAGAATTTGATTATACCTGGAATAACCATTGATTAGTGACATACGAGATTCTCCAACTACTTGCTGAAGTATGTGATCCATTTTGGGAAACGAATAATTATCTTTCAAAGAAACCTTATCCAGATTCCTAAAATCAATGCATAAGCGAATCTCACCTGTCTTCTTGCGTACGGGCACCGAATTAGAAATCCAATCTGAAGATATTATGGGAATGATGATACCAGCCTTGTACAACTAATTAACTTCCTTTTCTATTGAAGGCAGCAACTTCGGATTTATTCTTCTCAATTTTTGCAGAAAGGGCTTTTGATTTGGCTTGATTGGAATGGTGTGCTGAATTATGTTTGTATCATATGTCTTCAAATATGAATAGTCCCAAGCAAATACATCAGAAAAATATGACAACAAACTGATATACTTTGATTTTAGCTGTGGGGATAATGCTTTAGACAATTTCACCATATTTAGTTTTTCAGCTGATCCAATGTTCACATCTTCAACTCCCTTTTTAGTTGGCTGCAAGGTTGGTTTTCGAGCTACGTCATCTTAATCGAAAAGCTCCTCTAAAGGTATCAAACCTTTAGGAATGACATTATCCTTTAGCTGCAAAACTTCCATCTGATTGATTTTTACATCAGCCTCACCATCAAGTGTCTTTGAATTTACCTTTGTTAGCTACCATCTGATGGAAGGGGTCTCGTTGCCATCATTAGTAGCATAGGTACAGGTACGAGATGGAGGTAAGAGGCCTATGCAGGATGAGGGCCCTTCAGGAGGCCAAGACACAGGTTTCATACTGATTGATGAGGATCTGAGCTCTTCAAGCTCAACGTTGAGAGAGACTATTCATGAGCAGAAGGCGGAGATAGACACATTGACCATCAAGTTGCAGAGAGCCCAAAGGATCATAAATTACCTGGAGTAGTGAAACAAACAGTTGGAAGATCAGCAAACAATCATGGAGTTGCAAAACATCCGTGAGAACCGGCAAGCTGCCCAAAGAAGCCAAACCGAGATGACATCCATTGAGCGGGAGATTGAGTTTGATAGAGATAATTGGCTTGAGAGGGTCAATATTCATCTTGAGAAGCTGTTGGAGAAGGAAAAAAATGAAAAGAACATGCTTAGGCACATGAAGAACCATTATTGGGCGCAAAATCATGTTTGCAAAGCGAGAATCAAGATCCTGAAAGCAAGAATAAAGAAGGCACTAAAGCGTCGCAAAAGGCATGATAGACTCCAAATTTTGGCTGAAGCTTATTTGGCCCAGCATATCACTTGATGGTGGACATTCAGCCCAAATTTCAAGAAATTTGGGAGAATTTTTGTAAATTTTGAAATTTTTGGCCTTAAAACAGATTTTCCTGCCCGATGCGTAGCGCCACTTGGCGCGCGCTTATAATTGGCAGCTCCTTTTGAGGAAAAATTTGTATTTCTATATTTTTCATCAAAATTTATGCATGCCTACTCATTACCTAAGGATTTTGACAAGTTTTGGGTTGCTTCAAGGGTAAAAAACACCTTAAAAATGGCCTTTCTGCCACTTTTTGGACACACAGGAAGCAGTGTTGGGAGATTTGGTTTTGGAGGGGAAAATTGCAACAAAATTCAGAAATTCTACTTGGGTTGGAAATTAGACAGGTAGATATTTCCAACGAGCTATGATTCACTCAATTTGGACTTCGGGAAGGCCCCCAAAATCAGCCTCAAAATGGCGCTACGCATAGAGATTTCCGGCGCGGCACGTTGGGAAATTTGGCCTAATTTTCACTTAGCTGTTCAGATTTTCACCTAGTTTTGGCCAGTTTGAATTTTTTATCCTCATGTGTACAGGTCTTGATGTAAATTTATGTAATTTCATGAATTTTATGTAAATTTTTCACATTTTTACTCATCCAAGTAGATTCATTCACCAAAAAGTGAAATGTAATTGAATGAATCAGTTTCCTATCTTATAGAGGCAAGTTGTTTCATTGCCTGTTTTCTAGTTCTTAGCTTAGATCTTGTTGAAACAACTCCTAGAATGGTGAGCTTGACCCCTAGAGGCATGGGGATTAGTTATGCTTATCTATATCTTGTAGTTCTTTAGTCATTTTCAGGGTTGGACACTTGGGATTGCTTGGCACTTCATTGTACATTTCATCTCTGCAATTTTGGCAAAGGAATAGACCAGGGTTTGCATCACTCTTTGGGATCCATGTGGCTCTATTTTTTGATGGTTTTCTTCTCTATGTGATTGTAAGTTTACTGATGTTTCATGTGTACCATTTCCCTTCCTATTTTCTTCTTAAATTAAACAAATGAGTGATAAAGGTGGAATTCATTAGATTGCTTTGCTCTGCCTTGAGTTTTGTTTAATTTTCCATTTTTTCATCTGTTTGAAGAGGATTCTTGAAATCCTCTTGCCCTCTTCAGCTCCTCACCGGTCTAAACTATCCATTCATTCAATCCAAAGCATCAAAACAATTGCCTTCCTTGCCCCATTCAGAACTCTACAAAAACTAGGCCTCATTCCCGAACCCAAAACTGCCTTTCCCTTTGATTCCAAAAAAAACCCCAAAATCAGAATCAAACTCCTTTACTTATATACCTAGCCTAAAATCAACTTTTATTTCAATTCATCTCAAGCCCTATTGATTATATTTGTTGAGATTGATCCGGAGAGAGCCCTCTCCTGATCTGATAGGGCTAGCTACCAGACTGAGTGTGGTTTGATGTTACCCTGAACTTTTCCTTCCTTCAGCCTGAGGTAGATTTAGGAAATAACACCAGGTTTCCGAGGATATTTTTCTGGTACTGTGGGAGGCACCATCCGCGAAGCTGACAAAAGGAGTAATAGACATCTGCATAATCAGGAGGACCCAATCAGCAGAAAGACACTTACAAAGCACACCACACCACACATGCACAAAAAATGAAATCACTCACTTATGTACACACACACCACAGAATAATAACTCAAGCATAGTACTTCTTGTGGTACAACCCATTCCTAGGCTGCGCCAGAGGAATACCTTCTTAGTCGATTAGCTCATAGGCCCCATTTTTTAATACTCGTTTGATGATATAGGGCCCATGCCACATGGGCTAGAATTTTCTCACTCCAAGTTTATCATGTGCTTGGTCATATTATAATACGAGGTCCCCTTCAATGGAAGAACGTGAAGAAACCGATTGATCAGAATGAGCCTTAACCCACTTTTTGCGTGCTTCGATAATCAAAGCAACCAAGCGGTGGGTTTCATCTAGTCGTTCCAAATATAAGAGATTTTCTTCCTCTGGGGAAGTGTCGGGTAGTAATTCCACAACCAATTTCAGAGAAGGAATTTCACATTCAACCGGGAGAGTCACTTCCAGACCATACACCAACTGGAACAATGTGAATCCGGTCAAGCTCTTTACTGACCTTCAATAAGCCCAGAGAGCTCAGAACAATTGGAGATTCCAGTTGGATTTGTGGATACCGATCGTTCGTTGAAGCATTGTGACCAATACCTTGTTCACGGCCTCAACCTGGCCAATCGCCTGGGGGTATTATGGCGTTGAGCTATCATGACGCAAACCCAACTTCGATGTTAGCTCTGCCATCATGTAATCCTGAAAATGAGTGCCATGATTGGTGATAATGGCCTGAGGGACTCCGAAACGCATAATAACATGGTTGAAAATTAATTGAGCAGTTGTCTTACCGTCGATAGCTAATGTAGCCATCCCTTCGGCCCAATTAGTAAAGTAGTCCATGGCAACGATTATATAAGCATGCCCCCCAGCAAAGTGAGGGTTACATGTCATAAAATCTATGCCCCATTTAGAAAAAGGGCCTACGGTAATGACAGAATGCAAAGGTAGGGGTGGCACATGCATCTTGCACTGAAAGACCTAGCACGCATGACATTTTCGAATTGCAACAATACAGTCTTTGAATATAGATGGCCAAAAGTAACTCGCACGCAGAATCCTCTGGGCAGTAGCATATCCGGACATATGACCACCACAAGCGCCACTATGACAGTCATTCAAGACTTTCTCAGCCTCTTCCAGGGTCAAGTATCGGCAGAGCACAGAATCAACTCCGAAACGATACAAGGTATATCCTACAATGTGGTATGGTTGAGATTGGTGCCGAATGCGACGTCGAGCATCTTTGGTAAACTCAAACTGGAACGTGGATGTTTGAAGGTAAACGATGATGTCACCGTACCATGGATCATGAGTGTTGATAAGAAAGAGTGTTTCATCCAGGATGTGATCCTTGGATCGTAATGGAACAAAATCTGTGGGGAGAGAGTAGATAAGATCAGAAAAAACCAATGATTTCATCGATTTAGCAGTGGTGAGCTCCAAATCGAACTCCTGAATGATTACAATCCATTTGGAGTACTTTCCCCCTATCAATTGTCGAGACAAGATGTATGTCATGGGGTTACAGTCGAAAATCACGGTTACCATACGCAATAGGATGTAATGGCGGAACCGCTGAATAGCCTGAACTGCAATGAGCGCCAACTTCTCGATGTGGGCATAGCGCGTTTTAGTGTCAAGAAGATTCCGAGACAGATAGTAAATTACAAGTTCATTTCTGTCATCGTCATCCTGTACTAGAACCATGACTATCGTGCTAAAAGCGGCAACTAGATAAAGGGTGAAATCATGATGATAGTCTGGAGGACGTATTAACGGAGCGTTGACAAGCAATGTTTTAAGTTTATCGAAGGATTGCTGGGAAATCTCATCGCAATGGAAGGGAACATCCTATTTCAAAAGTCGCGTGAACCCCTTGGCTACTTTTGCATAGTTCGGAATAAAGCGACGTAAGAAGTTGGATTTCCCATGAAGACTTTGGAGTTGATGTAATGAGGATGGGGATGGGAGGTTAACGATGGCCTCAACCTTGAGGGGGTTGAGGCGAATTCCATCTTTGGAGACGATGAATCCCAAAAGATGACTTGAATCTACAGAAAAGACGCAATTGTGAGGATTGAGCCTAATATTGTAACGTCTATAGCGGAGGAAAATATGGAGGAGGTGTTCAGGATGGTCCTCACGTCGAGCTGAATGAGCCGGAAAATCATCCAGATATGGCTGAACAATGTGAAGGATGTCATGAAAAGAATAGGAAATAGCATGTTGGAAGGTGGCTCTAGCCTTTTTTAAGCCGAACGAGAGCTTCTTGTAAGCGAAAGTGCCCCATGGATAGACAAAGGTGGTCTTATGTTGATCAGCAGGTAAAATATTAATTTGATTGTATCCCGAGAATCCGTCCATAAGGGAATAAATCTCACTCCCCGCACAGTCATCGATAATCTGATCTATGAAGGGAGTGGGGTAATTATCCTTAGGACAGGTCCGATTGATATCTCGGTAATCAACACAGACCCGTATAGTGCCTTGCTTCTTATCTACAGGGACGATATTAGAAACCCATTACGTGAGGGGAATTGGATATATAAAGCCCGCGTTAAGAAGTTTTTAAACTTCTGCCTTTATAGTTGTGGCTTTTCAGGGGTTCAGTGGGCATAGACGTTGACGCACAGGCTTCGCACCTGGGTAGGTGGGAATCTCATGCACGACTATAATGGGGTCAATCCCAGGCATATCTTCATAGGACCATTCGAAAACATCTCTGAATTCGTGAAAAATTTTCGTATAAACTTGTATCTCTTCGGGAGAACAAGTAACTCCCGCATGAATGTTCTCGACTACCCCTTGTTTGACAGAGATGTCTATAGGCATAGTTTGTGTAATGTTACTCATATTTCCCTTCGAAAGAACCTCATGAGTTAATATCAGCGTTTGAAGAGGTGGAGTGGGAACCTGAGATGCGAAGCACTCTAGACAATCAGACATTGCCCCCAGGCCAGGCATGAAAGAGGAATGATGATGTCCATCGCTCCATGTTAGATCTTCAAGAGACATCATTTCAACGATAGCTTCATTAGAAGGGAAGAATTTTCTTAAAGGATTAGGCGAATCTGCATCGCCGAGCCAAGGGGATTGAGAATATACATCTAGAGCCATGCTCAAAGGAGCATGTTCAGGAGGAGGAGGATCTGATGCAGTGACGATTTCGCAATAATTAATCTCAACTGTAGTTAAAGGCATCGATTCTCTGAAATAGGTCACCTGTTCAAGCGAAGGGATGATCCAATGGTCGTCTGACCTAGAGATCATATTAACTTGAATGGTGTGCGGTGGTGGCATAGTAAAAATACCCATGAGGACGGGGTCCCTGAAAAGACCAGGTCCTACGCTATCTGGAGGATTGGGGATTTGATCCACATAAGGTATGTTGTTCTTAGAGGATGAGGTGAAGAAATACAATTGATCGATAGTGATGATATTTCCCTCATGAGGAAACTTCAGAAGCCAGAAGAGGGTGGACAAAATGCATAGCATAGTGTGAGTCCAGCTGCGACCAAGAAGAAGATTGTAGTTGAGCTTGGTATCAACCACTTCTACTTCCATGTTGATTGTATTACCCTGTAATGTGATCAAAAATCTCTCGAGAACACCCAGGGGTTTTGATTCCCAACCATCAAATGCCTCTAGGGCATTGGGAGACATAGTGAGAGATGGAGAGCCAATGGCTTTCTAGCAAGCACATGACATAACACAAGTTGAAGCACCTTCGTCCACAATGGCTCTGTGGATTTTTAGGCCATTGATACCGATTTGGATAACAAGAGTTATTTGATGTGGAAGTCAAGGGACAAAAATTTTGAGATCGAAGGTGAGAAGACTAGAATAAGTGGGATCGATTCCACTGATTGCGGACAATAGAGATTTTCGTTGCGATGGGAAACTTTGAAGCACTTCCAACGCAGACATTGTGGAAGGTTCCTGTGCCAAATCCTCAACAATGATGTAGTGTTGAGTGGCACGGGCATTTGGATTATATGAATATTTTTGCAGAACACCTTTGGAAGGTGGCCTAACAATGGGATCAACGTTGGGCTTCTCGATTTCTAAAAGACTAGAGATAGGTGGGGCAGGTGGGCCATCAACGAATTCCTTCCCAGCTGCCTAGCGTGATCTAGCATAATCCTTTGAGCGAGTAGCAATTGAGACAGGTGCAGCACTATTCATCATAAAGACTTGTGACCCAAATGGTACAGACGATGAAGGTTGTTCAACCATCTGGGTCTACTGAGATGGGAAGGGTTCCTTGAGAACTTTCGGAGTCCCTTTGGAGCTTTTCAAAATTTGACTAACTTCAGATCGTCATGGACAATATTTGGTATAATGGTATCCTTCACAGATAAGGTATGGGTACTTCGGTTTCTATTGGGAACCATCATCAGCATGAGGTTTGGAGGATTCTGGTTTCGGGGCATCTAGTTTGGACTTTAATTTACCCTTCTTCTTTCCTTTGGAGGCCTTTTCTACAGGATTGGCCTGAATGGCATTGACCTTCGTAGTCTTACCAGAATCCAGAGGGGCAAGAAGAGCAGAATTATTGGAAGAATTAGACTTATGCTTTCCATTAGAAGACTTCTGAGAAGTCTAAGAGACAGAACCAATGACACCGTCCACTGATGGGGTAGCTGGTGCTTTAGAGGTTCCTAGCCACAGGGCATCAGTCAGGGTATCATATAGCATGCCAGACTGAGAGTACACCAAATCAAGGTACTGGGCACGAGCGATGGCTTGTTCTTCAGTCGCACATGCCCCCATAGCAATATCTTGAGTGATCTTGTTAACAAATGAGGTCATGGACCAGTGAGTTAGAAGCTGATCAGGTATATCAAACTTGATCAGTCGACGATGACATCGCCACTCATGAATATGATCTAAAATGTGAGTGGCTTTATCCTGCTTTAGAAAAGTCAAGAGATGTGTCCTAGCTTCGTAACGAACTGGTAACTAAAAATGCGTCAGAAAATCCATAGCAAGAGTATTAAAATCTTGAAAGATACCGCGAGGTAATTCGATGTACCACTTAGCAGCAGCATCGGTAAGTGTGCACTGAAAAAGACGTAGAAGAATCGAGTCGTCCACCCAAGAGTTTGAGGAACACCACAAATGGTAGGTCATGACGTGAGCTTGGGGGTCCTCTCCAACTTTACCCTCAAATTTAGGACAGTCACTAGGCACCTTGGTTAGAACCAGAGGCCAATAAGGATTGTGAAAAATCGGATCATTGGTCAATTTAGATACATCCATAAATTCCAATGTGGCAAGGAAAGGCAATTGAGGATTGAACAACATGTCGGGTACCCGATAAGGACCCGTACCTATACTCCACCCTGGTTGAGCATAAATTTGCCCTCATTGGTTCTGTCCAAGGGGATTCTGACCATAGGGGGTGTAAGCCGTATAGTTAGGTTGATACGGTTGCTGATAACTAGTGTACGAGGGTTGATAACCAAGGTATGGACCCTGATTATATGTAGGCCCTACTTGTGCAGTGTATGGATTTGACTGCTAAGTATAGGTATAGCTTGGTTGTTGAAGGTAATAACCAGAACCTTGGGGCGGTTTATAAACTGGTTGAGATTGACCTTGGAGGTAATAACCACCTTACGGTTGAGTAGGCTATTGGTAAGTGGGGCCCTGCTGAGCCTGATAAGTCAGGCGCACAGGCGGATTCAGCTGCAGCATAGAGTAAATTGGCTGTTGAGCAGGGTTGAATGGATGTGCAGGTTGGCCTGGTTGAACAAGTTGACCTAAGTGATCAGGTTGTCCTGGTTGAACAGGTTGACCTGACTGAAGAGGGACACCAGGTTGCCCTAGTTGAATAGGTTAACCTGGCTGATCAAGGACAATAGGCTGCCCCGGATGAGCCGGTTGGCCTGGTGGCGGGATAGGGCTAGGTTGTGCCTGATAACCAGTTTGACCTGTAACAGGACCATAAGATGGCCCCGGCTATGCAACATTCAGACCAGTAGGAAACTGAGGTTGCAGAGGTTGCACCATAGGTTGAGAGGGTTAGATTTACCCCCCAGGACTGAACGATGGTCCCGGTTGATACCCCGGTTGACCTGTGCGTCCTTGAGGTTGCCCTAGTTGGACCACAAGGTGAGGTTGTATAGGTTGACCTTTAGGGTTGTAGGACTTCCCTTGCGGACCATATAACAGCCCCTGCTGGCCTGAAGGTTGGCCCTATAAGGGTTGTCCTTGCAAGTCATATAGATAACCAGGCTGGCCTGAAGGTTGGCCCTGGAAGGGTTGTCCTTACGGGTTGGAAGGTTGCCCAGCCTAGGCAGACAAAAAACCTTGAACATACTGATAAGCCTCTAGAGCAGGAAAACGTAGAGGGTTTCCTTGCTCATCGTACTGATATGGAAAAACATAAACGAGTGTACCATCTAGTCCATAACGGCAAAAATACGGATTTTTGGGATCTTGGGAGGATTGACCAACCTCTGAGTTAGACTATTGTAGAGACAATCGATACTCCTCGGGAGAGATATTCTCTGGAATAGCAGATGCTATGTAAACGTCTTCGGGAAGTGATGAGGTCCTAGTAGACTGAGTAGTAACAGCGGGCGTAGATGCAGCTACGTAGACAGTAGGCCTAACAGGTACCGATGTGACCTGAGGAGATGATGTGAGGGGCATCGTTGGAGACATCCCTAATGAAGGAATAACTGGCCTCGTGGACAGAGTTAATACTCCCATAGAGACGACAGCGGCTACAATCTGACTTAAGGATCTATACCTCGCTGGAAGCGAAGGACCAGGCAAAGACATGACAGAAGACTCAGAGTTGTTTTCTGGGAAAAGCTGGTAATATTCACTAGATGTAGACATTTCCTCACTAGGAGAGGGACTGGGTGAGTCCATATCTGACCCTGCTGCTAGATCTTATAATAGACGGCAAGGACTAGGAGGTATAGTGGTAGCTAAGAAAAGTGATCCTGATGTAAGAGGAGGGAAGTGTTCCCCTACTCCAAATCCAAACCAAGCGTCGGATAAGGGCCAATTGAATTCAATTGGTCCACCAAAGGGAAGCTCAGATAGAACCGGTCCCCTGTCGGGAAACTCGGATACAATAGGCTGCTGAGGTTCAACAGAGGACTGAGAGACCTCTAACAAATAATCTGTGTAAGGACTACCAGTAGATGAAACTGAAGGTTCCGCCACTGTGAAAGTAATGAAAAGAGGAAGAGATAAAAACAAAATCACACGGGCTAAAACCAAGGAAAATAATCAAATGACCAACAAAAAATCTCTAAAAGGGCGTGTGATCATAGGTGATTAATTTTACCACATTGAAACTTGAAAATTTTACCGTTTCATATTTTAAGAGTCGAGAAATGAATAAAAGGTGACTCCATCTCTTTCAATTTGGAAATAAGCATGAAAGGACAAGTTCTTGATGATCCTTTCAAATTTAATGAGTTAGAAAAGATCAAAATGACTACTCTAGAAATCTAGGCAAAAGGGTGTACCAGATATCCGTGAACTGCAATATACACCTTGGTTCAAAAATGAAATAGAAATCAACCAAGGACTTGACGTATGTGCAGGAAATCTCCTCGAATGTTGTGTCCGGTGTATCACAGGTATAAGGCGGAAAACGCGGCTTCCTATGGATAAAGGATAGCAACCTAGTGGGGTCTCCCTTTATATACGTGATGGTACGGGGAGCACAAGTCCGTACTAGTGCTATCTAAAGCCAAGAGGCGAACAACAACTACTAGGTTTAACGACACTGGAACACATCACTAGCCTAAACCTCTAGATATTTCGTTAATGTTTCAATGCTGCCTTAAGGTAAATTGAATAAATTTTAGAGTTGATCTTCAATTATGTTTCAATTTCAGGCCCTACCGAATGTTATGTCTCAAAAATCCTCTAAATGCACACTACATGCCACAATATATCACTTTGTTCGATGAATAGCTAACTACGGGAAGGTTGAGAGCTTTTCAAGAAGTAACAAAATGATCACAAAACAACCACTATTGTCTCTAATGCACGCTAATGAAACTAAAAGCTTTTCCTTTAGAGTTATATAACACTAATAATGTAGAAAAGTTTTCAATTTACATTAACTAATCAAAAGCAAAAGATTTGTTTTTGTATTTTCAATGTTTTAAGAGAAAAATGCACTAAACAAAATGAAAACTCATAAAGAACATAATTTTAGAAATGATAGGGAAAGAGTAAAGTAAAGCAAGTTCACTCAATACAAAATACAAAATCAGACCTCAAACTGATGGAGAAATCCCTCAAACCAAAGAGGAATCCCAAAGATTCATACAAGTCATGTAATGTAGGTTCGAAATGAGACAAAGAAAAACTCAAATGAGAAAGAAAACAATCACTCAAATAATGGAATAACACAATGGAAAACCACAAAATTAATGCAAGGAAGCAAAGATGAAGTTGAATGAACAAACGAAAACCAAAGACTCCCACAAGAGGCTCAGCACACTATAGCACCTATATGCCCTAGGGCTAGAATGTAAAACCGATATTAGAGGGAAAAAAACTGGAGGATGGAGGTCACACACAATTAGCCAAGACTTCAAGGCACTTAGGCAGTCGAAAAAATGACACCAAAACCATAAATCAAGCTCAGAAGGCTCAAGAACAAGCAAACCCTAGCACCACACAGGATTGGCACGATTGTCTGGCTACATCTATCGCTAGAACAGGATTGGTGCGGGGCATAGCTAGCAACAAGCACCAGTTGGCGTGACTGTCAGGTCAAGAAGCGTGCTAGTCAAGTTTATTAATGAAAAAAATAAAAAAGAGCAAATAGGGAGCAGATCAGGTATGGTGGGAGCTGAATAGAGGTTTTACACCAGCAGGAGTCAGACCAGAAGTGCTGATCAAGCAGACAAAAGCAAAAAGCAACCAAAAGAGACAAGACAAACTCTAATCAATGCCATCCCCAGTGGAGTCGCCAGTTTTTTGGAGAGGTAAATCCCCTCTACGGAAAGTGGTGATCCCTACTAGCCCAGATCGGGTCTAGCAACAATCAAGTCACGCTAAGACAGAGGTCTCTAATTACAAAATGACAAGAAATGATAAGTTGCTTACCTTAGGTCCTACACGATGGTCATCGAAAGAAGGATGATGCTTCCCGTCCTCCACTTTGGCAGATCACAATCCTTCCGCTTAGTGCATTCGAACACCTGCACACATGCGAAGAAACATGACGATACACAACATAGAATCTAAATCTTGTAACTATACATCAGTCAGAGAAGATGTAACTCGTTGCATTAAAGATAAAGATACACGAATGAAACCATAATCAAGGTCGCTTATCATTAATAAAACAAAGGAACGATACAACCTTAAGCTTTGACGATGGATATTCCTTCAGCGAGGTTGACAGTGGAGCACGTCTCAATGAAGCTCATCAAAATTGGAACAAAGCTCTCTCTCTCTTCGACTTGGTTCTCAAAGGTTGTCTGGCGATAGTCTCCTTGCTATGGATTTAGCTCTTATTACTAGCTTTCTAAGGGAAAATGGCAAGCTTATATAGATGGTGGAAGGGGAGTTGGGATCCCTACAATGGTGGGATTGGCCCTATCCTCAAGGAAGCTTCCATAATAGGTGGAAAACCACTTTCCCTACATGGAGATCTGAAGCCAAACCTCCCAAATCATTTTAGAGACTCGTTTAGGAGTTGGTTGGAATAAAACTTCTGCCATTTATTTTTAAAAAACAATCCTTATTAAGCTTGGCATGAGCACTACACTGGGACAGAGCGCCAGTTGGCGCGCCCTCTTTGGTGGATTCCCCCCATTGGCGCGAGGGCAGAACTGGCTGGTCGCGCCAAGGCCAAAAGGTATCTTTTTAGGGTTTTTCATAGGAAAATGTCTTCAGAGGAATGATTATCCTTGTTAAGGGGGATGCCATGAAAGTGGTTTCAGGTCATGCCACTGCTCACAGGTCACGGAAAAGGCCCTCCAATGTGCAGGATGGGGGATTGCAGGGACGGTGACAAATTATTATGTAACACGTTCCAAGAAGAACGATACCAAATTGATCCATACCAAAACTACTTCATTTTGGTCTTCTTGCACTTGGTTAGTTGCTGCTTCACATTTATAATCACGGCCTCTGCCCAGTTGTAGAAAGTCTGGGTTAGGTAGTCTACGGCAAGAAGCAGTTTTTTTTTTTGGCTTCATGAAATGCTTGCGATCTTGCAGCCTGTGTGATAGTGTGCAACACTACTTTTAGTGCCATATTTGGGATGGTTTGGATGTCAACCTTTCTGCTCCCTGATCCTTTTCATGCCCCTTGACACACCCTGTCAATCACCATCCCCATGCTTTCCATGGTGGGACATGATGTAGGGGCATCTGAGCGATTCAAATTCAAATTCGAATCTGAAGCTGAAGAGATGGGTATGTGAACAGTCATGCAATTTTGGAGCGAAAATTTGTTAAAACTGATGCTGAGTTTTTGTAACTGATCTTCCATGTGGGTGTTGAGAAGATGAAGGGTTGTGGATCTCAGCCGATTCGCGAACCTTTGCAATGTCTATATAACTTAAAATCTGCATGTGCGTGAAGACAGGGGAGCAGTTGCAATATAATAGCAGAAGGATTTTTGTCTAAGGCTGAAATGCCTTAGTTTTATAGTTGGTTATGTATATAATTGGAACGTGTGGATTTCTGTGTATCTGTGTATTCAAAGTTGTTTGTTTGTGATTATATTTATGAGTTAGTGTCGTGTTGTTTTATGTGATTTGTGTTAAGAATTGCTGAACGGAATTGAGGAAGGAATCAATTTCTGTGTTAAATTCAACAAACAGGAAATCGATGATGTTTGAAGGAGCGTAATATTTCTAATTATCTATTTATTGAATGAATTTAAAACTCTATCTAAAGTCGCAAGCATTCGAGTTCCGTTCCTTATTCTGAATTCAATTTAATTGATTCATAAATTTGATGATTCGATGGCTCATAAATTCGATGGTTCTGCTATAGGACACAAGAAAATACCATAGCTTGATATATAATTTTGTTAAATCAGTGTTGAACTCTGTTCATTGTGAAATTAAACATTATTGGTGAGGTTAGTTTTCATCGAAAGATAGAGCTGAATGGTTTCATTGAATGCAGTGTCAAAGCTTACGGGTTTAAGCTCTGATTGAAAGCTCATGGTTTTAAGTTTTGTTTGCAGCATTTTGAAATAACATGATTTCTATTAGTCTTGTGAAAGATCTGAAGAGTGAATGCGTTGGAAGGGTACTAAACGCAAGGTTCATATGAGAAGGTTTTGAAGTGAACCTGCTTATGGTGGGTTTTACCCGCTATCAAGTGGTATCAAAGCAGGAAAATTATTTCCTGCGGAAGAAGAGTTTGCATACAGAGGAAGAAGAGGTACAGTTTTGCAAAGATTTGTAAGCTTGTGATTTTCTCTTATATTGTGAAGGTAGCGGCCAAGGAAGGTGAGAAGATTGCAGCAGCCTAGAGCAGGAGTGCTCAAATGGTTCCACAGGAGTGAACTAGAGAGATGCCAAAAGCTGGAGCTCAGGAGAGAAGCTTGGTGAGGTATCTGGTAGCAAGAAGGGCTTGCTATTGCAGAGGTTTTGTTGCAACTCACGGAGGACAATTCTGCAGAGGATGCAGGCGAGAATTTTTCAAGCATGCTGTTGCAGGAAGATTAAAAGGAGCAGTTCCATAGATGACGTGGATTGCTGACATTTAGAGAAGACATATGACCAGGAGGTCATAAATTTTTGTGCCTCGAGAGTCTGATGCAGGGGCATCTGAGAGATTCGAATTCAAATTCGAATCTGAAGATGAAGAGATGGTTATGCGAATAGTCATAAAATTTTAGAGTGAAAATTTGTTAAAACCGATGCTAAGTTTTTGTAATTGATCTGCCATGTGGGTGTTGAGAAGATGAATGGTTGTGGATCTCAGTCGATTCACGAACCTTTGTAATATCTATATAAATGAAAATCTGTGTGTGCATGAGGACAAGGGAGCGGTTGCAATGTAATAGCATAGGGATTTTTGTCTAAGGCTGAAATGCCTTAGTTTTGTAGTTGGTTCTGTATATAATAGGAACGTGTGGATTTTTGTGTATATGTGTATTCAAAGTTGTTTGTTTGTGATTAGATTTCTGAGTTAGTGTCGTGTTGTTTTATGGGATTCATGTTAAAAATTGTTGAACTAAATTGAGGAAGGAATCAATTTCTGTGTTAAATTCAACAAACCGGAAATCGATGATGTTTGAAGGAACATAATGGTTCTTGTTAGTGTCAGTCTAGTCATACTGCCATCAGTTATCAAAACTGCTCTTTTGCATTTGCATATTAGATGTCTCATATCGAATAAATTTCACCATTCTGCTAGGTCATGGACTCATTGATGGTAGTAATTTTTCATCAGTTTTCCCTTATGAGGTACTTGCTAATTCTCCTCTCTATGGTCTTCAGTCATTAGACACTTTCATTCTCAAAACCATGTCAGTAGGCCATAGGACGGGTCTCATTAGTTCAAGGTCTCAACATGGTCAAGTTAATGAGTCAAATGTCAATAATATCAGCAAGGTCATGAGGAAGCCAAATAAACTCAAAGTCGCAGCACCAGGAAAGTTAGAGATATCATTTATTTAGTTTGATGCAAGTTTCACCTCAAAACCATGTTTTGAGGAGAAAACATAATACTTCGCCTTTTAGTCACAATTCAGAAGCTGTCATCTCTGACAAGATCATCACCCTGCCTTTCAGAGAAGTTTTTCATAGCATGTTCAGCATCAAAACATTTTCCAAGAAGCTCTAGTAGAAAGAGCCCGGAAAGAGCTTTCCAACGGTATATTGCACTCTCAAAACTGACTTCTAGATTGAAATTTATGCTTAAGTGAAATAAAAGCCCTTATATTCTCATATACCCCCTATTTCCCATTTTTCCCTTTAAACTTTATATTATTAAAGTTTTATATTCCTTTAATAAAATACTTCCCCCCTCCCCTTTTCCAAAATACATAGTCGCATGATTAAAATCACATTATAAATACAAATGTGATTATGCCAAACCACTTCCCCTCCATTCCTCATAGAATTTTATAATAAAAATCTTTATATTGCAAAGTCTCGTCGTTCCCAACCACTTCCTCACCATGCTTCATAATAAAAATTTATAATAAAGTTTTACATTGTAAACCCCCCGCTTCCCATCGCAATCGCAAACCTTTAAATCACAAATCTCAACATGTAATGTGTGTCCCCCGATCACCCCAATCGCAAAAGACTCCGATGTGATTGATCGCAAGTCTCCCTTCCAACTCCCAATCTGCTCCTCCGATTAATCGCTCCCGATTATCCCTTAGCCGTCGATCTCGCCAGCCAATCTGATAGTCCTCCACCAATCAGAATGTTCCAATCGCACCATCAAAACCTCTGATGCGATTGATCGCATTTCCTCACCCCAATCTGCCGATTGCAGCCCCTCCCCTGATCTGTCGATCGCAACCCCTTTCCGATTACTTCGATGTCATTGATCGCGCCCCCTACTTCGATCATATCGCAAATCCCTTCTTTCCGATGCGATTGACCCTGGGCCCAGCATACAGTACTTCCGCCCCATTCAAATAAAAACCCTTTTTCCCTTTGTAAAATTAATAAAAGGATTTTCAATGGTTTTCAAAGTAGTCCATCGCATTGGAACTTTTGTATGGTGATTTCAAACACGTCCCACCTCCCGATTCCTGATTGCAGTCACCTCTTTGTATTTAAATACCTTCCACAACATATTGTAAGTTTCGCTGTATGTTATACCCCTTTGTCGTCCATTCCAATTGTGATTAAGATGCGGGTCCTGCCTACTCCCCTTCCCTTTTCCCATGAAAAATAAATTTTTCCCTTCACGAAAGCATAATTTCATTTCAGTTCACCAAAATATTATAAAGGTTGGTCTTCTTCAGAGTAATGATGGAAAGAAAAGCGACAGTCAGTGGCCGAGACCCAAATTCATAACAGTCACATCTGCAATTACGTTGTAAAGAGATCTACGTTACAATGTTTCGCCTTCTCACTGACCAGATGTAACGCAGCTCTTCCTTTACGGAGAGATTATTGGCTCTTGGTTTTCCATCTTTGGTTATGATTTCTCCTCTTCCCATCGATTTGTATTCTCGCAAAATCTGTCTATTTATTGTAAATGCTAATCATTTGTAAAGGGCTGAGGTCTGAAAACTCAGAAGTAGGGGAAACAATGTGGTGGTGAGCTCTGCACTCCATTGTACAGTTTGGCAGGGAATTAATAAAGTGATGCAGCTCTAATTTGTGACATTCATGTGGCATGAGTTTTAGCATATGTCTCTCCTTTATGTTTCATAATGTACATTGTTATGTTTCACCATTCATCCATAAACATTTCCAGTTGAATGTTTTCAAGTCAGAAAGGTAGAATCCATTTTATATGCTCTGCGTTCGGGAACCATTCATACTCTGTGTATTTTCTTTTGTTTGAAAAGGATTCATTTATTATGGCCTTTTCAGCTTCTCAAACAGTCTTTCCAATCCATATTATTTCAACTTGATTTCTAAATCTCCTGCCTATCTTGCCCCATGAAATACCATGTATCCTGATTTAATTCCTCGTTTCATACTGTCCTCTTGTCCCATACATCCCTGAAATTTCATTCATGCATCAAAAATCCTTTTCCCTTTTATATATCTAGCCTAAAATTAGTTCATTATTGTGTTATTGAATATCTATTCTACGGAGAGAGCCCTCTCCTGCCCTTGTATGGCTAGCTACAAGGCTGAGCGTGGTTTACTTGTTACCCTAATTTTCCTTTTCCAGCCTGAGGTTCAGATTGGGTGCTAACATCTTTGGTGACCATACTGGGTAGAACACTACAAACTTTTTGCATAGAAGATTCATCACCCCAGTAATATCTTTCTTGTAAAGTCTTGATGATGATATTTCAGAGTTTTCTAGGCTGATTTAAATATTGTATAGTAGAAATTTGACCACATTTGCTTCAAGAAGATACACAAGGGCTAATCATGATCCAAATCCTCCCCCTGTGTTTGAAAATCCAAATCTTATCCCAAGAATAGTCAGAAGACAAGAGGGATCACTGAGTTCGACACCTATTTTCAGGTCCCATACTTGGCCCAGTGAGTGGTTTTTTGTAGAAGAGCTTTCTTTTGACGAGAGTTTTGAGCTCTCTTTGTTAATAAATAAGTCTAAAACTGCACTCGAAGACACAGTTTTAGATCCAGAGTTCCTTGTGGATATTGAAGTTCAAAGAGCGAATTCCTCCATTGATGACTACATTTTGAATTCTCCCCAGTCCATCACTGCAACTTATATTCCTGAGCCTTCAGAATCATTAGGAGCAACATTTCCTCCTCCTAATTCATCAGCATCCCCTTCAGTCAACTCCCAGTTATCATCTCCTCCAACAACACCTCCCCCGAATCCTGAAAATCCTATTGTAAATCTACCCAGAGTCATGGTTGCTCGGTATGCACCCTTGGTTTTACCTCAGGTTCTCAATTATATTCCTACTGATTATCAGAGGAAAATTCCTATCTTTGATGCCACTAAGGGAATTACAGACCAACAGCATGTTGATAAGATGAATGAATTTTTTGACTAGCATGAAGTAGAATAAAAGAATGTAGCTACCAAGTTGTTTGTTCAAAGCTTCGGAGGTGAAGTTAGAAATTGGTTTAGAGCTTTACCAGCTGGCTCAATTGGTACTTTACCGGAGTTACACAAAGTTCTTAGACTGGTGGGAGGTGAAAAGGAATCCACACCAAATTCTGTCAGAATATGAGAATATTAAAAGAAATGTGGGTGAAACTGTGCAAGACTATTGTTTAAGATTCAATGTTGTATACAATGCTATTTCGGCAAACCTGAAACCTCCTGTGGATTCAGCTATGTTGAAGTTTCCCGATGGTTTTGATGCTGATATGGCATATCAACTACGTGAAATAGATCCGTCGTCACTGGAAGACATGCAGAGGATAACAGTAAGCATTGAAGCTAATATGATGGCTAGAAGAGCTCGAGCCAGAGCTGAAAAGAAAGTCGTGGTGAAAGAGGAGGCCTCCCCTTCGGACAACAAAATGGACACACTGATTCGTACAATGGAAAGGATGGTCGATTGATTAAGCATCTTGGATAGACCAGAAACTCAAATAAGAAATTCGAATTTTAGAGGACAATAGCAGCCGCAATTTAGAATTAGATAGAGAGAACAGAAGGCGCAGGACCAAGCGGCACCACAGCAATAGATTAAAACGCCATTACAACCGAACTACGTGCAAGGGATAGACTCAGATGATGATAACCCTGTGTTTGGGGCCAATCACTTTTTCACAACTGATGGTGTGCCCATTTTCCTCATAGAAGACGAAGAATACACTATGGTGACTCCAGACATTCGAGGGGACGAAAATTTCATATTGGAAAATGACGTAGTGTTAGAAGAAGAATCTGATGACTACCAGAGAGAGTATATGAACGCTCTATCAACCCAGAAAAGGCAGTATTCCCTGAGGAAAAAAAACGTTACAATCAGTCCCATTCAAAAGAGAAAAGAACTCCAAATGAAGGACGAGGCACAGAAGAAATGAAAAGAGCCGGCCAATCCTTCATCCAGTAAAGCACTCGCAGCTACTAACACAGCAAATGAAAAAAGCCAGCAGAGCATAGTGAAGGAGCAAACAGACAAGAAAGACCCTCCCATTAAAGAGGTATAAAAAGCTCCTTCCTTTAATTTAGAAAATGAAATTTCTAAACTCAAAGTGTCTATGCCCCTGACCGAGTTGGTGAAGAATAGTGTATATAAAATTCAGGTGTCTAAAGTTTTGCAAATTGACCCTCTTTCTGATATGGTTAATGTGGAAGATGACCAACCTGAACTTATTTTTGGTCCAGCCATAGGAGAATCTGAAGAAAATGAAGTCCCTCCCTTTTACCTAAGTCTTAGGTTGCATGATTTTGTCTTGCATAACGCCATGTTGGACTCCGGGGCCTCGCATAATTTGATGCCCAAAGCTGTCATGGAGAAGTTAGGCCTTGATATTACTATAAAATACCACGATTTGTATTCTTTTGACTCGAGTAGGGTCCATTGTATTGGTCTTATCAAAGAACTGGTAGTGTCTTTAGATCAAATCCCAGCTAAAAATGTCTTGATGGATGTAGTTGTTGCTGATGTCCCACCGAGGTTTGGAATGCTTCTATCTAGGTCTTGGGGTGCAAAACTTAAAGGGACCATACAACTTGAAATATCTTATGCCACAATCCCTATATTTGGCCAGTTGAGAAAGTTATAAAGGGAAAATAAAATGAAATATATGATCACTAGCAAAGACAAGTCGGTAAACCATCCCATCAATGCAGTCCACACAGATTTAGAGTCTTTTGTCTTATATTCAGATGGTGATTTAAATGATGAGGGTGTTCAGTTAGTACAAGTGGATGAGATACCTGAGATTTTAGAGAATTTCAGAGAAGTCCTCAAGCAGGAAAAAGAGAAAACAACCAGCACTTCTGAGTCTCCTGCCTGCCAGTAGCAAAAAGACAGTGAACAGCCAGAAATCAGCCAAGGCGAAGAGAAGGAAGAAACTAAATTTCAGCATCTAAAAGAAGAAGAAGAAGGCCTATGGGGTATGGATTTTGATGGAGCTGTTAGTAAGGATGGAGTAGGTATTGGAATATGGATTCGGAGCCCTGTTTTCCAGCCTAAAAAGGTCCCTAGTAATGTTAGAGTATGTTCTTATAAGTTGGCTTTTGACTGCTCTAACAATGAAGCAGAGTATGAAGCTTTGATTGCAGGGCTCAAAATCTTGAAGAAGTTGAAGGCAAAAAGGATTTCTGTGTATGGTGACTCTGAATTAATAATCAAGCAGGTGAAAGGAGAATACCAAGCTAAACATCCAAGACTGAGGGCATACAGAAATGCAGTTATAGACATTTTGAAGACATTCCCAGAGTACACCTTGACAACAGTGCCCAGGATGCAGAATCTTATTGCTGATTCTCTTGCCACTACTGCAAGTAACCTAAGGATTCCGATGAACTCCAGCAACAATTTTGAGATCCGTGTCGAGCATAGGCCTACTGTTCCAGAAAATTTAAGGTATTGGCAAGTATTTTTGGATGATAATGAGATCATTGCATTTTTGTAGGGTGATAGAAAATTCAAGGACACTCCCATAGAAGGTGAGTATGTGGTCGATGATCAAGAATTGGAAACAAACCAGATGGACATATTGCAACTGAAAGATAATGTAATTCCTAAAGGTCTCATACCTTTAGAGGAGTTGTTTGATCAGGATGATGTGGCCAAGAAGCCAAGCTTGGTGCCCACGGAGAAAGGAGTTGAAGATGTGAACCTGAGAACATCTGATCAGCCCAAGTTCATGAAATTGTCAAAGGCATTGTCCCTTGAAGTGAAGGAGAAGTATGTGAAGTTTCTTTCTAAATTTTCTGATGTATTTGCATGGGATTATTCATATTTGAAGGTGTATGATAAGAAAATAATCCAACATACTATTCCTATCAAGCCGGATCAAAAGCCATTCAGACAGAAGATGAGAAGAATCAATCCGAAGTTGCTTCCATCCATCGAAAAAGAGGTAAATAGATTGTACAAAGCTGGTATCATAGTCCCCATTAGATTTTCTGACTGGATTTCAAATTTGGTCCCAGTACGTAAGAAGACTGGAGAAATAATATTGTGTATAGATTTTCCAAACTTGAATAAGGCTTCCTTAAAGGATAATTATCCACTTTCGAAAATGGACCATATTCTGCAGAGAATAGTTGGAGCATCCAGGATGTCACTACTTGATGGCTACTCAGGCTACAACCAAATCTTGGTGCATGAGAAGGACCAAGATAAAACTGCCTTCACAACACCCTGGGGAACCTTTCAATACACCAAAATTCCTTTTGGACTGAAGAGTGCAGGAGCTACTTTCCAGCGTGCAATGGACATCTCTTTTGCCAATGAATTATATGTTTTTCTGGTTATTTATTTGGATGATTTGACAGTTTTTTCAGGATCAGATGATGAGCATTTGCACCATTTGAGATTTGTTTTCAGCGATGCAAAAAGTTTGGAATTTCTCTCAATCCCAAGAAGTGTCTCTTTGCCATGGATGAAGGCAAGCTGTTGGGGAAGATCATCTCCAAATATGGTATTCACATCGATCCAGCTAGAGTGGAGGCAATTCAGCTCATAGACCTGTCACGAAACAAGAATGAGATTCAAGCTTTTAATGGTAAAATGAACTTTTTGTGCCGATTTATACCCAATCTGGCTGAACATTTGAGGGAAATGACTAATATGTTGAAGAAGGACAACATTGTTAAATGGAGTGAGGAGGCTATCAAATCATTCAATCTGGTAAATTTTTCTTTGTCCAATGCCCCAGTTTTGATCATTCCCAAATACACTCAAGACTTTATTATATTTTCATTTGCATCGGAGCATACTATGGCTGTTGTTTTGATGCAAAAGAGAGATGAAGTAGAAAATCCAATTGCCTTCTTCAGTAGGAATATTAGAGACACTGCTTTGAAGTATCATATTATTGAAAAACAGGCATTGGCTCTTATCAAAGCATTGAAGGATTTTAGGATCTATATTCTGCATTCACATACTGTAGCGTATGTCCCTAACGCAACAGTGAAGGATGTGTTGATGCAAACTGATCCAGAAGGTCGAAGAGGTAAATGGATAGCGGCTATGTTAGAGTACGATCTAGAGATCAAGCTCACGAAGTTGATCAAAGGCCAAGGCTTGGTGAAATTGATGGCCCAATCAAATCTGCATGCTTTAGATATAAACTTCATAACAGCAGTGGCAGAAATCGAAGACGAAGGTATGCTGGTTCCAATTTCAGCTATTTTTCTGCAGTCCCTGTGGTATTCATATATTGTCTATGTCCTTCAACATTTTTCACCACCTACGGGCATGTCTAAGAGTAAGGGTAGATCTCTGAAGCTTAAGTCTGCAAAATACTGCATTTTAGACAACGCTCTGTATTGGAAAGATCTAGGAGGCGTTCTGCTCAATTGTTTGGTTGAAGAAGAGGCGCAGAAGGTAATGCACGATTTTCATAAAGGCGACTGTGGCAGTCAATTGTTCTGGAAGACTAAAGCTAAAAAAGTATTGAGAGTAGGATATTATTGGCCCACATTATTTTCTGATTTATATAAGACAGTGATGAAATGTCATGAATTCCAAATCTTCCAAGGGAAGAATAAATTACTTCCACTCCCTTTGAAACTAGTTTCAGTGAACGCACCCTTTTAGTAGTAGGGGCTCGATTTCATAGGAGAAATTCATCCCGCGTCCTCAGCACAACACTGATGAATATTGACAGGGACAAATTACTTTACGAAATGGATTGAGGCCGTCCCAGCCAGGCAAGTAACAGACACGGTAATCATTCAATTCCTGGAATCGAATATTTTATCTTGTTTTGGCTGCCCATGCAAAATCGTAATAGACAACACAAAAACGTTTTGATCCAAGAAGATGATCGATTTTTGTAACAAATACAACATCACGCTGGGCCATTTGACAACATATTATCCACAGGGCAACAGCCTAGCTGAGTCATCTAAAAAATTGTTGGTGAATATAATTAAGAAAATGTTGGAGGCAAACAAAATAAATTCAAACCGAAAGCTCATCAACGCACTGTGGGCAGACAAAGTTAGTAGTAAAATATCAATAGGTATGTCACCATTTGAGCTGGTTTATGGTACTGATGTTGTATTTCCTACATCCCTTACAGTCCCAGTTGTGAGATTATTGCAAGAAGTTGGTAGCGAGGACAATGACAATCAGCGAAGGATCAATCAAATGATCCACCTTCATAAAACAAGAGAGGAAGTGTCATAGAATGCTATTCAGTTGCAGGAGAAGATTAAAAATATCTATGACAGGAAGACAAAAGTAGAAAAGTTTCAGCTGGATGATATAGTGTTGAAATGGGATGCCAGAAATGAAGACAAAGGGAAGCATGGTAAGTTTGACAATCTGTGGAAAGGACCATACAGGATTTCAGCATACAGAGGACAGAATGCCTTCTTGATCTCAGAAATGGACGGCTAGGATTGCCCTGGAGGAGCAATGAATGGTAGACTTTTGAAGCACTACCATGGTTGAAGATGACGGATCAGGATCTATATCATCATCATTGTATATACCATGTTAATTTTTATCGAAGTTCAAATACACAGTCATTCTAGTTTGGGGCCCGAGGTGAAGGCTATAAAGCTTGGATGATATGTGTATGGTGTGGGTTTATTTCAGTTTTCAGTCTTAGTCTTGAAGTCAGTGTCAGTCTGCATTGTGTCATTTCTCAACATTTTTTAACTCCTTGCCCAATGGATAAGGCTATATGGTCTACGGTGTTCTTGGCACCTCCAAAGGAGCTACCATCCCCATCAGAGCCAATGTTAGTGTCAGTCTAGTCATACTACCATTAGTGATCAAAACTTCTCTTTTGCATTTGCATATTAGTTGTCTCATACCGCATAAATTTCACCATTCCGCTAGGTCATGGACTCATTGATGGTAGTAATTTTTCATTATTTTTCCCTCATGAGGTACTTGCTAATTCTCCTCTTTATGGTCTTCAGTCGTTAGACACTTTAATTCTCAAAACCATGTCAATAGGCCATAGGACGAGTCTCATTAGTTCAGGGTCTCACCATGGTCAAGTTAATGAGTCAAATGTCAATAATATCAACATGGTCATGAGGAAGCAAAATAAACTCAAAGTCGTAGCACCAGGAAAGTCAGAGATATCATTTATTCAGTTTGATGCAAGTTGCACCTCAAAACCATGTTTTGAGGAGAAAACATAATACTTTGCCTTTCAGTCACAATTCAGAAACTATCATCTTCGACAAGATCATCACCCTGCCTTTCAGAGAAGTTTTTCACAACATGTTCAACATCAAAACATTTTCCAAGAAGATCCAGCAGAAAGATCCTGGAAAGAGCTTTCCAACGGTATATTGCACTCTCAAAACTGACTTCTGGATTGAAATTTATCCTTAAGTGAAGTAAAAGCCCTTATATCCTCATATACCCCCTATTTCCCATTTTTCCCTTTAAACTTTACATTATTAAAGTTTTATATTCCTTTAATAAAATACTTCCCCCCCCCCCTTTTCCAAAATACATAGTCGCATAATTAAAATCACATTATAAATACAAATGCGATTATGCCAAACCACTTCCCCTCCATTCCCCATAGAATTTTATAATAAAAAGCTTTATATTACAAAGTCCCACCGTTCCCAACCACTTCCCCACCATGCTTCATATTAAAACTTTATGATAAATTTTTACGTTGTAAATCCCCTACTTCCCATCACAATCGCAAACCTTTCAATCGCAAATCGCGACATGTAATGTGTGCCCCCCGATCACCCCAATCGCAAAAGACTCCGATGCGATTGATCGCAAGTCTCCCTTTCGACTCCCGATCCACTCCTTCAATTAATCGCTCCCGATTATCCCTTAGCCGTCGTTCTCGCTAGCCAATTCGATAGTCCTCCGCTAATCAAAATGTTCCAATTGCACCATCAAAACCTCCGATGCGATTCATTGCATTTCCTCCCCCCGATCTACCGATCGCAGCCCCTTTCTGATTACTCCGATGCGATTAATTGCGCCCCCTACTTCGATCGCATCGCAAATCCATTCTTTCCAATGCGAATGACCCCGGGCCCACCATACAGTACTTCCGCCCCATTCAAATAAAAGCCCTTTTTCCCTTTGTAAAAGTAATAAAAGGATTTTCAAAAGTTTTCAAAGTAGTCCATCGCATCAGAACTTTTGTATGGTGCTTTCAAACACGTCCCATCTCCTGATTCCCTATTGCGATCACCTCTATCTATTGAAATACATTCCACAGCATAGTGAAAGTTTCATTGTATGTTATACCCCTCCTCCATCCATTCCGATTGCGATTAAGATGCGGGTCCCACCTACTCCCCTTCCCTTTTCCCATGCAAAATAAAATTTTCCCTTGACGAAAGAATAATTTCATTTCAATTCAACAGCGTATTATAAAGGTCGGTCTTCTTCAGAGTAATGATGGAAAGAAAAGCGACAGTCAGAGGCCGATACCCAAATTCGTAACAGTCACATCTGCAATTACGTTGTAAAGAGATCTGCGTTACAATGTTTCGCCTTCTCGATGACTGAATGAAATGCAGCTCTTCCTTTACGAAGATATTATTGGCTCTTGGTTTTCCATATTTGGTTATGATTTATCCTCTTCCCATCGATTTGTATTCCCGCAAAATCTGTCTATTTATTGTAAAAGCTAATCATTTGTAAAGGGTTGAGGTCTGAAAACTCAGAAGTAGGGGAAACAGTGTGGTGGTCAGCTCTGCGTTCCATTGTAAATTTTTGCAGGGAATTAATAAAGTGATGCAGCTCTGATTTGTGGGATTCATGTGGCATGAGTTTTAGCATATGTCTCTCCTTTATGTTTCATAATGTACATTTTTATGTTTCACCATTCATCCATAAACATTTCCAGTTGAATCTTTTCAAGTCAGAAAGGTAGAATCCATTTTATATGCTTTGCCTTGGGGAACCATTCATACTCTGTGTATTTTCTTCTGTTTGAAAAGGATTCATTTATTATGCCCTTTTCAGCTTCTCAACAGTCTTTCCACTCCACCTTATTTCAACTTGATTGCTAAATCTCCTGCCTATCTTGCCCCATGAAATACCCTGTATCCTGATTTAATTCCTCCGTTCATACTGTCCTATTGTCCCATACATCCCTAAAATTTCAGTCATGCATCAAAACCCCTTTTCCCTTTTATATATATAGCCTAAAATCAGTTCATTATTATGTTATTGAATATCTATTCTACGGAGAGAGCCCTCTCCTGCTCTTGTAGGGCTAGCTACAAGGCTGAGCGTGGTTTAGTTGTTACCCTGATTTTCCTTTTCCAGCCTGAGGTTCAGATTGGGTGCTAATAGTTCTAATTATTTGTTTATTGAAAGCATTTAAAACTCTGTCTGAAGTTGCAAGAATTCGATTTCTGTTCCTTATTCTGAATTCGATTGAATTGATTCATAAATTCGATGGTTCTACTATAGGATGCAAGAAAATACCATAGCTTGATATGGAATTTTGTTAAATCAGTGTTGAACTCTGTTCATTGTGAAATAAAACACTGTTGGTGAGGTCGGTTTGCATCGAAAGACAAAGATGAATGGTTTCATTGAGTGCAACATGAAATCTTATAGGTTTAAGCTCTGATTGAAAGCTCATGGTTTTAAGTTCTATTTGCAACTTTTTGAAATAACGTGATTTCTATCAGTCTTGTGAAAGATATGAAGATTCAATGCATTGGAACGGTGGTAAATGCAAGGTTCATATGAGAAGGTTTTGAAGTGAACTTGCTTATGGTGGGTTTTACTGGCTATTAGGACGGGTACCAATCATGATAGGGACTGCACCCCTCTGCGACAATCCTGTGATAAAATAGACATTGAAAAATTTGATTTCAAGTTCCTAATCTCGAAGCATGAACTTTTCTTGGTCTTCATCCCAGATTCTTATCAAATACTGAAGAAATTCCGGTTGAGCCCTGAGGCACAATGTTAGGAAGAATTTCTTTAGCCCACAATCTCTGAGGGCATCCATGCATCGATCATTTTCCATGGAAATTTCATCTTCCTCACTGTGTTCCCTCTCTTTTCACTCAATCACCATTCTTTCTGCTTGGTACCTACACATATGAGCATTGTTAGTCTACTTGGGCACTGAAATTTGCAAGAAAATGACTGCATTTTCCTTAGAATTATGCAAATTTTTATGTTGCGCGGTTGGCATGCCCTCTGTGTAAAAAATGGGCGATTGGCACGGGTCCATGCCTGAAAATCGCGCCAACTGCGATGCCCTAATTTTGATAAATCTACTCTTAGGAAATCAAAATGAAATGTACATGTAGTGAAATTTAGCTTAAAATATGGGAAATGGTGTTGGCTCTTACTTGAGACTGACGGAATCAAGATCGGTTCACTGGATCACTCGCAATCGTCGCCGCAAGATCACAAAGCACAATGGGTCACCGTTGCTCCACAAAGACGTAAAAGTGAAAAGTAAATAATGTTTACCACATATGGTATTTTATAACTTTTCAAAATATTAAAATTAGGTTTTAAAACATATTTGTTGATTATTTTACTTTTGAGAAATGGATTTTACATATGTCTCTTGTGCAGCAATAGGTTTTTCGCATGGTTATGATGAAGTAATGAGTTATATTTTATACTTTTTTGGACTCGGTAAAAACATGAAAAAGTCACTACTAGAGCCATCTTTCAGCTCTTTTCTAACTCTCTAAAACTGAAAATATTACTGAGACGCTTGTCGTTTTGAACTCGTTAAATGGCTGTGAAACGATATCTACCCAGTATACATTTACCCCTTTTTCGAGCTAGGATATATTATTTACGAAAAAGGAATACCTTATCCTATCATGACTAAGAGGTTCTCTCGGATGATGTTTCCTACCTTTTCGGATCTAAGAGACTATTTACGAAACTTACATCTGAGGTAAAAAAAGGTAGAAAAGATGGTGAATAAATTTGTTGGTGAGGTAAATCCCCTCTGTGGACAGAGGCGATCCCAATAGCCCTAAGGTGGGTCTAGCAACAAAAAAACAAGCTATAATATTCCTAGTTAATGAATAGATGAAGATTCGATAGATGACTGACCGGAGGTCCTATGCTGTTGTTGCCGTAAGAAATAATGGCTGCCTCTCGCTCATGGTTTAACAGATCATGGTCCACTCACTTTCACGCTCGGACACCTGCACACACACAAGAAACAATGACAATATACAACATACTAATTCACATTCGTAACTATTATTCAGTCGAAGAGGACTAAATCAATTGCATTAAATAAACAACATAACACAATGATGGAACCAACACCATAGTCGAGTATATTAATAAATGAAAGGAAGAGTACAACCAAGCTTCGATGTTACGGTCTCCTCCAATAGAGTTCAAGAAGAGCACGTCTCACAAAGGCTCATCGGGAATACAGACAAGACACTCTCTATGGATTTCTCCTTGGTTCTACCTTCTCAATAGAAATTACTCAATTATAGTATTCTTCTCCAAGCTCAGTGAGCTTTCATAAAGGGAGAAGGCCTATTTTTATAGAGGGAGAGGGAGAGGTTAGGATCCCTATAATTATGGAAGGGAGGCCTATCTTCAAGGAGTGTTCCATGGGAGGTGGAAACCACTGCCTAAAGAGGGAGATATGTGGCTGATCAACTTAACGACTTCTAGTGACTCATTCCTAAGGTAGTTAGAAGGAAACTTCTGCCTCTAATTTTTAAAAAACATTCCTAAAACAACTTGGTGCGGGCACTGCACTGAGATAGAGTGGCAGGTGGCGCGGGCTATGCAAATCTTGACATCGGCGTGAGGGGTGAACTGGCTACCCACGCTAAGGCCAAAACATAGATTTTGTGTGCTTTTTTGAGGACATGTTCAATAGGAGAAAATATTTCCTTATGTAGAAGGATGCAAAGAAGGTGTTTGCAAAGTATGACATTGCTCACAAGTCACGGGAATGACCCTCCAATATGCAGGATGAGGGATTGCAGGGATGGTGACAAAATGCTGTGTAACAGATGCCCCCTAAAGCATGAGGTACGAGAGAGAGGGAGGGGTGAAATGCTTTATGAGAATGTGTTCGAACCAAACACTATTGTTAGAAAACCTGCGAGTACAAATACAATTGATATCTCTGATACATGACATGTGGCATGGGCGTAGCCATCCATAGTGGATTACATAAAAATTGAGATCCGAGGTATGGACACAACCATCCAGAAATAATGATCAACATATAGACTCAAGTATGGTTGCAACCATCCAATCAGAAGAGTCATGTAATAAGTCATAGTAATCCACAAAGAACCCACAACCTAGGTTTCATCAGACAAAACCCATGGTCTTGCGCCCCATCTCAACCCGAAAAAAGTACAAATTCAAGCAAGCGAATAGACGATTTGAAGTCGAACATGTAGGAACATCGTCTGATTACCATCCAATAATGAAAGCTGCTAACAAACGTAAGAGAAACTACCAAAAATGACAATGGCTCTTAAGGTACAAAAGGTACAATCCATGGAATGTGAATAGTGATCTGGTGTCGAACACCCGTAGAATCAGCCGATCAAAGGTCGATGATGTGAACCTTGCATTGGATGCAAAGAACTTGCTGTTATAGCATGCATGCTCCAAGGTACCCTAAGGGAGTCTCTAGATCATCTTGCTAGAAAATGAGCTGAAGTAGAGAGGAAGCGACTTGGTCGAAGGAGGGCCATGATGTTTCCCACATCATCGACACGAGACATAGGAATATGATGTTTGTGAATCAGGACCAATAGAGAATCAGAGGGAGGTTGAAAATTTCAGAGGCAAGCTTCTCTTGAACATATCAGTGGCACGACACTAGATTTGGCAGTATTTGACATCAAGGGATTTGAGGTCATGGTGATGTGGAAAAGAGCAGATGAGCGGTTTTGGTGAGATAAATCCCCTCTGTAGACAGAGGCGATCCCACTAGCCCTAGAGTGGGTCTAGCCACAAACAAGACACGCTATGACATCAATTCATATTTTACGAATGGATGGAGACTCGATATATAACTTACCATATATCCTGCGTTGTTGACATCGTTGAAAGAGTGGCTACCTCTTGCTCCTGGTTTGACAGATCATGATCCGCTCATTCTCATGCTCAGATACCTGCACTTACACAAGAAACAAAGATGATACACAACATACTATTTTTCATCCGTAACTATTAGTCAGTTGAAGAAGAATAAATAAATTATATCAAATAAACTTAACATAAGAGATGGAACCAATACCATAGTCGAGTATATTAGTGAAAATAAGGAAGAGTACAGTTAGGCTTTGACATTGCAGTCTCTTCTAGCAGGGTTCTAGCGGAGCATGTCTCATGAAATCTCGTCGGGAATTTGGATGGGGCTCTCTCTATGGAATTCTCCTTGGTTCTACCTTCTTGATAGCGACTACTTAGCTATAGTATCTCTTCTCCAAGTTCAACTTCTTGGATACATGTTCAACTAGCTTTCATAAAGGGAGAAGGCATGTTTATATAGAGGAAGAGGGAGAGGTTAGGATCTCTATAATCATGGAATGGAGACCTATATTAAAGGAGTGGTCCATGGGAGGAGGAAACCACTACCTAAATAGGGAGATCTGTGGCTCATCAAATTAACCATTTCCTGTGACTCATCCCTGAGGTGGTTAAAGGAAACTTTCAACTCTAATTTGTTAAAAAACATTCCCAAAAATGCTAGCACGGGTACCAAAAAGAGACAAAGTTCCAGCTAGCATAGGCTCTAGTGTACATCCTCTACATTGGCACGAGGGGTGAACTGGTTACCTGTGCCAATGCCAAAACATAGGTTTTTGTGGGCTTTCTGAGGAAATTTTCAACAGGAGAAATGATGTCCTTATGTAGAAGGATGCAAAGAAGGTGTTTGCATAGTAAGACACTTCACACAGGTCACAGGAAAGACCCTCCAATATGCGGGGCAAGGGATTGCAGGGACAGTGACAAAATGCTATGTAACAGATGCCCCCTAAAGCATGAGGTCTGAGAGAGAGGGAGGGGCGAAATTGTTTATGAGAATGCGTTCGACCAAAACACTACTGTTGGAAAACCTGCAAGTACAAATACAACTGATATATCGAATACATGACATGTGGCATGGGCATATCCATCCATAATAGAGTACATAAATAATGAGATCCGGGGTATGGAAACAACCATCCAATAGTAGGGATCAACAAACAGACTCAGGTATGGTCGTAGCCATCCAATCAGAAGAGTCATATAATAAGTCATAGTAATCCACAAAGAACCCGAAGCTTGGATATCATCAGACAAAACCCAGGGTCTTGCACTCCATATCGACCCAAACAAAGTACAAATTCGAGTATGCGAATATGTGAGCTGAAGTCGAACATGCAAGAAAATCGTCTGATTACCAGCCGATGATGAAAGCTGTTAATAGACGTAAGAGAAACCACCAATGATGACAATGGTTCTCAAGGTATGAAAGGTACAATCCACGGAATGTGAACAGTGATCTGACATCGAACACCCACAGATTCAATCGATCAAAGGCCAATGATGTGGACCTTGCTTTGAATGCGAAGAACCGGCCATTGAGGCATGCAGGATCCAAGGTACCTGAAGGGAGTCTCTAGACCAACTTCCTAGATAATGAGTTGGAGTCGATAGGAAGTGACCTTGATCGAAGGTGGGCCATAATTCTTTCCACATCATCGACACAAGACAGAGGAATATGATGTTTGTGAATCAAGTCCAACAGAGAATCAGAGGGAGGTTGAAAACTTCAGAGGCAAAATTCTCTTGAACATATCGGAGTCATGACACTGGATTTGGCAGTATTTGACATCAAGGAATATGAGGTCATGGTGACATGGAAAATATCAGATGAGTGGTCAAAAGCGAGTACCCAAATACATGAAGGAAAAAAAATGATGAAGTGAGATGTCCCCAACCTGACACGAATGTAGACAAGTGCCATGTTCAAGAGCGACATACTGCCAACACAACTACAACCTGGTTCCTTTTTCCCCCACCATTTCTGGCGAGTACCCCAATTATTTTTGAAAACATGCTTGAAGGGGATAACTTATGCTTGCAATGTAAGTTTTTCCTTCGGACAAATCCAACCTAGTACATTTTATGAGCCCCAAGAAGGAGGAACTAGGGTAACATCATAACGATGGAGTTCGATGTCATCAGTTTTTAATGAGTCTGGCAAAGGAAGAACTCGGCGTCTTTTCATGTTTAGAGAGTTTGAAAAGACAACGGAAAAGAAAACTCCAGCAGTCCCTTTTTGTAGATAGTCCCATAGATCCGAAAAGGTAGAAAACTATGTCTAAGAGAACCTCTTAGTCGCGATAGGCTAAGGTATTCCTTCTTTTGTAAATAATCTATCCCAGCCCGAAAAAGGGGTAAACATATACTGGGTAGATATCGTTTCGTAGCCAATTTAACGAGCTCAAAATGACAAGCAACTCAACAATCTTTTCAGTTTTAGAGAGTCAGAAAAGAGCTGAAAGGTGACTCCACTAGTGACTTTTTCATGTTTTTACCGAGTCCGAAAAATTGTAAAATACAACTCGTTTCTACATCATAACCACGTGAAAACTTGTCGTTGCACAAAAAGATGCATGTAAAACGTATTCTTCAAAAATAATATGAAAATATATAAAAAAATATGTTTTAAAATCTACTTTATGATTTTGGAAAGTTATAAAAGACCAAAAGCGGTAAAATTTATTTAATTTTCACTTTTACCTCTTTGTAGAGCAACAGTGACCTGTTTTCCTTGCGATCGTCTGGCAAAAATTATGAACAATCCATTGGACCAATCTAGATTCTGTCAAATTTAGGTAAGAGCCAACACCATTTGCTATATTTTAAGCTATATTTTAGTACCTTTAATTCTCATTTTGAAACTCTCAGTGGAGGATTTGTAAAAACTAGGGCTCCGCGGTTGGCATGGGTTTTGGGCACGAACCCATGCCAATCGGCCCTTTTTTTCACAAGGGTTGCTCCAGGTGGTGCGACTACTAGAAAAACAGTCGTACCAACGACGCAACCCAAAATCTGCTCTAATTTCAAGAAAAAACAACCGTTTGATTGCAAATTTTAATGCCTAAGAAGTCTTACAATGTTCCTATGAACAATGCATGTAGGTACAAAGTAGAAAAAGATGTTAATTGAGTGGAAGGAGAGAGAAAAAAGTGAAGAGGATGAAAAGGCCATGTAAAATGAAAAATGCATGAATGCCCTCAGGAATTGTGGGCTCAAGAAATTCTTCCTGACACCGTGTCTCTGGGCTCAGCGTGAATTGCTGCAATATTTGATGAGCGTTTGGGACGAAGATCAGGAAAAGTTTTAATTCAGGATCAAGAACTTGAACTCAAAGTTTCTGATGTGTATTTCATCACTGGACTATTGCGTAGGGGTGCAGTCCCTATATTAACTGGTACCCATCCTTCTGGAGAAAGCATGGGGATGGTAATTGACAGGGTGTGCATAGGGGCACGGAAAGGAACACGGAGCGGTAAAGTAGATATCCAAACCGTCCTTGATCTAGGACTGAGAGTAGTGCTACATAATATCATGCAGGCTACGGGATCGCAGGCACCACATGAGGCAACAAAGACACAACTACTTCTTGCTTCAGAGTGCATGAACCTGACCATCTTCAACTGGGCTGAGGCTGTAACCATTAACATCAAGCGGCAGCTCACTAAGTGCAAGAAGGCCAAAATAAAGCAGTTTGGGTACGGATCGATCCTCGTATCATTATTCTTGGAATGATTACCCATATTCCAGCGTCAGGAGGTTATCATCTTGATGCCGCCATCAACAGAGCCACGGATGGCCCGATGGGAAACACTGATGCCTAGAGAAGGGGGTGGCCAACAGATGTCTTGGAGGCTAGAGTTTTTTGATTGGCTTTGACAACAGCTAATTGTCGTGGAGGATTGGCCCTATGCCAGCACAGACTTCACTGGAGACCCAGACCTCTTGCTCTCGGAGGGAGAGGATTGGGACGAAGAACTAGGTAAGACTCATTTTTTATTTTCATGAGTTTATGATTTTTTGGTATATATGCATGTTTTTACAGTTAATCTTATATGGATTTAGATGTTGGCCTAGAGCGTCCCGTAGGTATGTCTCCAATAGCGAGGCAAACTCCTCGTGAATTCAATCCTCAGGGTGAGGGCATTCATGAGGAGATAGTACAGAACGTGGAGGGAATCACCCACGGGATTCAAGGCTATGCTCATTTTGATGATGTACCTCAAGCCTATCAGAGGCACACTATAGAGGTGCCGATTCGTATCCACCACTTGCTGAGGTGGTTGGTACGGGCAGTGACGTGCTATCATGAGCACCACACCCATTAGGCACTTAGGCTTTATTTCCACACATTTTTGAGAGACATGTCATCTCACGATGTAACTGAAACATACATATATTATTTTTTGGGTTTTATGATCCACAAAGTTGCAAACCAACGATATATATATATATATATATATATATATATATATATATATATATATATATATATATATATATATATATATATATATATATATATATATATATATATCCATATATATATATATATATATATATATATATATACATCTATTTTCTACATGGGTCTATTTACACATGATGATGTTTTATAAATTGCACTAATGTCTATCCAGCACAATGTTAGCTATTGCATTTGTTAATGTATTCATTCGTCTTGGTATATGTTGATAAGTAATGAAATCAAAATGTCTTTCAAGTAAATGAATACACAAATACAATCTCAAAATGCATGGGTTTCAAACTGAATAATGACTGTTAAATTGAAGAACAACAAGCTGCAAATCCAGATTCACAAGCAACAAGCATATGCAGAGGTTAATTGCCTCGGTTAATAGTTCCAAAACAACACTATATTTAGCGACATTGTTTTTAGTCGGTCCTAAACAAATACCTTGTAAGTTAATCAACTCACCGACATGATCATAAATTACCTAGGTTGTCGAAGAAAATTTCCTGGTACTGCGAGAGGCACCATACGCGAAACCGACATAAGGGGAAATAGACATATGCATGGCAAACAAGACCCAATAAGCAGAAAAAATCTCATAAAGCACATCAAAACAAAGAATACAAAAATGAAAAAATCACCTATGTACACATATCATGCATGAATGACTCAAGCATAATACTTTTTTAGATACAACCCATTCCTGGGGTGTGATAAGGGATAACCTTCATAATCAATAAGTTCATAAGCCCCATTCTATAACACACATTTGATGATGTAGGGCCCATGCAACATTGGTTGGAATTTTCCTGCTCCCAGCTTGTCATGAGCTTGGTTGTACAAGAGAACGAGGTTGCATTCGATAAAAGAACGAGGGGAAACTATTTGGTCAAAATGGGCTTCGATGACCAAGGAAGCCAAGCGAAGAGTTTCATCCAATCTCTCTAAGTAGAGGAGACGTTCTTCTTCAGGAAAAGTATTAGGCAGTAATTCCACGACTAGTTTGAGTGAAGGGATTTCACATTCAATTGAAAGAGTGGCTTCTAGGCTGTATACCAACTGGAATGGGGTAAATCTAGTTGAACTCTTAATCGACGTTCGGTAAGCCCATAGAGCTGAAAATAACATGAGATGTTAGTTCGATTTATGGATCCCAATTGTTCGTTGAAACACTGTAACAATAACTTTGTTTATGGCTTCAACTTGGCCATTAGCTTGAGGATAATAAGGCGTTGAGCTGTTGTGACATAGACCCAACTTAGACGTCAGCTTCAGCATCATGTAATCCCAAAAATGAAAACGATGATCTGTAAAGATGGCTTGAGGGACACCAAACTAAGAAATAACGTGACTAAATATGAACTATGATGTTGTCTTACCATCTGTAGCCAGTGTAGGCATTGCTTCAGCCCATTTCATAAAATAATCGACGACGACAATAATATAGGCATTCCCCCCGGCCGAAAAAGGGTTACACGTCATAAAATCGATGCCCCATTTGGAAAAAGTATCAATGGTAATGACAAGGTGTAAAGGAATAGGTGGCGCATGAACTTGCGTTGATATATCTGGCACGCATGGCATTTGCATACTGAAACAATGCAATATTTAAAAATGGATGGCCAAAAATAGCCAACACGAAGTATCTCTTGTGCAGTGGCATAACCAGACATGTGACCACCACAGGCGCCACTGTGGCAGTCATTTAAAACTTTCTCAGCTTCCTCGAAGGTCAGGCAATGGAAAAGTATAGAATCAAGTCCAACACGATACACGGTATCTCTAGAAATGTGATAAGGTTGCGACTGATGCAGAATCTGGTGTCGAGTATCCTTCGTTAACTCAGACATGAAATTAGACATTTGAAGGTACACAATTATATCACCATACCATGGATTGAGGGTGCTAATCAAGAAAAGAGTTTCATCTGGAATATGATCCTCAGAATGAGAAGGAGTAGAGTCGACAGGGAGAGAACAAACTAAATCAGCGAAAACAAGTGATTTCTTCGATTTGGTGGTAGTAAAATCCAAATCAAACTCTTGGAGGATAACAATCCACTTCAAGTATTTTCCCCCCAAAAGCTGCCAAGAAAAAATATAAGTCATGGGATTACAATCAGAAATCAAGGTCACCATGCGTAAAAGGATATCATGACGAAAATGCTGGATGGCCTAGACCGTAGCCAGCGCTAACTTCTCAACATGTGCGTAACATGTTTCAGGGTCGAGAAGGTTCCAAGACAAGTAGTAAATGGCATGCTCATTACCGTCATAATCATATTGAACCAAAACCATGGTGATCGTACTGAAGGCGGTAGCTAGATAGATTGTGAAATCACGATGATAATTCGGAGGACATAATAGAGGAGCATTGAAAAGAAACATCTTAAGCCTATCAAAAGACTGCCGAGCAATCTCATCCCTACAGAAAGGGACGTCCTTCTTTAAAAGATGTGTAAATCCTTTGGCTACTTTAGCGTAGTTCGGGATGAAACGACACAAGAAATTTTCTTTCCCTTGGAGACTCTGAAGCTGGTGTAAGGAGGATGGGGAGGGGAGATTAACAATAGCCTCAACCTTAAGTGGTTCAAGGCGAATTCCGTACTTAGATACGAAAAACCCTAAAAGTCTGCAAAAGTTGACACAGAAGACACATTTATGTGGATTGAGCCGAATGTTGTAGCATCTACAACGAAGAAATATCTGGCGGAGATGTCTAGGGTGGTCTTTTTGCATAGCTAAATGAGCGAGAAGGTCATCCAGGTATGGATGAACAATATGCTGAATATCATCAAAGGCACAGGACATCACACATCGGAATGTAGCCCCAACATTATTCAAGCCGAAAGGGAGTTTCTTATACGCGAACGTTCCCCAAGGACAGATAAAAGAGGTCTTGTGTTGATCAGATGGAAGTATATTGATCTGATTATAGCCAGAAAAACCGTCCATAAGGGAAAATATTTCACTCCTTACACAATTGTAAATTATCTAATCGATGAAAGGGGTGGGATAATTATCCTTAGGACAGGCCCGATTGATATCACGATAATCAACACAGACACAAATTTCTCCCTGCTTCTTGTCTACAGGAACAATGTTAGAAACCCACTCTGTTAGAGGGATCAGATAAATGAAACCCGCTTTGAGAAGTTTTTCAATTTGAGCTTTTATAGTGGCGGCTTTCCGAGGATGCATGGGACAAATATGCTAGCAAATAAGCTTTGCACCCGGGTAGGTTGGAATCTCATGCACTACAATACTGGGTTCAATTCTAGGCATCTCTTCATAAGACCGGGCGAAAACATCACAAAATTCATGAAAGAGACTAGTGTACACTTGGACTTCCTTAGAAGAGTAAGTGACTACCACATGGATGTTCTCAACAATTCTCGATTTCATAGAAATGTCGATAGGCATCGTTTGAGTAATGTTACCCAAGTTACATTCAACGAAGACTTCATGAGTCAAAATAGGCATTTGAAGTGGCAGAGAAGGAACTTGAGATGAAAAACGCTCAAGAAAGTTAGAGATCGCCCCGAGGCCAGGCATAAATAAGGAATGTTGATGCCCATCGCTCCATAGTAGATCCTTGAGAGACATGGTTTCCATGATAACCTCATTGGATGGAAACACTTCCTTCAAAGGATCGGGAAAATCTGCATAGACGAGCCAGGGGGATTGAGGATACACGTCAACATCCATGCTCAAAGGAGCACCTTCAAGAGGGGGAGAATCAGATGCAGCTATAAGCTCACAATAATTGATTTCGATTGGACTAAGCGGCATCAAATCCCCAAATGAATTAACTTGTTCAAGTAAAGGGACGATCCATGGGTCATCTGACCGAGAGACCATATTAACTTGAACAGTATTTGGTGGTGGAAGGGGAAAGATACCCATGAGATTGAGATCTTTGAAAAGACTAGGCCCTACACTGTCAGGGGGAGAAGGAATCCGGTCCACGTATGGCACATTGTTCTTGGAAGACGAGGTAAAGAATGGCAACTAGTCGACAGTAATGATTTCGCCCTCATGTGGAAACTTTAGAAGTCGAAAGAGGGTGGATGGAACGCACATCATAGCATGAGTCTAACTGCAACCAAGTAGAATATTGTAATTGATTTTGCAGTCAATGAATTCTACTTCAACGTTGACCATCTTTCCTTGCAACGTGATTGATAAGCTAGCGAGAACACTCAAGGGTTTCGATTCCCTTCCATCGAATGCCTCAAGGGAATTGGGTGACAAAGTCAAGGCTGGAGAGCCAATAGCCTTCCAGCAAGTAGATGACATGACATAGTTAGATGCACCTTCATCCACTATGGCTCTATAGATGTTGAGACCATTAATGCCGACTTGTATGACAGGCGCAATTTGGTGGAGAAGTTGGGGGACGAAATTCTCTAAGTCGAAAGAGAGAAGGCTAGAATCAATAGGATCAATCCTGTCGAACGTAGATAATAAAGCTTTCCATTGAGACGAACAACTCTGAAGCACTTCTAACATGGACATCGCGGCTGGCGCCTGTGCTAAGTCCTCAACAATACTGTAATGCTGAGCAACACGGGCGTTAGGATTATAAGAATATTTCCGGAGAACACCTTTAGAAGGTGGTCATACAATGGGTTCAGCACTGGGCCTTTCAATCTCAAGAGGAATAAAGGCAGGTGGGGGAGGAGGGCCATCAACGACCTCTTTCTCGGCTACCTGGCGTGGTCCAACATAATCCTTCTACCAAGTAGCAGTGGAAACGGGTGTAGAACCATTCATCATGAATACATGAGAGCCAAATGGTGCAAATGGCGGAGGTTGCTCGACCAACTGGGTTTGCTGAGATGGAAAAGGTTCTTTAAGAACCATCGAAGTTTCCTTTGTGCCTTTGAAAAGTTGAATAACCTCGGATCATCTAGGACATTTCTTAGTGTAGTGGTCCTCATGACAAATCAAACAAGGATACTTTGGCTTTCACTATGAACCATCATCAGCATGAGGTTTAGACAATTTTTGTTTTCGGGCATTAGCTTTGGCCTTGCCTTTGCCCTTCTTTCTCCCCTTTGAATTCTTGTCCACAGGATTGGCCTGAATGGCATTGACCTCTGAGGTTTTACCAAAATCTGGGGTAGAGTGAGGAGTAGAATTATTGGAAGAATTTGATTTCTGCTTCCCATTGGAATACTTGCGTGATGTCTAAGATATGGAAACAATAACGCCATTGACTGATGGGCTAGCCAGCACTTTAGAGGTCCCTGTTCGTGGAGCCTCAGTCAAGATGTCATACAAAATTCCCGATTGACAGTACACTAAATCAAGGTACCAAGCACGAGCGATGGCTTGTTCCTCGGTTACACATGCCCCCATGGTGATATCTTTCACTATCTGATTGACAAAAGAGTTAGTGAACCAATGAGTAAGAAGCTGATCAGGAATTTCGAACTTGATCAAGCGATGACATCGTATCCATTCATGAATGTGGTTCGATATATGGGTAGCCCGGTCCTATTTCAAGGATGTCAGGAGATGCGTCCCGGCTTCATAACGAACCAAAAACTGGAAATGAGTCAGGAATGCCACAAAAAGAGTGTTGAAAGCTTGAAAGATACCATGAGGCAGTTTGATATACCACTTAGCAGCAGCTTCGGTGAGAGTGCACTGGAAAAGACGAAGTCGAACAGAGTCATCCACCCAATAATTAGAAGAACACCATAAATGGTATGTCATGACGTGTGCTTGGGGGTCTTCTCTAGATTTTCCCTCAAACTTGGGGCAATCACCAGGAACCTTTGTTGGAACTGGAGGCCAAAATGGATTATGAAGAATGGGATCATTTGTCAATTTGGACACATCTGGTAACTCCAACGTGGAGAGGAAAGGTAATTGCAGGTTAAAAGGCATAGTTGGTCCTCAATAAGGACCCATACCCATACTCCATCTTGGTTGAGTATAACTCTGCCCCATTGGTTCTGTCCCAGAGGATTCAGACAATAAGGGGTATAAGACTAGATAATTCAGTTGATATGGTGGCTGAGGACCAGGATACTGATTCTGAGTATATGAGGATCCCAATTGAGCATCATAAGGATTTTTCTATGAAGTATAAGTATAGCCTGGTGGTTGAGGGTTATAAGCAGGACCCTGAGGCGGGTTTTATACCAGTTGATATTGACCTTAAGGGTAATAGCCTCCTTGGGGTCGAATGGGCTGCTGACAAGTAGGGCCCTGCTGAGCCGGATAAGTTGGGCGCAGGGGTTGATTCGGCTGTGTCATAGAGTAAAATGGTGGCTGAGAAGGGTGAACGGGTTGTGCAGGTTGGCTCGGCTGAGCAGGTTGACCTGATTGATAAGGGCCACCATGTTGCCCCTACGGAGCAGGTTTTCCTGATGGTTGTGGTGGGCTAGGTTGTGCCTAATAACTAGGTTGACCTAGAGTAGGACCATAAGATGGTCCTGTCTGTGCAATGTTTGGACCAATCGGAAGATATGGCTGTTGAGGTTGCACCAAAGGTTGAGATGGATGGATGTTCCCCTCGAGAGTATACGAAGGGCCAGCTTGATATCCCAGTTGCGCAACTGGTGCTTGAGGTTGCCCAGGTTGGATCACAGGCTGATTTTGTAACGGTTGACCTCGAGGATTATAAGGCTGCCCTTGCGGGCCGTAAAATAATCCCTGTTGGACCGAAGTTTGGCACTGTAAGGGTTGCCCTTGTGGGTCGTATGCATACCCTTGCTACACCGAAGTTTGTCCCTAAAAGGGTTCTCCTTGTTGATCATAAGCATACCCTTGCTGAACTGAAGATTTTCTTTGGAAGGGTTGTCCTTATTGGTTAGAGGGTTGCACAGGCAAGGTAGGTCTAATACTGGAAATGAACTGATAAGCCTCAGGAGTAGGCAAGTAGATAGGGTTTCCTTGCTCATCATACTGAAATGGAAGTGAATAAATCAGGGTACCATCAGCACCATAATGGGAAAAATAAGATCGGTAAGGATCCTGAGGGGACTGATAAGTCTCGGAGCTCTGCTGCTGAAAAACTAGCAGATACTCCTCAAATGAAAGGTCGTCAGGGATTGCCATGGAAATCAAAGTCTCTACCGTAGTGGATGTAGAAATTTCTATTTTCCCACCCAGGTTTTCAGTTTCACCTTATTCCTCCAAATAGTTAAATGCCCTTTCCCATAGATTTACATTCAACAAGCTGGAAAATAAATGTTTTCTGAAAACACAAATTCTGGAAAATTTTCACAGTGCTGGAAATTGCAGAAATAAAAATCAGTAGACTAAAACAGCCACACAAAACATTTTAACACAGTGATTTTTTGTCAACATGACCCTAGAAAAACCCCCTACAACTCTTGGGGAAAACGAGTTTGAAAGCTTCTCTTTATCTTCTGAATATTGATTTTATAGTGATGTAGATATTTACACAACAAAAAAATTACAGCAAGTTCGAAACAGAACTTATCTCAAAAACCGTGGCAAACTCCACCTCGGTTTCCACGCCCACAAAACAAAAAAATTACAACAGAAATTACAGCCTTCAAAACTATACGAACAACCTAAAAAATAGTGTTGGAATGGCTATACGGCCTCCCTCGAAATCTGCAGTTTTCTTTCCTCGAAATCCATGCCCACTTGCCTCGAAATTTGTGCTCTACCCTGCTGTATGGATTTGCTAAAAGTTAGTGCTATTTCCCTCCTTCTTCTCACTGCTCAGAAAATTCTCTTCAGCTTTCTCCTTCTCCTTCTCTTAATCTGCTCATGAAAGAATTAATGAATGAATGAAATTTTCTCTCCTTTTCCTCCTTTAATAGAACTCTAAGTGACTTTTGGGTTATCCCCAAATCCAATGGCTAAAATAGCTTTAGATCTAGGGCTGAGATAAAATGCTCTTTTAAATCTCACTTTCTATTTTTTAATTCACCCCACTTTAATAAAGACCCACTTAGTCATTTATTTCCAAAGTCACTTTTCCTTTCTAATTTTAAATTAACTTTATTACAGTCACTTTAAAATGAGACTTTAGTAACTTTTTCACTTAAATTCAATTTTAAATTAGATTTGACTTTATAACTTTATAAAGTCACTTTAGGAGAAAATTCAAATTCTCTTGGACAATTTTCCCTAGGCAAAAGATCAAAGCCTTAGGGAACCACCTGTCCTCCGGTAACCAAATTTCAACACTCCCTCTTATCGAGGAAGGTGTTCCTCACCACACCCATCTTGTCTCTGAAGTAGACATGCTTGCCCTGTGTTAAGGCTTTGGTAAGAATATCTGCTACCTGCTCATCAGTGGGAATATATTCGAGCTTCATAGCTCCCTTCTGCACATAGTCTCTGATGAAGTTATATCTGATGCCGATATGCTTTGACCAATCATGAAATACTGGATTCTTAGTGAGTTTAACGCAACTCTGATTATCACAGTAAATCACTGAAGGTATCAATGACTGACCAAATAAGACAAACAACATCTTGTGAAGCCAGATGACCTCACAACTAGCTAGATTGGCTGCCATATACTCTACTTCCGCTGAACTCAATGCTAATGACTGCTGCTTCCATCTGAACCACAACACCACTGCCGAACCCAACCCAAAACAACACCCTGAAGTGTTCTTCCCATCAGAAGCACAACCTGCCCAATCAGAATTGGTGTAATCTGCCAATCTCACTCCATCCCCCTGGCTGTAGTCCAAACCATAATCCACTGTCCCCTGCAAGTACCAAAAAATGTGTTTTGCAGCGACCCAGTGAACCTTCCTAGGCTCACATATAAACTAACTCATCGTTTTGACTGCAAAACATATATCTAGTCTAGTGTTGACCAAATACATCAAGGGACCAATCAGCTATCTGTACAATGCGGGATCCACCAACTCGGAATCCGAAGCATGAAGCTTCTTCCAGTTGGTGATCATCGATGTCGACATGTGTCTATAATCCTCCATGTGGAATCTTCCAAGGATGTCCACAATATACTTCCCAAGCCCCAGGAATAAATGCCCCTCCTCCTGCCACACCTCCAAACCCAAAAATTAATGCATCAAGCCGATTTCCTTCATCTCAAACCCCGACACAAGATCTCTCTTGCAGTGCTCTATGAGTCTCTCTGCACCCGTAATGACCAATTCATCCACATACAACACTAGATTGAGAGGCTCCTCACCTATCACAATGAAGTATAAGTTTGGATCTGCCTTAATCTTTGTGAAACCCATCTCCTAAAAGTATGTATCTATCCTGGAGTACCAAGCTCTGGGAGCTTGCTTCAGGCCATAAAGGGCCTTCTTTAGTCTGCACACATGGGATTCCTTCCCATGCACCTCAAAGCCCTATGGCTGCTCAATGTACACCTCCTCCTGTATGAAGCCATTGAGAAATGCAGTCTTCACATCCATCTGGTGGATCTTCCAACCCATCTCTATTGCTATCAATATAATGGAGCGAATCGAAGTATATCGAGCCACGAGAGCGAAGGTCTCCTCATAATCTACTCCCTCTACCTGGGAGAACCCTCTAGCCACAAACCTCGCTTTGAATTTCTCAATGCTGCCATCTGCAACATGCTTTACCTTGTAATGTCATTTGGAATTCACCATGGATTTTCCCTCAGGCCTCGGCACCACTTCCCAAATATCATTCTTCATGATAGAAGAATACTCCTCCTACATGGCCTCTCTCTAGACCTATTGGCTAGCTGCCTCCTCATAGCTACAAGGCTCAGAGTCAATGATGTTGGAAACTAGTGCCATAAAACTACAAAACCTCTCAAGTGGTATGTTCTCTCTAACCGACCTCTTAGGCATAGCAATAGATGTGGCCTCTCTCAAGGTATCCTGAAGCCACTTGGGCTTCCTCTTCCCTCAGCACACTTCTCCCACTGGAGAATGAAACTCCTCCTCCTCATCAGAAGTTTGAACTCCTGACTGTCTATCTGCTGTCCTCCTGCCTAAACCTGAACCTGTAGACATTGAAGTACCGTGTGAACTGTCCATCAATGGACTCCCTAGTGAACTGCTCTGTAGACTGCTCTGCATGCTTCCCGAAGCACTACCCCTCTGACTTTGCGAGCCACTTCTCACTGACAGACCAAACATTGTCATAAATGTACCTTTGGATCCTCTTGATCCCTGCCCACTAGATCTATGTGACTAACTCAACTGTTGCTGAAGGTCTGGCTGATCCAGATACTCTAACTCCCGTGACCTCCTGAAAGCCCAGTTCTCCTTGAATCTCACATCCCGCCTGATAACAACTTTCCTCAAAGTAGGAATATAGACCTGAAAGGCTTTCGAGGTCTCACTATAGCCCACAAAGATACCCTTCTCTGCAGTGAGCTCTAGCTTGGTCCTCTTCTCCTTGGGTATGTAGGAGTATGCAATTCACCCAAAGATACAAAAGTGACCAACATCATGCTCCTTCCCAGAAAAATCCTCCTCTGGAGTCACATGCCCCAAGGCACGATGTAGACTCATGTTCTGCAAGTATACAGTAGCATTGCATGCCTCTGCCCACAAAAAAAAAGGTAACCCTTGATCATGTAACATGGATTGGGCAGCCCCAATGATGGATCTATTCTTCCTCTCCGCAACCCCGTTCTGTTGGGGGTTCTAAGGAACTATGAACTCCCTCCTAATTCCTGCCTCCACACAATATTCAACAAACTCTCCAAGGGTGTACTCACCTCCATTGTCCAACCTCAGGGACTTGATCTTTTGACCTGTCTGTGTCTCCACAAGAGCTCTAAACTCTTGAAACCGCTTGAATACCTCACTCTTGGTCTTCAAGAAATAAATCCAGGTCCTCTTGGAGTGATCATCAATGAATAACACATAATAATCATATCCACTCAAGGAAACATGAGACATCCGACCACTCACATTGGAATGAATCAAATCAAGTATCCCAGTCGCTCTGCTATCATTGCTGGGAAAATGGGATTTGGCAAACTTGCCCATTGCACATCCTCTACATGTATCAATGTGATCAGTACTGAAATCTGGCACACCTGTAGTGATTTCCCGCAATGTCCTCAAGGCTCAATGATACATGTGCCCCATCCTGCAGTGCCAAATCTCACACAGCTCAGAACTGCTAGCTCTGCTATCAGTGCTACTGCACAATGCCATAAAGGGCTGAAATGCAAACTTGTACACCTTTGCATGGCATACACCTATCACTCTAGCTGACTCAGTTGGAGTACCCTTGGGATATATCAGCACCTGTCCTCTCTCGAACAATATCTCATACCCTCTGTCCTCCAATGCTGAGATGGATATGAGGTTCTTCCTCATTCCTGGCACATACAAAACATTTGACTTCTTCAAGGGAGGTTTGGGTTCCCTATCAAATGTCAGTGTCCCCACACTGACTACTCTAACAACACTGTCATTACCGAGTACTACCTCTATATATCAGTGCCACTCTCTGAAAGCTCTGAGAAGTACTAAGGAACTCCTGTCATATGACGTGAAGCCCCACTGTCCACATACCAGATACCCGAAGATGCTCTACTAGTCGAGGGAAATGCATGCTCCCTCTGAACCTCCATGGCAGGTGATCCTGCACTAGTGTACTCACAAGCACTGATCCCAAACTCTCGGTCAAATCTATCTGAAAAGTTCTCAATCTCTGCTAATGATTCCATGGTCTAGTTCTTCCCCTTATTCTTCTTCTCTAGACACAGAACTACATATTCTCCCATCTTCTGAAAACTCCAACACTTCACTTTGGAGTAGTCCTTCTCCGTGTTCTCCTGTTTACCTTTACCTTTGCCTTTGCCCCCACCACCACTTGTGGAAGCATTATTCTTGCCTTTGCACCTCTTGCCTCTGGAAAACAATGCTACATCCTCATCCTGCTCAACTGGCTTGGCTGCCCCAAGCTGACCCTTCCTGATTTTTGTTTGAATGCAATCATCCCAAAACCTCTCTCATGTGGGAAGGGTCTCACGTGCACAAACCCCATCAGCAAAGTTTAGCCATGAACTGGGGAGGCCATTCACTGCAATCCACACCAACTCAGTGGATGGAATGACCTCTCCAAATCCTACCAACTCATCTCTCACATTAGTAATCTTTGTGAGATATCCAATTGCACTATCAGTCTTACCCATATTAATGGTCTTCAACTTATCCCTTAGGACCATCTTTCTACTCTCATTGGTACTCTGGTAGAGATTGGTCATGGTAGACCACATCTCATGAGCATGTCTCTTTCCTCTCACATGAGGAATCACATGGTCTTTAATACCATTTGGAATCAACAGTTTTCCCTTGTTATTTTTTTTATTAAATGCTACCAACTAAACAACATCCGTAGGAAAATAAACAGGTTGTTGTTGGGTACGAACCATGATATCCCAGACTTCTCCCTCCTCAAATATGCTCCGCATTCTTTCTCTCTAAACGTTGTAATTACTATGCCCATCCAACCTATTCTCCACCCTCAATCCCAATGACATTCTTGGTGTCCTAGAAACTGAAAATAGCACTACTATAGTAAAGGTAAAATTTCAGTGTGTGAAAAATCAGCTTGCTGGAATTTTCTGAGTGAAAAAATAGCAACCTATAATTTTTCTCTTTGTTGTCCCAAACTGCACTTTCAGCACCCAAGCTCTGATACCAAGTAGAAATTTCTATTTTTCCACCCTGGTTTTCAGTTTCATCTTATTTCTCCAAATAGTTAAATTTGCTTTCCCATAGCCTTACATTCAACAATCTGGAAAATAAATATTTGCTGAAAACACAAATTTTGGAAAATTTTCACAGTGCTGGAAATTGTAGAAATGAAAATCAGCAGACTAAAACAACCACACAAAACATTTTAAAATAGTGATTTTTGGTCAACATAACCCTGGAAAAAACCCCTACAACTCTTGGGGAAAACCAGTTCGAAAGCTTCTCTTTAATTTCTGAATATTGCTTTTACAGTCATGTAGATATTTACACAGCAAAAAAATTACGGTAACTTTGAAACAAAACTTATCTTAAAAACCGTGCCAAACTCCACCCCGGTTTCCATGCCCACAAAATAGAAAAATTATAGCCTTCAAAACTGTACGAACAACCTCGAAAATAGTGCCAAAATGGCTGTATGGCCTCCCTCAAAATCTGCAATTTTCTCTCCTCGAAATTTGTTCCCACTTGCCTCGAACTTCGTGCTCTGTGCTGCTATATGGATTTGTTGAAAGTTAGTGCTATTGCTCTCCTTCTTCTCACTACTTAGAAAATTCTCTTCAACTTTCTCCTTCTCCTTCTCTCAATCTGCTCATGAAAGAATTAATGAATGAATGACCTTTTCTCTCCTTTTCCTACTTTAATAGAACTCTAAGTGACTTTTGGGTTATCTCCAAATCCAATGGCTGAAATAGCTTTAGATCTAGGGTTGATATTAAATGCTCTTTTAAATATCACTTTCTAATTTTTAATTCACACCACTTTAATAAAGACCCACTTAGTCATTTATTTCCAAAATCACTTTTCCTTTCTATTTTTACATTAACTTTATTAAAGTTACTTTAAAATTAGACTTTAGTAACTCTTTCACTTAAAGTCACTTTCAAATTAGATTTGAATTTATAAATTTATAAAGTCACTTTAGGAGAAAAATTAAATTCTTTTGGACACTTTTCCCTAGGCCAAAGATCAAAGCCTTAGGGAACCACCTGTCCTCCGATAACCAAATTTCAACAGTGGAAACTACTGACAACTGAGTAGTGACAGTCGCTGTCAATGCAGCCACGCAGATAGTAGGCCTAGTTGGGATAGATGTAACAAAAGGTGACGCCAAGATAGGTGTTGTCGGCAATGCCCCTAATGATGGAAGAACTAGACCCCTTGATGGGGTTGGTGCTGCCATGGAGGCAATATCGGCTATAATCTAAACCAAGGACCTATATCCGACTGGAAGCGACACCGGTGGTGATGATTGAGCAGGCTCTTGAAGGACGCCTTTGGGGAAGAGTTGGTATTCTTCATAAAAAACTGGAATACCCTCAGTGCCATTAGGACCAGACGAGTCCATTTATGAACCCACCGTGAGATCTTGCAAAAGACTACAGGGGCTAGGAGGTATGATAGCAGCCAAAAATGGCGATCTCGATGTGAGAGGGGGAAAATGTTCCCCAACCCCAAACCCAAACCAAGCATTTGAAAGGGGCCAATTGAATTCAACTGGTTCTCCAAAGGGGTGCGTTGACGGGATGATAGGCTGTTGAAGCTCAGTAGACCTAGAGGTCTGAGAAGTTTCAGATGAATCATCCGATAAAGGACTACCAGTAGACGAAACCGATGCTTCTGCCACTGTGACTATAGCACACAAAAAGGGGAAAAAAGATCGAAGAAAGAAGAATCTTGGATCAAAACCAAGGCAAACAAAGACAGGCCAAGTAATCAAACTTTAATGGGCGTGTAATCATAGGTAATTTATTTTACCACATTGAAACTAAAAATTATTGTTTCATGTTTTAAGAGTTAAGAAACAGTCAAAGATGACTCTAGTCTCTTTCAGTTTTAAACGAGCTCGAAAGGACAAGTGCTCAATGATCTTTTCAAATTTATTGATTCAATAAACATAAAAAAAGACTGCTCAGGTAGTCTAGGTAAAATGGTGTACCAGGTTCCCATGAACTTCCATATACACCTTGGTTATGAAATGAAAGAAGAATCAACCAAGGACTTGACGTACGTGCAGGTAGTCTCCCTGAATGTTGTGTTTGTTGTATCATGGTTACAAGGCAAAACACTCGACTTCCTACAGATAAAAGGATTGCAACCTATAGGGGTCTCCCTTTATATACTCGACGGTATGGGGAGTGTAAGTACGTACTAGCACTGTCTGAAGCTAGATGGTGAGCAACAGTTGCTAGGTTTAAAGACGCCATAACACATCTCTAACTTAGACCAGTAAATGTTTCGTTAAGTTTCAATGTTGCCTTAGGTTAATTGAATAAATTTTAAGTTTATCTTGTATTTATTTTTCAATTCCAAGGTCCTACCGAATGTTGGATCTCACAAATCCCTGAATGCAAGCTACATGCCATAAAATACCATTTCATTCAATGAAGAGCTATTTACAAGAAAGTTAGAGGTTTTCAAGCGATAGCAACAATAATAACATGAAAAATTATCCACTACAATACCTGATGCAAGCTAATGAAAATGAGAAATCTTTCCTAGAATGCCTAATGCTAGTTGTGTGAAAGATTTTCCAATTCCACAATGCAAACAACAATGCAAGAAAAAATATTTTTTTTTAACAATTTTTCAATGTAATAGAGCAAGCAATGCACTAAATAACATGAAAAAAAAAATCTCCACACTAGTTTGTGATTGTGAATGCAAGAGTCGAGACGAAACAATCCAATCAACTTAATAGCAAACAAAACAAAAATCAAAGCAATGTTGCCATCTCTCAAATAGAATAAAGATGTCGAACAGATCCATACAGGCAGTGTAGTCTAAGCTTGGAGTGACAAGAAGAAAAAATGAATGAAAGAGGCAGGACTCACTCAAGACTCATTCCACCAAATGAAATTAATCAAAACGGATCCAGGGAGTTGAATGCAATCAAGAAAATAATGAAGGTGACCTCAAAACAAAAGACCCAAACTCCCAAAGGAGGCTCAGCATACCAAAGCACTAGAAAACCCTAAGGCCATGATGCTTAAAAGAAATAGACAAACAACTGAAGGAATGAGGCTACTCATAGTCACAAACAATCCCAAAGCAGTCAAATAAAGTTAAGAAAACACCCAGAGACATAAGAAATGACCAAAAACTCCAAAATAGAGAAAACCCTAGCACCTATAGGAAATGGCGCAACTGTCTATCTTTAATCTGTGCTAGACAGGGGATGGCGTGGGTCATAAACTGACAAATAGCAACAGTGGGCGCGACTATCAGGATGGAAACTGTGCCAATTAAGCCAACCTTAGAAAATAATTTTTTTTGGAAAAACAGAGGTCCTATCTGATCCTCTGTGGCTAAACAGGGGTCTTAGACTCAACAAATCAACCAGAAAAGGCAAGCTAAGCAAGCAAATACCAAGAATAAGACCTAATGGATAAAATACAAACTCGCACTAGTCCCCAGCGGAGTCGCCAATTTTTTGGTGAGGTAAATCCCCTCTGCGGACAGAGGCGATCCCAGTAGCCCTAGAGTGGGTCTAGCCACAAACAAGACACAATATGACATCAATTCCTAGTTTACAAATGGATGGAGACTCGATAGATAACTTAACGTATATCCTGCATTGTTGTCGTCGTCGAAAGGGTGGCTACCTCTCGCCCCTATTTTGACAGATCACGTGCCGCTCGTTCTCACGCTCAGATACCTGCACATACACAAGAAAGAAATACGATACACAACATACTATTTCGCATCCGTAACTATTAGTCAGTCAAAGAAGACTAAATCAATTATATCAAATAAACATAACATAAGAGATGGAACCAATACCATAGTCCAGTATATTAGTGAAAAGAAGGAAGAGTACAACCAAGATTTGATGTTGCGGTCTCCTCCAGTAAGGTTCCAGCAGAGCGTGTCTCACGAAATATCGTCGGGAATTCAGACGGGGCTCTCTCTATGGAATTCTCCTTGGTTATACCTTCTGGATAGTGATTACTCAGCTATATTATCTCTTCTCCAAGTTCAGCTTCTTGGCTATATGTTCAGCTAGCTTTCATAAAGGGAGAAGGCCTATTTATATAGAGGAAGAGGGAGAGGTTAGGATCCCTATAATCATGGAAGGGAGACCTATCTTCAAGGAGTGTTCCATGCGAGGAGGAAACCACTACCTAAAGAGGGAGATCTATGGCTCATCAAATTAACCACTTCCCGTGACTCATCACTGAGGTGGTTGAAGGAAACTTCCACCTCTAATTTGTTAAAAAACATTCTTGAAAAGGTTGGCGTGGGTACAACAAAGAGACAGAGCACCATTTGGCGTGGGATCTAGTGTAAATCCTCTATATTGGCGTGAGGGGTGAACTGGCTACCCGTGCCAATGCCAAAACATAGGTTTTTGTGGGCTTTCTGAGGAAATTTTCAATAGGAGAAATGATGTCCTTATGCAGAAGGATGAAAAGAAGGTGTTTGTAGAGTATGAAACTGCTCATAGTTCATAGGAAAGACCGTCCAATATGTGAGGCGAGGCATTGCAGGGACGGTGACAAAATGTTGTGTAACAACGGTCAAAAGAGATTACCCAAACCCATGGAGGCAAACAAATGACGAAGTGAGATGTCCCCAACCCGACATGAATGCAGACAAGTGCCATGTTCAAGAGTGACATACTGCCAACACCACTACGATCTGGTTCCATTTTTCCCCACCATTTTTGGCGAGTACCCCAATTATTTTTGAAAGTAATCTTGAAGGGGATAGCATATGCTTGCGATGTAAGTTTTTCCTTTGGACAAATCCAACCTAGTAGATTTTACAAGCCCTATGAAGGAGGAACTCGAATAACGTCATAACAACGGAGTCCGATGTCATCATTTTTTAACGAGTCTGACAAAGGGAGAACTCGGCATCTTTTCATGTTTAGAGAGTTTGAAAAGATAGTAGAAAATAAAACTCCAGCAATGCCCTTTTCGTAAATAGTCTCTCAGATCCGAAAAGGTAGAAAACATCATCCGAGAGAACCTCTTAGTCACGATAGGCTAAGGTATTTCCTTTTCGTAAATAATATATCCCAGCCCGAAGAAGGGGTAAACGTATACTGGGAAGATATCGTTTCAAAGAAATTTAATGAGTTCAGAACGACAAGCATCTCAGCAATCTTTTCAGTTTTAGAGAGTCAGAAAAGAGCTGAAAGATGACTCCAGCAGTGACTTTTTCGTGTTTTTACCGAGTAAAAAAAAGTATATAATATAACTCGTTACTTCATCATAACCATGTGAAAAACTTGTTGCTGCACAAGAGACATATGTAAAACCCATTTCTCAAAAATAAAATAATCGACAAATATGTTTTAAAACCTAATTTAAGATTTTGAAAAGTTATAAAATACCATAAGTGGTACAAATTGTTTACATTTCATTTTTACCTCTTTGTGGACCAACAATGAACCATTGTGCTTTGCGATCTTGGGGTGACGATTGCAAGTGATGCAGTGAACCGATCTTGATTTCGTCAGTCTTAGGTAAGAGTCGACACCATTTCCCATATTTTAAGCTAAATTTCATTACCTGTACACGTCATTTTGATTTCCTAGGAGGAGATTTATCAAAATTAGGGCATCGCAATTGGCGCAAGTTTTGGGCACGGACCCGTGCCAATCATCCATTTTTTACATAGAGGGCACGACCATTGGTGCGACTGTTTGTGAAAGAGTCACGCCAACCGTGCAACCTAAAAATATGCATAATTATAAGGAAAATGCAGTCATTTTCTTGCAAATTTCAATGCCCAAGTAGACTAACAATGCTCATATGTGTAGGTACCAAGCAGAAAGAATAGTGATTGAGTGGAAAGAGAGGGAACACAGTTAGGAATATGAACTTGCCTCTTTCTAGAGCTCAGATCTCAAGGTACAAAAGGTACAATCCACAGAATGTGAACAATGATCTGGCATCGAACACCCGCAGAATCAACTGATCAAAGGCCGATGATGTGAACCTTGCGTTGGATGCAAAGAACCTGCCATTAAGGCATGCAGGCTCCAAGGTACCCTAAGGGAATCTCTAGATCATATTCTTGGAAAATGAGCTGAAGTCGAGAGGAAGCGACCTGGTTGAAGGAGGGCCATGATGTTTCCCACATCATCGACACGAGACAGAGGAATATGATGTTTGTGAATCAGGACCAATAGACAATCAGAGGGAGGTTGAAAATTTCAGAGGAAAAATTCTCTTGAACATATCGGCGGCACGACAATGGATTTGGCTGTATTTTACATCAAGGGATCTGAGGTCATGGTGACATGGCAAAGAGTAGATGAGCGGTCAAAAGAGATTACCCAAACCCGTGGAGGCAAAAAAATGACGAAGTGAGATGTCCCCAACCCAACATGAATGTAGACAAGTGCCGTGTTCAAGAGCGACATATTGCTAATGCGATTACAATCGGGTTCCATTTTCCCCCACCATTTTTGGCGAGTACCCCAATTATTTTTGAAAATAATCTTGAAGGGGATAGCATATGCTTGCGATGTAAGTTTTTCCTTTGGACAAATCCAACCTAGTAGATTTTACAAGCCCTATGAAGGAGGAACTCGAATAATGTCATAACAACGGAGTCCGATGTCATCATTTTTTAACGAGTCTGACAAAGGGAGAACTCGGCATCTTGTCATGTTTAGAGAGTTTGAAAAGATAGCAGAAAAGAAAACTCCAGTAATGCCCTTTTCGTAAATAGTCTCTCAGATCCGAAAAGGTAGAAAACATCATCCGAGAGAACCTCTTAGTCACGATAGGCTAAGGTATTTCTTTTTCGTAAATAATATATCCCAGCCCGAAGAAGGGGTAAACGTATAGTGGGAAGATATCGTTTCAAAGAAATTTAATGAGTTCAAAATGACAAGCGTCTCAGCAATCTTTTCAGTTTTAGAGAGTCAGAAAAGAGCTGAAAGATGACTCCAGCAGTGAATTTTTCGTGTTTTTACCGAGTCAAAAAAAGTATATAATATAACTCGTTACTTCATCATAACCATGTGAAAAACTTGTTGCTGCACAAGAGACATATGTAAAACCCATTTCTCGAAAATAAAATAATCGAAAAATATGTTTTAAAACCTAATTTAAGATTTTGAAAAGTTATAAAATACCATAAGTGGTACAAATTGTTTACTTTTCACTTTTACGTCTTTGTGGAGCAACAATGAACCATTGTGCTTTGCGATATTGCGGCGACGATTGCGAGTGATGCGGTGAACCGATCTTGATTTCGTCAGTCTCAGGTAAGAGTCGACACCATTTCCCATATTTTAAGCTAAATTTCATTACCTGTACATGTCATTTTGATTTCCTAGTAGGAGATTTATCAAAATTAGGGCATCACAATTGGCGCGGGTTTTAGGCACGGACCCGTGCCAATCACCCATTTTTGACATAGAGGGCACGACCATTGGTGCGACTGTTTGTGAAAGAGTCGCGCCAACCGTGCAACCTAAAAATCTGCATAATTCTAAGGAAAATGCAGTCATTTTCTTGCAAATTTCAATGCCCAAGTAGACTAACAATGCTCATATGTGTAGGTACCAAGCAGAAAGAATAGTGATTGAGTGGAAAGAGAGGGAACACAGTGAGGAATATGAACTTTCCTCTTTCTAGAGCTCAGATCTCAAGGTACAAAAGGTACAATCCAAAGAATGTGAACAATGATCTGGCATCGAACACCCGCAGAATCAACTGATCAAAGGCCGATGATGTGAACCTTGCGTTGGATGCAAAGAACCTGCCATTAAGGCATGCAGGCTCCAAGGTACCCTAAGGGAATCTCTAGATCATATTCTTGGAAAATGAGCTGAAGTCGAGATGAAGCGACCTGGTTGAAGGAGGGCCATGATGTTTCCCACATCATCGACACAAGACAGAGGAATATGATGTTTGTGAATCAGGACCAATAGAAAATCAGAGGGAGGTTGAAAATTTCAGAGGAAAAATTCTCTTGAACATATCGGCGGCACGACAATGGATTTGGCAGTATTTTACATCAAGGGATCTGAGGTCATGGTGACATGGCAAAGAGTAGATGAGCGGTCAAAAGAGATTACCCAAACCAGTGGAGGAAAAAAAATGACGAAGTGAGATGTCCCCAACCCAACACGAATGTAGACAAGTGCCATGTTCAAGAGCGACATATTTCCAATGCGATTACAATCTGGTTCCATTTTCCCCCACCATTTTTGGCGAGTACCCAAATTACTTTTGAAATCAAGATTGAAGGGGATAAAATATGCTTGCGATGTAAGTTTGTCCTTTGGATAAATCCAACCTAGTAAATTTTAAGAGCCCTAGGAAGGAGGAACTCGAATAACGTCATAACGATGGAGTCTGATGTCATCAGTTTTTAACGAGTCTGACAAAGGGAGAACTAGGCACCTTTTCATGTTTCTCCAAACATAAACCAAGCATTAGAAAGAAGCCAAGTGAACTCAACTGGTTCTCCAAAGGGGTACTCTGATGGGAGAATAGGCTGCTGAAGCTCAACAGACCTAGAGGTTTGAGAAGTTTCAGATGAATCGTCTAAGAAAGGACTACCACTAGAAGAAACCGATGGTTCTGCCACTATGACTGTAGCACACTAGAAAAGGAAAAAAGATTGAAATGAAGACTCTTGGACAAAAACCAATGAAAACAAAGACAGGCCAAGAGATTAAACTTTAATGGTCGTGTAATCGTAGGTAGTTTATTTTACCACATTGAAACCAAAAATTCATTGTTTCATGTTTTAGGAGTCGAGAAACAAGCAAAATATGACTCTAGTCACTTTCAGTTTTAAGCGAGCGTGAAATGAAAAGTGCTCGATGATCTTTTAAAATTTATGGAGTCAGTAAAGATCGAAAATGACTGCTTAGGTAGTCTAGGTAAAAGGGTGTACCAGGTTTTCATGAACTACCATATACACCTTGGTAATCAAATGAAATAAGAATTGACCAAGGGCTTGACGTATGTGCAGGTAGTCTCCTCGAATGCTATGTTCGGTGTATATCAGTTACAAGACGGCAGACTTGGCTTGCTACGGATAAAACAATTGCAACCTAGAGGGGTCTCCCTTTATATACTTGATGGTACAGGGAGCACAAGTCTGTACTAGTGCTGTCTGAAGCCAGATGGCGAGTGACAACTACTAGGTTTAAAGACGCTGGAACACGTCTCTAGCTTAGACCACTAGCTGTTTCTTTAGGTTTCAATGTTGCCTTAGGTTAATTGAGTAAATTTTAAGTTGATCTTGCATTTAGGTTTCAATTCCAAGGTCCTACCTAATGTTGGATCTCAAAAATCCCTAAATCCAGGCTACATGCCAAAAGATACCATTTTGTTCAATGAAAAGCTATCTACAAGAAAGTTAGTAGTTTTCAAGCGATAGAAAATAATAAGAACATGCAGAAGAATAGACTACGGTATCCGATGCAAGCTAATGAAAATGAGAATTTTTTCCTAGAATTGTCCAATGCTAGATATCCGAAAGACTTTCAATTTCACAATGCAAGCAATTTTTTTTTTTTTTTTCAATGTAATAGAGCAAATAATGCACTAAATGACATGAAAAACAAACCAAAACACTATCTCAAGAACGTTAATGCGAGATTTGAAGAAAAGTAATTTCAATCAACCCAAAACAAACATAACAAAACTCAAACCAACATTGCAATCTCTCAATTTGAAGAAAGATTTCAAAACAGACCCATGCAAGTAGTGTGATCTATGCTTGGAGTGACAAGAAGCAAAATTGAATGAAAGAGGAAAGAATAATTCAACCAATGCAATCACTCAAACGGATCAAGGGAGCTGAATGCAACCAAACAAAGAATGAATTTGACTGCGAAACAAAAGACTCAAAGTCCTATAGGATGCTCAGCACACCATAGCACTTAAGAACCCTAAGGCTGTGATGCTGATAGGAAATAGACAAACAACTGAAGTAAGAAAGCTGATCACAATCAAAAAAATCCCAAGGCACTCAATATATATCTAAAAATAAGCCGAAAGAAAAAGTACTGACCAAAAATATTCAAAACAGGCCAAACCCTAAAACCTACAGGGGTCAAACAAGGGATGGCACAGGGGCAACACTAGCAATTAGCACCAGTCAGCGCGACTGTCTGAACAGAAAGTGCACCAAGCTATTTCACTCAGGAAAAAGGGAAATTTTTTAAAGAAAGAGGTTAGATCTGATAGTTTGGGGCTGAACAAGGGTCTTAGACTTAGCAGAATAATCAAAAAAGGAAAAATAATCAAGAAAAGATGAAAAATAAGACCTAATGGATGAAAGACAGACTCACACTGATCCCCAGTTGAGACGCCAGTTTTCTACCTTTTGTACCTTGGGATAGATTATTTACGAAAAATGAATACCTTAGCCTATCGCAACTGAGAGGTTCTCTCAGATGATGTTTTGTACCTGGATTTTTCTTTTCCACTTTCTTTTCAAACTCTCTAAACATGAAAATATGCCGAGTTCTCCCTTTGTCAGACTCGTTAAAAAATGATGACATCAGACTTCGTCATTATGACGTTATTTGAGTTCCTCCTTCTTAGGGCTCGTAAAATGTACTAGGTTGGATTTTTTCGAAGGAAAAACTTACATCGCAAGCATATTCTATCCCCTTAAAGCTTGTTTTCAAAAATAATTTGGGTACTCACCAGAAACGGTGGGGGGAAATGGAACCAGATTGTAGTCGTGTTGGCAATATGTCGCTCTTGAAGATGGCACTTGTCTGCATTCGTGTCGGGTTGGGGAAATTTCACTTCATCATTTGTTTGCCTCCATGGGTTTGGGTAATCTCTTTTGACTACTCATCTTCTCTTTGCCACATCACCATGACCTCAGATCCCTTGATGTCAAATACTGCCAAATCCAGTGTCATGCCGCCGATATGTTCAAGAGAAGTTTGCCTCTGAAATTTTCAACCTCCCTCTGATTCTCTGTTGGTCCTAATTCACAAGCATCATATTCCTCTGTCTCGTGTTGATGATGAGGGAAACATCATGGCCCTCCTTTTACCATGTCACTTCCTTTCCACTTCAGCTCATTTTCCAGGAAGATGATCTAGAGACTCCCTTTGGGTACCTTGGAGCCTTCATGCCTTAATGTCAGGTTCTTTGCATCCAACGCAAGGTGCACATCATCGACCTTCAATCAGATGATTCTGCGAGTGTTCGATGCCAGATCACTGTTCACATTTCATGGATTGTACCTTTTGTACCTTGAGAGCCATTGTCATTTTTGGTGGTTTCTCTCGTGTTTGTTAACAACTCTCAATATTGGCTGGTAATCAGACAATGTTACTACATGTTAGACTTCAGCTCTTCTATTCGCATGCTCGAATTTGTACTTTATTCAGGTTGATATGGGGAGCAAGACCCTGGGTTTTGTCTGATGAAATCTAGGTTGTGGGTTCTTTGTGGATTACCATGACTTATTAAATGACTCTTCTGATTGGATGGATGCGACCATACCTAAGTCTATTTTTAGATCCTTATTGCTGGATGGCTACATCCATACCTCGAGTCTCACTTTTTCTGTACTCTATTATGGATGGCTGTGCCCATGCCACATGTCATGTATCAGAGATATCTATGGTATTTGTACTCGCAGGTTTTATGACAATAGTGTTTTGGTCAAACACGTTCTCATAAAGCATTTCACCCCTCCCTCTCTCTCGGACCTGATGCTTTAGGGGGGTTCTATTACACAACATTTGTTCACCATCCTTGCAATCCCTTGCCCCGCATTTTGGAGGGTCATTCCCATGAATTGTGAGCAGTGTCATACTTTGAAAACACCTTCTTTGCATCCTTCTGCATAAGGACATCTTTTCTCCTGTTGAACATTTCCTCAAAAAATCACACAAAACCTATGTTTTGGCCTTGGCACGGATAGCTAGTTCACCCCTCGCACCGATGTGGAAGATTTTCACTAGAGCCCGTGCCACCTGGCACTTTGTCTCAGTGCAGTCCCTACTCCAAGCTATTTTACAAATGTTTTTTAAAAATTAGAGGCAAAATTTTCCTTCTAACTACCTCAGGTATGAGTCACTGGAAGTGGTCAATTTTATCAACCACGGATCTCCCTCTTTAGGCAGTGGTTTCCAACTCCCATGGAAGACTCCTTGAAGATTGGCCTCCCTTCCATAATTATAGGGATCCTAACCTCTCCCTCTTCCTCTATAAAAATAGGCCTTCTCCCTTTATGAAAGCTAGCTGAACTTGGAGAAGAATACTATAGCTGAGTAATTTCTATTAAGAAGGTAGAACCAAGGAGAACTCTGTAGAGACAGTTATGTCCATATTCTTGATGAGGCTTTGTGAGATGTGCTCCACTTGAGCCATGTTGAAGGATACCACATAGTCGAAGCTTGATTGTACTCTTCTTTCATTTATTAATATACTCGACTATGGTGTTGGTTCCATCAATGTGTTATGTTGTTTATTTAACACAATTGATTTAGTCCTCTTTGACTGACTGATAATTACAAATGTGAATTAGTATGATGTATATTGTCATTGTTTCTTGTGTGTGTGCAGGTGTTCGAGCGTGAAAGCGAGAGGACCATGATCTGTCAAACCAGGAGAGAGAGGTAGCCATTCTTTCCAACGACAACAACAACATAAGACCTCCGGTAAGTCATCTATCAAATCTTTTTCTATTCATTAATTAGGAATCAATATTATAGCTTGTTTTGTTCGTTTATAGACCCACCCTAGGGCTAGTGGGACCACCTCTGTCCGCAGAGGGGATTTACCTCACCAGCGTACTCTTAATTGGATTGGTAAGAAATGGTTGGAATTTCTGCGTAATTGAATTTTCGCATATAACAACATTTGAAATTTGATATATTTTTTTAAGTTTTGAGATCTAATGGGATGCCCATGATCAATCAAATGTGTTATTCTATATTATTGCATGAGGCTATGGTTTTTCATATACTTCCAATGGAATAAAAAAAATAAATAATAATATTACCTTCGCCGATGATAATTTCAGTATATGCAGAAATATATGTATGGATGATTTGCATCTTTTCACATAGAGTAATCTGTTTTTTCAAAGGGTTTCTTTTGAAGAAAAATAAAATAAAATCGTGTATATCTTGGTTGTTTTTGGGTTCACAAATTCCATGTTTATTTTGAAAATTTCTTCCTACATGAGATTTGAGTGGTGAAATAGAAGGAATAGTTTCAAAATCTCAAAATAATGGAAACGAAGGAAAGTTTTAGCATGGAATGAATCCACTGTGAGAAATTGATCTATGGGTATGATTTTTGGGGAATGGTCACCATGACGCAGTCATCAGATGTGTGTATTTTTTGAGCTCCCTCCTCGAATCTTCTTAATGTGTTGGATTCATGACATTGTTGGGAATTTAGTAGAGTGAAACAAATTTCTGATCGACTTTGATTTCACTATAATGAAAATGGTGCAGTGTCCATGTGAATGTGAATTAAGGTATTTTATCACCTAATTATAGTATGTTGGTGATTGTTCAAGGGATAGTTTAATATGAAATGGTGGATTCGCGATGATAATTCATATGTGATGATGTACCACGACATGCCATAGTATCAGTGGGTAGTCCTTTATTCAATGGTGGCTGTATGATTTTTGTTACAAAGGTGACAAGATTCTACCATATCAGCGGTAACTTTGAATGATGAAACATCAGTCGATTTTTGCAGTAGCATGGTTGCATGCCATGTGAGTCTTCGAACCTATCCCTGACATTAACCAATGAAAATGATATTTATGGTGAGGGATGCCAATGGTTATGAGAAACAATATTTTGCAAGACTGAGGAGAATGGCCACACTTTCAGTATGTTTGTTCCATGATATACACATGTCAATAATTATATTCCATAGTTCTGGTGGGAGGTTACATGTCATAGGTTATGGTTTACCCATGTAGCATGGGTTTGTTGACCATCACAATAATTGGTTCCATTCTCTCACATCATTTATATTCCTCCTTTTTGTCTTTGTTTGTTCATGATTCCATACCTTTTTTGATTATTATCATAATATATTTTTTTATGCACACATTATTGGGCTATTTGGGGTTTATGGTTTGTGGTGACAAAGAAGCCTTAGAAGTTTCCATTCATTACATTTATGGGAATTTGTAGAGTTCACTTTGAGGATGCTATTTTTGGTCATGATGGGTATAAATTTGATGGAAATTATTTCAAGTCAAGCTTGCCCATGGTGGTTAGGAGAAATCATGCATACCTTCACTAGGCATATTGAAAATTTGGAACTGGAAACCATTTCCATTGAGAATTCATTCTTTTTTGGATTTTCATATGGTTTTTTCTTCTTCATGAACAACTCTAGAATCGATCCACAGAGCTGGAATTGTGTTTAAAGAGAAGCTGAATAGAGAGTGATGGAAAAACTTCTCTCTACATGAATATTTCATCACCAATGGATGATATTTTGAGGATAGCCATCGTGAAATCCACGATATTTATAAATTGTGCCGATGATTGTTTTAAAAACTATATCCATTTACTTGCATTTGATATTTTTTGGAATGGCCTAGTGTCTTGCTCATAATTTTCATTTGGAATTCCTTAGAAACCAAATATACGTAGAGCAGCAAGGTTTTTAGATGAGAGAAGCAGATGAATTTTAGTAGATCCAATTGGTGGTTATTCTAGATGTTGGGTTGAATGGCCCCATGATACATGATGGTTCCATTTTATAATTTTTTTAAGCAACAAAAACACCACCAAAACTTGATGCTAACACGATAATTTCAAAAGCAACGCAAAATCCTACTGATGCAACTTAGAATTGTATCCACATGTGAATATTTTTGCATAGTTCAAATCATTGCAGAGTGGTAAAAATCTCCTATCAACAATGTTTCCAAGTTATGGCATGGGAAATGTCAGTTTAGTCATGAAAGTTGAGTTTGAATTTCTAAGAAAAGTAACAAAGTGAGACACTTATTGTTTTTGTATATTCCACTTACGAAAAAAATAAGATGGGTTAGTGGTCACAATGGAGTTAAAGAAGGAAAAAATATTTACCTATGGCATCCATAAAATCATTAAAAAATCCAAACAACTTCTCCTCCAAGCCAATCCAATAAGTAAGTGCAACGTTGAACAAAACTCTACTATCTATGCTTTTAAAATTACATTTGCTATTATATTAAATCACGAAAATGAAGTGTAGCTAATGCAATTTTTCATATCGGGTATTGAGATGTTATTATCTTGAAAATTATCTTTGTTGTGGATAACATATCCAAGTCCTTTATTGCTTCAATTAATCTACTATTTCCAAAAATAAGTTTAGATTGACCTTATTATATTGGGCCAATTTCATTCATATGCATGCAGGAAGTTGAAAACAAAGGGAAAATTTGTTGGGTCCGTTTGGATGTTAAAATGTAGAAAAACTGAGGTAATTTCACTGGAGTATGTGCCACCACAGTATGGAGGTTAGAGAAAAAGAACTGACAAAAATTTCTCTGCAAGTAGATGAAGGAGTTTTCAGGTCATTTATCATTATGTGAGTAACTCATAAGGATAAATGGAATATTGTTCATCTTAGTAACTAAATTGTACCTAATTATGTAGAAAATCCATGCCATGATATTAGAGCCAATTTCAACTCCTTGATCTTTTGGTGGACCAAAATATTTCCTCCGTGGGGAGGTATGGTCTAGGAGGATCTTGTCACTAGTTTCCAAAGAGTACCAAGTGAAAGAAAAGTTCAAGGGAAGATTGGTAAAGGTAAAATTATTTAAATTTCATGATTAATATTTATTATGAGCATAAAATTTTCAATGTGCTCAAAATTAAATTCATTGAGTGTGAGAATACACCTCACAAACAATTTTCTAATATGAAGTTGGAAGTTGAGATTTTTATGGGATTGTGTCCCTTTAAAAATTTGGATGAGGTCCTTGATATGGATCTGATAGATTTTATCCTTAAGAATATCATAAGATCCTCTTTTTATGGATCGAGAGAGTTATTTTCTCCTTGGAATGGGGATCTAAGGGGATATTGTCTCCTTTGTTTATGGATCTCAAAAAGTTGTAAATTCTCTTATGTATTGCTTGTTTTAAAAAAAAGAAAGTCATTTATTGGGAAGAAGGAGTTTTCTTGATAGAGCTTGTTCAGATTTTTTGGAGAGCTTGTTGAAGAAGATTTTTTTTAGAGCCTTGAGAGCTGAAGAGAGGATGTCTTTCTAAGAAATGTATTTATTGTAGTGGCCTTGAAATTTCTTAGGTAGTAGAAGGTATTTTTGGATTCAGTCCTTTTTGTAAAACATTGTATACACTCAACCTATTTTGAAGAAAGAAAATAAAGTGATTTGACCTTTGGAGGTCAATATAGATGCATAGCCCAAAGGAGGGGATGAACTTTGTTATCATATTCCTCTTGATTCTTCATGTTCATGCTTGAATAAGTTATTTTCTATGAAATTTTATGTTGATATTTGCATATATTATGTGAAAAATCTGTAACTAAATTTTGCAAGCACTTATAATTCAGTTATAAATAATTTATTGTGAGTTTTATGCTCTCCAGTTTTCAATCACACACACACAGATATATATATATATATATATATATATATATATATATATATATATATATATATATATATATATATATATATATATTGTGGCCCTCTTTTTTTATGTCAATCCCATGGCCTAAACAAAATTTGATTTCCCAAGTTCATTGTTCCACAGTCTTCAAGTGGAACAAATTATTTTTTCAAGAACTTCTCCCAATTCTTTGATGGAATTTGGTCGAAAAATTCAAGGGTGGAACCATACACCATTCATGAAACTTACATACGATTAAATTGGATGACTAATTTTCTATTAAAAACTAAAATCTATAGATATATATTCTTGAGAGGTATATTGAAATTTGAGAATCATGTTTGGTATCCCTCTGAATGTTTTTTCTTGAATCTAGGGCACAACCTCTGACTATTTGGGGTCAACCAACTAATCCCACAACTTTTTTATTTAATTTGGTGGAAGCCTAAATTCTCCAGGTCATAGGATGTACGGGTCGACCTTTGATAATGCACACTTATAATTATTTTACCAGCGACCTGAATTCCTAATATTTATGATTTTATTCATTAATTCACAGATATGGGAAAATTTACCCTCTCAAATCCTTTCTAGAAATTTTGTAAGCTAATTTACAGTAGTCAGAAAAAATTGTGGACCTGAAATATGAGTGTTTTCTCCAACCAAATTCACTAAGAATATATGTGGTGTGACTTTACACTATAAATCCTAAAACAAATCAAAGGAAAAACTCCTTATCAACTTTCCAATGGGAGGTGGGGATATTAGAAGTTACAAACAAAATAAAACACGCAATTCACACAATAAAATATCGTGCCCCTTGTTTTGGATTGGACTTCATATGACATGCACAAAGATGAATTCCAAACTCTCTTTGAATCATTCCCACAACTTTGGAAATATTGTCTTACTTGACAGTCTTACCATCAATCATTCGAAGCTGGCCTTGCTTATTTCCTTTACAAGGGATTCCATAACACTATAAGGAATGGGAACATTCATTCAAAACAAATGAACACATGGAAATAAATATATTAGTTATGAATAAAAATATTTATAGAGATTACAGTGGTTCTCTTCCCAAAGGTTCTTTTTTTTCTCGCCCTCGCTCCATTACTTCTTTTTTCTCTCAGGCACTCTATAACTCTGAACCATTCTCAATCATACAATCATTGACAATGGGATAATGCCATAGGAAAAAAAAAAATCTATCAAAATGAAAGACATGATAATAATTCTATTGAGATTCAAAGGAGTATTTATAGGGGAATTATGGCTCGCTACTCTTAGTTTGAGTGGGCCTAATGGTTAAGAGCATGTGTTTCCTCCTAAGAGGTCACGGGTTCAAAACTAGAGGGGGGTAGAGTATGTATGCCTTCATAGAATTATCATCCAAATTGATGCGTGGAGGTGGGTCCCTTGTCCCACAAACAAGGGGGTCTCATACACCAATTTGGTGTCTAGCTTGGCCGTGACCTTAAAAAAAAATTGCATCTACTACTCTTCTAGAGAACTATTTAATATTTACATACACTAAAATATCTCAACGAAACTTAGGACAAATGATACACCTATCCTCACTCTAAAGCTATTTAATGCCTCATAAAATACTATTTACAAATGCAAAGGCCCAATTGGCCTCAAATAACAAGTCATCAAAATAATCAACAAACTATTAATCCTAGATTCTTTCAGAATTTGGACAAGACTCTAAACTAAATCCTGCTAGTTCCTAATTTCTGACAAAATAAAAACATATCCTTCTAGAATTTAGATGGCTCTATTGGGCCTTTAAACAAATGATTATGCTAGGATGATTCTTTTGCATCTATTTTTATGATTTTCTACTTTTTTAAATATACTCCTAATTATTGATAACTTTTTAAAATTGATATAAAATTATGTTATTTTACATGAACATCAATATATTTTATTTATTTACCACAGATATGTCATACTACTATGTAATATCAAGAAAGAATCCATATTGAGATTGTGATTATTGATCTTTTATAATGCCTTTAACTAAAACTAACCAACCATTTATATTCATTCTGAAATTATTTTTTATTTAAAGAATATTCTTTTCTTTTTTATTTTAAAAGGGACACATCTCAACTTGATGTTGAATATAGAATGAATTACACATTTTCCTCATAGTGGGCTATAGATTCTTCCTCTCGGTGCAATAATTATGTAGAGAAACATTCTTTTATTGTAAGAAGATATAATTTAACACTCACTAAGTACTAACCATTTAGCTTATATGACTAATTTAATTATATATATATATATATATATATATATATCTACACACACACACACACACACACACTTTAGAGTTGGTTGGGTTGAGATATTCTTTCAAGCTTAAATTATTTCCATGTATGGAATAAGTTTGATCCAACAAATCTTATATAAATGTATTGTATCTAGGGAATAATAATGTAGAAGTATTTTCTCTGGGTTTCAAAATTTTCCAATTTTGTATTAGAGTAGGTGCAACCTCGACTTTCTCACAAGAAGGGTTGGAAAATGAGCTCACAGTAATCACTTGTATATATAGGAGTAATGTAAGAGAATGGTATGTTTGATAGTACAATGATTTTTCAAGTATGTAGGTATTTATTTTTGTATGTTTTGGGAGAGGATTTCTACCTTATTCTTTGAAACTATGAAAATAATCTTAAAGGGCATTGTCAAGTTTATAAGCCAATGTATAAAGAACCACCATATATATTTAATTTCCATTGTCACCTCACAAAAGGCACCATCATTTTTTTGTTGTCAACATAGAAATCTAGATCAACCTGTACTTTATCTTAACAAAATTGAAGGTGACAAAGAAGCACTATGAATGAGGATGATATTATAGGTTTCCTCATTAGATATAAAGTTATTAAAAATCTCTTAGGTCATTGCATTCATGCATTATAAAGGATAAATCACTTATGGTCTCGCTAGCATGCAAGGTTATCATTTTCAAGATTAGTTTTTTTCTTGAACATGGAGTGCATAACTGTTTAAAAAATTAATTGTATTAGTTTCCATAATTGGAATGTAAAGATTTAAGTGCATGATGTACAATAATTTATGGAACATGGTAAAGAGAGCATAATCAACACTTTCATGTGCCAAGGAATTAATTGAATAAGGGAAAAAAGATGTATCTCTTAAATTCTCGACTTTATATTATATATTTGGAAAAGCTATCTGAAAAAGTATGAGATCAATTGAATAAGTTACTTAGTGAAAAAATTACAAATGAATAAATTTATTTAAAATCAAAACTATTTAAACTTAGAATGTATGATTATACGTTTTTTCCTTATAACATATATAATTTAAACTATCTTGTAGGGAAGTCAATATAAATTAGCACTAAAGTAGACGATAAAGATGTAGAGGCAATTTTATTAAATAGTCTAACTTGAAAGTATGAAAATGTTTTTTAACTTTAAGTTATTTGACCTCTAAAATAATGGTATGTATGATAGTAGCAATTTTAATTAAAAAAAGGAGGATAAAAGTAGGAGACACATCAATTATTTCACAAACTAAAATTGCACTATTTTCCAAGTGAATAATGAATACAAATATGAGTTCAATTTAATTCTTCTATTACTAAATATTTAGACATTCAAAATTGAATTGAAAAATCCATGCCAAAATTATTTTAAATGGAAAACTAAAAGGATCAACCAATATATATCTCCTTCAAGACTCATTAGAAGCCATCTCTAAAGACTCACTACATTCTGACATTGATAATGAGCCTATGAATCTTTTCCATAATATTTGTATTAGTTATTTATATTATCTTTATTTTAAATTGTGAAATGAATTATGAAGAACATTTCATAGAATAAATTAACATAACTTAAGTTGGTGTTTCTTTATGTATGTGGTGCCACAAGAACATGTCACTAGTTTGATTATGCTATTGTCTATTAGAGATTGTGGTTATTAGACTATTTAGTAGCCAGCCTAAGAGTGAAAACTATTATTTATGTGATCTTTGTGTGTTTGTGATTTTGAAAAAGGTCACATTATAAGGTTGATTATTGTATACATTCAGTATTTAGACTATTGTCCTATATCACTAGCAAATACAATGAACTATGTACTTTGACAAATGGAAGCATATCCATAGAATAATTCAATATCTAGATTGATTTTCTAAAGATTACAATGAGATATGTACTTTTAAATATGGAAGTGTATAAAGAATATTCAATAATTAAAAATAAAAAATCAATGGTTAGAAGAAATAATATCTTCAATGGATCAAGTGACAACTCAAAATGAATGGTTCTGAATTAACATAGTTTAGAGATTTCAAAAGAAAATAAAAATAATGATGAATACTTTTACTAGACTAATATCAAATTAAAATATGTTTATTTGTTTTCAATATTGTTTTTGTGATGTAAGCATTAATGGAGGATGTTAGAATTGTTGATTATTTTAGAGTTAGTTGGAATTTCTTGGAGATTGCTGAGATATTCTCTCAACCTCTGTCTCCATGTTTAGAATAATTTGGATCGAACAAAACTTATATAAATGTATTGTATATGAATAATAATAATTGAAAAAATTTCCTCAGTGTGTGCATAATTTTTCATGCATAGAGCGAACACTTTTTACTTACTACTTCCCACATACAATGCATTTATATAAGTTTTTTTGGGTCTAACTTATTCCAGACTTGGCGATATAGGTTGAGAAAATATCTCAATAATCATTAAGAAATCCCAAACAAATTTAAAGTAATAATTAATTCTCACATCCTTTGTTAATGCTTACATCACAAAAAATAATAGTAAAATTACATAAGCATATTTTACTTCAATGTTTGTTTGGTCTAGTCTTTATAAGAATTTATATCCGCTTCTAAACTCTTATAGGGTGTGCTCCTTTACAACTATTAATTTTTAGGTGCTTCTTGATAAACTAAAAATACAATTTCTTATGATCATCAATTTCATATTTTTAATGGATGATGATTCTTGACGTACTTCGAACAATCAAAGTACATAGCTAGTTCTATTTTATAGAAAATAAATCTAGATATTGAATCATTCTATTAGCATCCTTCCATTTTTCAAAGTACATAGCTCATTTATTTCACCAATTATATAGGAAAGTAGTCTAGATACTGAATGTATCCAACAATAAATCTTACAATATGACCTTTTACAAACCCACAAATGCAGAAATATCACATAACCAATAGTTGTTTCTCTTGGGTTACCGAATAGTCCAAGAACCACATCATGTAACAAATTATAGTCATAATTAAATTAGTGTTGTGTTCTTGTGGAACCACATACATATAGAAAAAATAGCTTAAGTTAAAATACTATGTTCTATGATATGTTATTCATAATTAATTTCACAAAACAAAATAAATATAACATACATATCTATTAGTTGTATTTTAGAAAATAAACAAAGACTCATTATCATTGTTAGAATCTGGTGAGTCTTCAAAGGTATCTATATTGGTTAATTCGTTTAGTTTTCTATTTGAAATATCTTTGGCATGGATTTTACAATTCCATGTTATATGTCCAAATATTTGGTAGTTGAAGCATTCAACTGAACTCTTATGTTTATTCATTCTTCCTTTGAAAATTATGCAACCTTAGTTTGTGAACTAAATTTTGTGACTCTTGATTTAATTCTCTTTTCTTGAACTAAAAGTGATGTTCTCATATATTCCAATGTTTTAGAGTATAATCGATTTAATAAAAATAAAAATAAAAAACATTTTCATAATTTGAAGATAGATTGTTTAACAAAATTTCCTTTGTATCTTCATCATCTAATTTAGTGCCAATTTCTGCTAAATTTCTTATAAGATACTTATGACTATTTATGTGACTAGAAAATCATGTCTCATCATGTATTTTAAGTTTAAAAATTTGTAATTTTAAGGAAAAATTTTCACTTATATTTTTTTCTCCAAATAAGATGATCAATTGTTCCCATATTTATGTAGATGATTTTTCTAAATCTGTAAGTGGTAGTTGAGAATCTGAGAGAGACAACCTAATGATACAGTTAGATTTATCTTAATATTTATCCCATTCAATTTATTTGTTGGAATGTACAAGTGGTGATTTTGTTCCCTTACTATACTCCATAATTTTTTATGCATCAATTACAATTGAATATTTACCTTCTAAGTGTGAAAATTAAGGTCATTAAATTTTTCAACAAGTATATGCTCCATATTAAAAAAAAAATTGATTTTCAAAATGATTATCTCATGCAATAACAAGACTGGTGGTGATTTCTCCCATAGGATGTAGTAATGTAATAACATGAGTATTAATAGCGAATTTCTCTCTCATGAGTAAACAAAGGATATCATCCTCATTCATATCGGTGGATTATTGTGCTTCATTGTTATCTTCAAAGTATGAAAGTCAACAGAGAACCGATGCTGATTTAGATGTCCATGTTGCCATCCAAAAACTAATGACATTGTTTACAAAGTGATATTAGTGATCAACTTGATAAGGTGGGCCTTGTTACAGTGGATTCTAAACCTGATAGTCATATTTATGGTTGTTTGCACAACTTAAAAGGCTAAGGAAATAATTCTCTCTCAAGACACACAAAAAGAAACAAATACACCCTCAAAAAATCGCTCTATTCTCACACAACTAGTCCTACAGCTACAATGGATTACTATAAGCTCATGTTGAAGACCTTCTTGTGACAGATTCATGGGTGTATCTACTGTGATAATTTGTTAGATTTAATTATTACTTTTGAGTTGGTTGTCATTTTTTGGAAATTTTTAAGATACCAAGCTTATCAATTTTATTTAACCATTTAACTTTTATGACAACAATACTATTTTATATATTTTTGTGTGTGTGTGTGTGTGTGATTAAATCGAATGGTCTAATACATACTATTGTTGGAAACCCTATATCTTGCCACATCGTTGTGTTGCAGGGTTACAGGAATTTAATCATGTGATCACAGGAGAAGTTTATGTTTTCTCTGGGTCTCATCAGTTAGGATCTTGGGCTTGAGTTATCATGTTTGTCATCTTCTGGTGGTTTCACTATTGTCAAGTTTGATGGCCAATTGGAAGTTACCTTCCCTTTTAGATAGAAAAGGTCATATGATGACTTATACTCCTCACTGTTTGTTTTATCCTTTCATGTATAGAATCAGAAGAGCTTGTGGACTATCAGATTGAGGTTTCACCTTGGTCAATAATATTTTTAGATCTTATATGTCCTGGTGAAATTTCCTCTACTATTGCAGGGTCCTCCTTGGTTGTAGTAGGTGGCCCTAAACCTCATTTTCCAGAATGAAGAAAGCCCCATGATAAGATGAATATTGCAAAGGAGCAAGATGATTCAAATTCTTGACAAGCTATTTGTTTTGGGAAGGAAACCCAAAATATTTCTTCCGGTTGGAGCCTAGGAACATTGGACTCAGTATGGGATCCTGGTCCATCCAGGATGGTCTCTCTCTTGAATATTTTGTTGAATAATCCTCCTCTATTTCACCTGGGTTTTTAGGAGGAGTTGAAATTTGGGGTTGGTTTGGTTGTCTTAAGGAGTTCCTTACCGAAATATTTTATTTAGTCATTTTTCCCTTTTCCATATTTCAATCCCTTCCATTTCACAAGCCCTAGAGTCCCTGGTTTTAATAATCATTCATGCACTTTGGGACTAATCACACATGTTTGGTTGAAACACTCGAGGGGTTTCCCTTAAAAACCCAATTCACAGATTTAACTATGTAAGAATTGAAATGATATCATTTATGGTTTCAAAAAGCCCCACTATATTCATAATATAAATCATCCCAAACTAGCCTTGGTCTTGGGTGGATACATTAATATGGAGAGGGTTTTGACAATGGCATAATTGTCACTATTTGGTCAGGTACAAGGGTGACATTTATTGATACAAAAACTTAGAGAGCGGGTGGTATGAGACATTGCTCGTTTGGTCCATGCTGAGCTAGGAGTTGAGCTTCTAGAAAAATGATGGAATCACCTTAAACTTGTTGATTCATACGATGCTAAATTAATTGAGTTGAGGGTTTGGCATATTGACGTCTCTCTAGTTATTTTTAAGTTTTGGTCACCACTTTTCAATGCTCATAAAGAGAGGTTAGACCTAGTTCCTCTTTGGGTCTAGCTTCTTGGCTTTCCATTAGCCTTTTGGGAAAAGGAAAATTTCCATGATATATAGGGAACATAATTGGAACATATGTTAATTGAGATTCATAATATCTCACTTCAAGGCTAATGGTGATGGCCAGAATATTGGTAAAGTTGAACCTTAGTAATTTCCTTCCTATAGAAATTGACATGGTTGGAGAGGTGGGATTCATCCAGGACCTTTATTATCAAGGTTTTTATTTTTTTTTTCAGATCGGTCATCAGTATGGGCACCTAGTTAAGCATTTCCAAATGGCTCATTCAGTGAAGGAGGGTGAAGGGGAATATTTCTTGGAAGATGTTGGCCTTCAGAATGGGATTTCATTATCTAGTGGGGAAACAAGAGGTCTTCCGAGGTCCTTAAAATATTTTTCTCCCACCACCACTACACCTCAACTGGATCCTATGCATGAGGATGGTGGCACTTTGGAACCCTTGGATTAAGATGTTCCAAGTACTCTCCCTACATTCTCCATTTCTTTTTCTTATAATATCGTGAATTCTTTATATGTTCATTTGGATGGTGCACTTGGTATTTTTTCTCTTGCTTCTCAAATTTCCCCTCCTTTATTGTTTTTGATTTCCTTATTTTCTCCCTCTCATGCACTTTTATCCTCCTTTTCTCATTGCGACTTTTCCTCGCCTATTACCAACCCATAAAATTCATTCTCTTGTCTCTTAGTTGTTTATTAATCCTCATACAATATTCATCCCCACTCAAATTTCCCTTTCTAAAAACCTTTAATTTAGGGTTAGGGAAATTTCAGATCTCCTATTGTGATAATAATTTTAGGGGAAGAAAATCAAATATTAAAAAAATCAAAGAGCATGCCAAGGTCGAGATGGCCTCTGGAAGAAAATCCTCATTTCAAGGGCCCCTTAGATAAATTATTTTCCCCTGGAAGTGCCATTATGAAAATTTTATCCTATAATTGTGAGGGCTTGTTGAGTCTTCCTAATGACTTTCTATGAAGCATATTATTAAAATAGACTCTCCCTGGGCTATTTTCCTACAAGATACCCTGGGATATTGTCTAACCATCATGTAGAGTCTAGAAATACTCTTGAGTGGTTGGATATTTCAAGGTTTAGATGCCTTTGGTCGATTGGGGGGCTTTCCAGTGGGATGGAAAAACCAATGTATTAAACTAATAAATTCATGGAGCATTGATTCAGGGTTATGCATTGAATTTTTTTCTGAATATTTGGGTGTTTATCTTACTATTATTAATGCATATGGGCCTACCCAAAAAATAAAACACTTTTGGGAATCATTTGTCAACAAATCCCTTATAAAATAGCCTTCTCTAATGATTGGAGGTGATCTAAATGTCCCCATGGGTGCTTTTGAATATTGGTGAGAAATAGATAAATCCCCTTTCCGATTTCTTCTATTATTATCTTATGAGTCAGTATCTCATTGACGTGGAGTGAGTGAAACTCTGCCCTACTTTCTAGAACAATAAATTGGGTCCAAATTGTGTGGCAAATAGGTTGTACCATTTCTTGGTTTCTAGAGTGATAATGAACTAATTTTTGTTCATTAAAGAAAGGGTTGAGGTTGGTGTGGTGTATGATCACTCTCTTATCTTTCTTGAATTAAAAGGAGGCACTTGTAACCCAACCTTCCCTATCAAAATGATCTCCATCTAGTTGAAGGATGATTCTTTTATGGAGATGGTTAAAAGGAAGTGGTCTAATTTTTGACCCCAATTTGGGGTCTTAAATAGGAAATAGTTTTTTAAAACTTAAAGATTACTAGGGAAAAAAATAAAGAGTGGGCCTTGCAAAAGAAATTGGTTGAAGCCGTAAATCTTGGGAATATTGAAAACAAAATCCAGGCTTATGATTCCCTAAAGTTTTGAGTTGGTGGAATCGAGAGATATCCCTTTTCAGTTGGAAAAGAGAAAGAAAATTACTCTTGAGAACCATGAGTATGAATGTTGTTTGAAGAGTAGAGATATTTGGTTGGAATGTGGGGATAACAATGCAAAATTTTTGAGGCATATGCTAAAGGTTGTAATATGGGAAACACAATTTGGTCCTTAAAATATCAATCTGGTAGGGAAGCTTCTTCTTTCTCCACTTTGGTAGATGTGGGTTTCTGAAATTCTAAATATCTCTATAAATCTTAAGAAGAAGCCACTATTGTTAAAATCATTTGAACTAGTCTAACTTTCCCCCACTTTCTCAATGAGCAGAAGTATCGTGAGCTTATGGTCGAAGTGTCAGAAGATGAATTAAAAAAATTTCTTCACAGTTTCCAAAAATACAAGAGTGATCAAAGGCTTGGTATATAAGATAAAAAATGAAGGTTCTCAAAATTGATTGCAAACTGAACGATAGCAACCAGACCCTTGCTAGGAATCCAACGCAACTCATTTTGTCGATAAATGACTTCAGATGAAGAAGTTATAGCCCGTTGCCCACTATTAAGAACAAGCAATTAAAAAAAAAAATGTAGAAAGGTGATAGGTTGATGACATGGAAGCCCAGTCAACATGCAAGGAATATTCTTGATTTTTTTCCTAGTGGAACTGTGACAAGTGTCACAACAAGATTCACCAGTTTGGGTTTGAGAAGGTGAATTTTCCAAATGTCTTCCTAAAGTTGAATTCAATTTTTTTTTAGTATGAAGAATGTACTGCTAAGTTCGAATTTAAATTTCATATGGTGGCATGATTAATATCCTAAGGTCCGAAACTATGGTATAACATATATATTGTAATTTCCGCATTTTATTGATCCTAAGGTTCAAAGGTGGGTGCATTTTTGGTTTAACCTAAGGTTTGGGTTATATTGAATTATATGGTTGCACACATTACATGGTCCGAAGATATTTTACCATAGTCCAAAGTTTATGGAATGCATATATGAAATAAAACCAAAGGTTTGGATGTGCATATTTTATATGGAAAAATATATGTATAGGGGTGGAGGTCAGGGTCGAATCCGTGACCTCCCCCCAAACCTTACAACAACTTTGCCAATAGTCCATGGGGAGGGGCTTGTTAAGCCTCTGCGCCTAGTGTCCATTTTAATTTTAATGCATGATCCGACGGCTAAAAACAGGGGGCCATCCCCCTTCCATATGACCTCTCCATAGAACCAACTGTGCGGAAACCTGCAAAATAACATATTAAAATCTAATCACGTATTATCCACTAATCCGATGTTTAAGTTTAATTAATCCATGGTTTATGAAACATGTTTAAGTGTAGTTAAGACGTGTTTATCCAAAATTAAGCGCGACCTTACTGCTAATTAATCCAATTCCTAATATGCGGCAGGTTTAGCAGGCATGACCAAATTCAACGGGAATCACCAATTTGTCGGACTTAACTGGAGTCTTCTCTAGATTTGGAGGAGGATTCTAGGGAAAAAAATTAATTGACCATATCTTAAGCAATTTTTGACCAATTTTGACTCAGGAAGAGTCATTCCTAGCAGATTGGAATGATCTGAACACATTGGAATAGGTTGCATAGGTAGAGGAGAAGTTCTACATGTGTTTTTGTCACTTTGAATAATTTTGAAGGCTAGGGTCACCAGGAAGAAAGGCCATGCCTAGATTAGCTGAAGGCCAAATTGAGTGAATGAATAGTCATTTCTATTATATTTTGACATTTTTAACTCATTAGAGTATGTTTAGGGAGCATTTGATGCATGTAAACATCATTTTTTTCAATATTGAGCTAATGCAGAGGCCCAAGCCATGGAGTTTGGACCAAGGAGATGTAGCCCAAGAGGGGTGAACTCCTTCATAAAAAATCTGTGTTGATGGATCAATTGTGATGTTTTGCTGTGTTTATTTTTGCTACTATTCGACATTTCAATTTCATACTTTATGCTCTTGAATTCACTCATAAAAATCAGTTAAATTACTTGTTTGACACACCTAAGAAACAAAGAAACATATATACATCAAGAATAAGATCAAAAAATAAATTATAAATCTGAAAATCAAATTAGCAAAACAAAACTAACATTCATACTCAGATCAACTTGGTATGAGAGCTTGGTTGAAAGGAAAGGTTATTTTCTTGATAGTTGTTTGATTTTTGAGCAAGTTTAATGGTTGTAATTTTGTGATGCTGACAACGTTAAATTTGTAGAGGGGTGAAGGGAAATTGTTGGCTACAATTCCTAAGATTAGGACCAGAAGAAGGAGAGATAGAAGAGAACCATCTTCACTGAAAGTTCCACTCATAGCTGCACTTCAAGCACCTCAAATTGTGTCTCAAGAAGCTGAGATTGAAGAGGTACAATTTGTACAAGAAGCTAAGTTGATTGAATAGGTACAAGAATCAAAAGTTGAGCTTGAATCCATAGCCATCATTTCAGGTGTTGGAGAGACTCAAGGTCATTCAGAAGATGATGATGTCAAGAGAGACTTCAATGACATCAAGAGGATGGTTAAAATTATGTTTGATGCATTTACTGCTGGGATGGAAGGAGAAGGTTCTAAGCCTCCATATGGAGAAGGAAATTCAGATGATAAGAAGGATGAAGAAAAGATTTCTAAGGGTAGTGGAGGAAATCCACCTTCATCTCCACCACCTTCATCATCCTCATCATCTCCATCAATATCATCTTCCACTTCCACCACAAAAACTACTCACACTCACTCAAAAGCCACAAAAGGAAAGACATCCTTACTCAAAGTTCATGTCAAATTTGAGCTTCCAATGTATAATGGCGAGGTAAAATGATAGAGTATTGATGATTGGATACGTCAATTGGAGTTGTACTATAGGATTCAAAACCTTCATGAAGATGAAATAAATATTTAATTGGCTTCTTTGAGGATGGAAGGATCTTCACTTGTATGGTGGGAAGCAAGGACTCAAGAAGAGATTAAAAACTACGGTAAGATCTCTATGTCTTGGTAAAGTTTTATTACTGCCATTAAAAGGAAATTCTATCTCTTAGCTTACATGCAAAAATTTTTTATGGATTGGAAAAATTATAGACTATTGAAAGGGAAAAGTGTGCAAGATTATACTTATGAATTTAGGAGAACAACTCTTATTTTGGGTATCAATTTATATTCTCAAGAAACTTTTTTAAAGTATGTTGGGGGTTTTCACAGCTACCTTAGGCACACTATTATCCTGTTTAATCCCACAAATATTGATGAAGTTTGCGTTTAAGCCACACACTTAGAGGAAAGAGGGAAACAAAACATAGATGGAAAAAGTGAAAGTGAGGGAAAAGGAAAGGGAAAGTTTTATGTAAGAGGAAAGAGAAATAGCTCTGTAAAAAGAGAGAAGGAAAAATTCACATGAAAAAAATGCTCAAAGACTGGCGATGATGAAGACCATTGTTGGCAACTTCATCGAGAGTTGAAGCCAAACCAATTGAAAGCCAAATAAAAAGGTAAAACTCTTGCTATAGTTGAACATGACTTAGGGTCAGATTCAGGAGATGAGATAAATATTACAACCACAGGTTTGAAAGGTAAACATATTGCAAGCACTAGTACTTCAATTTTTTCAATTGTTACTCATGATGAAGACACAATAATAGAACTTTTCCATATTAGAGTTGTCTCTAAACATACCGATATTGATACACTTTTTGATAGGGGATCACAAGCTAACTTGATTTTTGAATACTTGGTTAAGTAGCTAGACCTTGAAATTATTAGAAATCAAAGACCATATCCTTTGGTTTGGATATGCAAGAATGCAAACTTGCAGGTTAAAAGGAAGTTCAAACTAATATCCGCCATGAATTCAAAATTTCTTGATGAAGTTGAACTTGATGTGGTGCTGCTTGAGATATCAGGTATTATATTGGGAATTCCTTATCTGTATGATATGAAAGTAGTATTTCATCTCCATGAGAATAATTATCATTTGTTTAAATATGGTATTTAGTACATAATAAGAGAGCATAAGAAGAAAACAATTTTGTCTCTTATACATGCAGGAGAAATGAAGAGGATAGTGAATGTAAGTCAAAATTTGACATTTTTGATGATCAAACAAAGAGATATTTTGAATTGAACTTTTCAAAAGGATGCTTATGCTTGTAATGAGATGTTTCAGGATTCTAACAGGTTGCCTTTGAAAGGAGGTGTACAAGATGTAAAACAATTTCAATAGTCAACATCAGTGTTGAGGAGTGTTGGAAACAAGATGTCGGTGCAACAGAGTGCAAAGGTAAAAAAAGGTCAAAGAGAAAGTGATAAAGAAGCTTGGAAAAAAAGGCATGGGTTCCACAAATGCTTTTTTTGTTTCCAAAAGGTACATGGAAATGGAGAAGATACTTGGTCAAGATTCGACGTCAGGGAAAATTTTAGGGGCTAATATTCGTAGATGGGCTAATTTTCCATGCTTTTTCCAAAAAAAAATTCTCCAATTTCCATTTTTCCTAAAATCAATTCACCCAAATTTTATAAGAAAAATGATTTTACCTTAAAAGTACTTGCCAAATTTTTATAGAGACTATATAAAATCATTATAAGTTTTAATATTTTACTAAAATATCACCAAACATTTGATAGTTTACATATTATGGATAGGTTTCTAATATTTAAGATAAGTTTCCATATTTAAAATTTTCTCTTGTCGATGCAAGTACAAAGAAAAAGCAGCTAAGAATCTCCATCATGATAGTGTGCAAGGTGAGACTGTTTCTAAGTTTCCTTTGATTAATGAAAAAGGTAGGAACAATATGGATTCTGGAAGAATAGCTTGTTGCTCTGCAAATTAAAAAAATTGCAACATGACGGTGTCAATGACAAGAAGAGAAGGTCGCAAGAATCAAGGAAAAAGTTAACATTTTGTGAAAATATCCAAATGATAAAAATGGGAAAAATTCAGTGGATAGAGACTGGAAGGGTGAGGGAGTAGTCCCCTCATCCACATGATCAGTAATCAGAGATATTTTGGGGTCCAAAAGGATTCTAGTTGGGGGGGGAGGAATGATTAGAGGCTCAGTATATAAGCTCAAAAATGAAAGTGCTCAGAATTTATTGGAAACTAAACAAAATTGACCGGTCTATTGCCAGGAATCCAACGCAACTCTTTTAGTCGCAAAATGACATCAGATGAAGAAGTTATAGCCTGTTGATCACCATTTAGAATATGTAATTTAAAAAAAAGTTGCAGAACAATGATAGTTTGATGACATGGTAGCCTAGTTAGCATGCAGAGAATATTCTTCATTTTTTTCCCAGTGGCACTGTGACAAGTGTCACAATAGGATTCGCCAGTATAGGTTTGAGAAGGTGAAATTTCCCGATGTCCTCCTAAGGTTGAATTAATTTTTTTTTTAGTATGAAGAATCTGCTCCTAAGTTTGAATTTCAATTTTATATGGTGGCATGATTAATATCCTAAGGTCTGAAACTATGGTATAACATATATATTGCAAATTCTGCATTTTATTAACCCTAAGGTTCAAAGGTGGGCACATTTTTGGTTTAACCTAAGGTTTAGGTTATATTAAATTATATGGTAGTGCATATTACATGGTCCGAAGATATTTTACCATAGTCCAAAGTTTATGGAAAGCATATATGAAATAAAACCAAAGGTTTGGATGTGTGTATTTTATATGGAAAAATATATGTATAGGGGCGAAGGCCAGGGTCGAACCCGTGACCTCCCCCCAAACCTTACAACAAATTTGACAATAGACCATGGGGCAGGGATTTTTAAGCCTCCGCGCCCAATGTCCCTTCAAATTTTAATGCATGATCCGACGGTGGAAAAGAGGTGGCCAGCCCACTCCCATATGACCTCTCCACAGACCCAATGATGCATAAAACTGAAAATGAATGGATTAAACTCTAATCACGGATGATCCACTAATCCGATGTTTAATTTTAATTAATCAATGGTTTATGAAACACGTTTAAGCATAATTAAGACACACTTATCCACAATTAAGTGAGGTCTTACTGCTAATTAATCCAGTTCCTAATTAGTGGTGGACTTAGAGGGTGCCACGAAATTCAGCTGGAATCACCAATTTGTCGGACTTAACTGGAGTCAACTCTAGATTTGGAGGAGGATTCTAGGGAAAAATTTAATTGAACATATCTTGAGAAATTTTCAACCAATATTGGCTCAGGATGAGTCATTCCTAGCAGATTATCATGATCTGAACACATTGGAACAAGTTGCAGAGGCATATGATCAATTTTACAGGTGTTTTTGTCACTTTGAAGAATTTTGAAGCATAGGGCCACCTAGAAGGACGACCATGCCTATATCAGCTGAAGTCCAAATTGAGTGAATGAATAGTCATTTATGATATATTTTGACATTCTAAACTCATTCGAGTATGTTTCAGGTACCGTTTATGCATGTAAACAACAATTTTTTCCTTATTGAGCTAATACATAGGCCCGATCCATGGAAGCTCGACGAAGGAGATGTAGCCCAGCAGGGGTGAACTCCTTCATCAAAACTCTATGTTGATGGATCAATTGTGATGGCTTTCTGTGTTTATTTTTGTTGCTACTAAACATTTGAATTTCATACTTTATGCTCTTGAATTCACTCATAAAACTTAGTTAAATTACATGTTTGACACATATAAGAAACAAAGAAACATATGGACAACTAGGATAAGGTCAGAAAATAAATTATAAATCTGAAAATGAAATTAGCACAACAAAATTAACGTTCATACTTATATCAAAGAGCCTTAGTCCAGATGGATAGGGTGTCAAATTCTTTTCAGGCCTCTATGATATTTTTTGGAATGACCTCCTAGCCATGGTTGAAGAATCTTAGAAGGAACACGCAATGTTTCCTACGCTAAATTCAACCTTCATAGTGTTAATTCAAAAATTGGAATATCCTCCCTATTTTGAAGAATTCAAACCCATATGCTTATGAAATTACATTTATAAGGTTACAAAAAGGGCACTTTCCCTTCAACTTAAAATAATCCCCTCTTAATCTATTTTTAAAGAACAATTTGGTTACCTTATTGGTATACATATTCACAAAGCTATTGGGGTGGCACAATAGGGATTTCATAGTCTAACTTCATTGACTATTAAAGGAGCCCTTTTCAAATTATATTTATCAAAGGTGTATGAACGCGTAAGGTATTTCTACCTTTGGATTCCTCTGAAACATATGGGGTTCAGTATTTATTTCATCACTTGGGTCATGAGCTAAATTCAAATAATTTATTTTATTGTATTGATCAATGGTGCTGCCTCTCCTATTTTTCACACTTAGTGGGGCCTTTGTCAGGGAAGCCCTTTTTGTCCATTAATTTTTTGTTGGTTGCAGAGGGCCTCAATAAGATTCTGTTAGAGGCTAAGCTAAATGGGAACTTTCATGGATGTATAGTAACAAGAACATTGGAAATTTCCCACCTTTTATTTTTGGATGATATCCTCATATTATGCAATGGAGATTCGCGAGAGGTGGTGGTGCTGAAGGATATTCTACTATTATTTTACAAAGCCACTGATATGGCTACAAAATTTCAAAAAATATTCCCTTGTTTTCTCTAATTTTGGGGTAGAATATATACAAAAAATCATTGATATCCTTCGAATGTAAATTTTACATGCAGATGACGGCCTCAAATATTTGGGTTTCCACCCAAAACCTAATAATTACAGAATGTTGGATTCACACTCGCTGATCTCCAAGTTCGAGAAACGTATTAAAATTTGGTGTCACAGGTGGCTTTCTCGAGTGGGTCATTTGGTCTTAATTAAATATGTTCTCAAATTTATTCCTTTGTACCAATCCTATTTGCTAGGGATTCTAAAGTGTGTTTGGAGTGTATCAAATTATTAGTTTTACATCATTTTTTGGTCATCTAACGTGTTACTATTAGATGTACTAAAGTACACCATGTAAGACCAATTTTAGCATAGTAAAATTGCTTTTACTATGAAAAATAACTTAGTAATCCATAATTTATTAAGTTGTTTATGGTGTAAATAGGAAATCCCATGAGGAATAATTGAATAAATCCTCATTTGTTCGATTTTACTCAAGGGATAATTAATTAAACCAATTTTTAATTAATATTCCTGGTCATATTTAACCAAAAACAGGAAAATTAATTAGATATATCATTTTTTATCTTATTATTTTCTAGGAATAATTATTTAAAATATTATTTAAATAATATTCCTTGTTAAATTTCACTAAATCATTTATAAATAATTGAATAAATCAGTATTTATTTAATTATTACTCAACCACATTATTAAAATATTAAATAAATCATTTATTTATTTATTATCTATAAATAAAGGGATTTGACAAAATTTGAATTCTATTTCCCTCCAACAAAAATAATAAAATATTCCATAGAATTTGGATCTAGATTTGGTTAATAATATTTTAATTATGCACCAATATCTAGACGAACTAAATATTTTGTTATAAATAGAATGGTTTTTCCATTTATTCACTACTTTTTGTTGCCTAGAGATCACTCTTGATCTATACTTTTGTTCAGACTTTGATCCTGCCATCATTGTCATATTTTTCTACTTTTTGCTTGTGAACTCGCTTTGAGTTCCATTTTGTCTGGGTTTTCTACACCATAAAGAAAGAGAGATCTTAGATCTGAAGCATTGAGGACATACAAGAACCCATCCCATTGAAGGGTACTGGTAACATCTTTATATGTTCCCTTCCCAGGTGTCATAATACAAAAAATTCTTTAAAAATTATTGTCTTGTTCATTGGATGGATGGAGAAAATATTGCTTATTATTTGTTGTTTAATGTATTTAACTACATAGATCTGGATTTCTGTAGCATTTATTCTGATCAGTAACTATAGATCTAAGGAAATTGACAGCCATCTTTGATGTTAGGGTTGTTTGTTATGCACAGCTAAAGTGAGATTTTTTCGTACGCTTGCGATTATAATTCACATTAACAACTGGCGACTCCACAAGGGTTTATAATTACAACCGCTGTCATTTTTCAGATACCTCCATGACTAGATGCTTTAACCCCTAGGGTTTTTCTTCAGCTTCTTATTTTTCATTTTTTGATGTTTTTTAACCTTTAAAACCCTAAAATAATAAAAAATTTAACATCCTTGTGTTTATGGGCCAATTGCATAGGTAACATGTATCAGTCACAGTAGAGAGGACACTTTTTTCTGAAAGTTGCTACCGAGACAGACAAAAGTGCAGGTTGCACTTTTTGGGCCAAAACCTGTGACCTCAGACTTCCTGAAGCGGAAAACAACCTAAAAACTGTTACCTGAGTGGAAAACAAGTCAGAAACTGTGACCTATACTTTTTGCGGGATTTTTTCTGTGATTTTTATGGGTTTGGCTGGGCCACTGTTCACAATTTTTTGACCTCCCTATTCACCCTTCTTGGACCTATAATTACTTATTTTTACTCGTCGAAGTAGGAACCAAGCCCGTTAGGGCTTCAGTACACTTCCACCTTTTTAGGAGGAGTTTAGCTGAAGCAGGTCCTCTGAGATTTTAGTGATTTCAGCCATTTTTCAGATCTGAACCAATCCTTTCAGATCCATTTTATATCGGTTATTCATGTATTAAAAACACCTATTTTTAGTTTTGTTTAGTCCTCCTTTATGGTACCCTTCGTTTCCCTTTAGGTTCTAGCCTTTCGCCACCTTTCTTGCAGCATTTTTCCCTATGTTTTTTTGCTATTTTATACACCTCTTTCCAACAAATCTGACCTTTAGATCCCTGTCCCTCATGAATTTAGATCCATTAGACATTTTTTGTGTTTTTACTAGATTTCACCCACCCATAGACTAGTTGTTGGGAAACCCTCCTCCTTGGGTTTAAATTGATGCATCTTTAGCTGTTTATTTTATTGTCGCACTTAGTTTCTTTTACTGTCATTTTTAGATTTATTTATAGTTATACAACATAATTTTTCTTTTTTCTCTACACACATCTCAGATTAATTAAAATTAAAACAATTATCACATACACACACACCCTAAGTGAAGAGTGCCTCATTTACCCCGCCAAGCCAAGAATTAAACATTGTAATCAATTGATCCTACTCCTCCCTACCCTAGTTTACCTCTCTTCCCTTTCGTGTTCTATGTCTCTTTACCATCATTGCGCCCCCAAGGAGTTTATCTTGGAGATTCCAAGGCCTTCATCCTCTGTTTCCATTAGGAAGACTTACCCCATCGTGCAGGGTTCCTGTTCGTCCTCCACCAAGTCCCCATTCTGACTCTGCTTTTGGTTCATCGAGCTCCCCTTCTGGTTCTATCCCTGACTCTCCTCCACCTTTCACCTTCACCATGTCTCATTCAGGACCTAATGATGGTGGTATCCCCAACCCTAATGCTGGGAATGCTACTAGTGGTGCCGTAACAGGAACTATCCTGACTACTCCCTTGCTTCCTTATATGGTGAGCCTAAGCCTTCTTGATTTTATCCAGTTGATCAATGACCCCATACACCATGATCTTGGTTGTTCTGATATGCCAACCAAGCACCCTTAAGACATCCCCAAGTTTGAAGGAATTGCTAGAGAGGATCCTACCAACCATGTTCGTTCTTTCCATATGTGGTGTTCATATAACTCCATCATCGATGACTCTCTCCATCTTTGGTTATTCCGGCGTACGCTTACTGGAGAAGCTTCTAAGTGGTATGTCGCCCAGGCCTTTTCCTCTCATACTACTTTTTAAACCCTTGCTAGGAATTTTCTGTGTTACTTCTAGCTTCCCCTTCGCTATGACACTAGTACCAAACTATTGACCTCTTTCTCTCAATCTTCTACAACCAACCTATCTAACCACGTTCAAGAATGGTGGAGAAGAAGGATTCTATGTCAAGCCCCTACCTTTGAAGACCTTGTCTGCATGGACTAGTTTCTCATATCCCTTTTTCCTACTATTCGCAGAGATGTCGTATCTCACTTCCCTCAAACCGAGGAAGTTGCCCTCTAGATTACATTGAAATATGACTCGATCTACGCAAAATATGGTTATGTTTATACTGTCTTACCTGATCTCCCAAGACCCGGTGGTGCCAAAGCACTCGGGGCATACCATGCCGCCGACGGTATCCTTGGATTCCTTGCACATCCATAAATCCATCCTCCCATGTGTTATGGTTTCCCTCAGGGAGGGGCCAGCTCCTCTAGCACTTTTCCCCCTCTCGATATCATGTATCCAAGATACGACATGCCTCCTCCTTTCCCAAACCTGTTTACCCCAATGTTTCCCAACCTCCTTATTATCTATATCCGCAACCTGGTGCTCCATCTGCTCCAACATTAGCACCTCAAGCTCCCTTGCCTTCTGAAGCCCCACAACAGCAGCCACCCACCCGTCAAGGGAAGATGTATGCACAACACGGTGCGACTAATCCTCCTACTTCCAAAAATAATAAGAAAGGAAACCAAAACCAATATTCCCCAGGTAATTCAGGTAGAAATCCCCAAGGGAATACATCTGACACTGCAACCTAGCAACATGGCACTCAACCCAAGCAGGAAAAGCCTATTCACATGAATAAACCTTGTTCTTTTTGCAGTGTCTATGGTCACTATACCCATGATTGTCCTCTTTTACCTCATATGCGTCAGGTGTGGGAAGTTCAAGTTGCATCCAGAGGACAAAAAGCCTCCCCTTTGGTTCCTCTCAATGCTAGCCCTATCCAACCGACTGTGTTTACCAATCCTTTCCCCTAGCAAGGATATGTGGCTGCCCAACCCCCTAAAAGTCAGGCGGCCACTCAACCTCCTCCATTTGGTACCTCTGATTACCATATCCTTATGATGAACTCTAACCAACCCAATACCATTGACCTCAACCTTCAGACTCGGTCTCGTCAGTACACCCAGTGCCCCACTAAGTCTAGTACTGAGCCCCCATCTTCCAGTCCCACAGAGCCTCCTTCCACACCCAACGGTCCTTTACTGGACCCTCAGCCTAAGGCAGAGGTTCATACCAAGATCCCTAAGGGACCATTACGTCGAAACATTGCTTCTGATAAAGCTTCCCACTTGTACACTATAGTAGATGACTTAGCACAATCCCCTGCCACCATGTCAATGATGGAAGTCCTCTAGTTATTCCCTTCACAACGAAAATATCTACTAACTGGTATGGGCGCTATGGATATTTTAGATGATCGTTTTATTGTCTTCGACATTGAAAAGTCAGACAATCCCCCCCTTCTTTCATCCGTCGCCTTCCAAATCCCTGTGAAGATCCATAATTCCAACGTCTCCCATTATATCATTGACGAGGGGGCACCCATCTGTGTGATGCCCACTTCTATTTGGAAGCAACTCAGATATCCTGATTTAGCCCCTTCCAATATCACTCTCTGTGTGTGGGATGACCACTGTTCCTAACCCCTTGGCATGTTCCACAATTCTCTTATTAATCTTGCAGGCAAGACTGTTTGTGTTGACATTGAAGTCATTGATGCCCCCTTAGACTACAATATTATATTGGGTCATAGCTGCATTTATGTGATGTCCATTGTCCCATATTTTTTTCATTGTAAGACAATATTTCCTCATAATGAAAATATCATCACCATCGATCAGTTGACATATTACGAACCGAAGTCTTAGACCTCCCCTGTGTCTATCATCTCTTCGGTGGCCAATAAATAAATAGTCAAACCTCCGACAAGTGTCTCACTCGGAGTCTATAAATATTCCTCTTTTCTTGGTTCATTACATGTTCTCTCTCCTCTCATCTCTGACCCTAGATCATTGAATGCTTGCATGATTCAACTGTCTTGGTCCGGTCTCAAATAGACTAGTTCGACTAGGCATCAGCCCCGCCCCCTGCAACATGCTCCTAGTACTTCGACTCAGCCTTTAGGACCCCCTCCTCAAGGCCCCTCATCTGTAGCTAGTTTCCATGAGCCTATCTATCCCCCTGGAATGGTTTCCCCTAGCCTTAATCATCTCAGAGCTATCTCGCGTGGCCATTACCCCTCTAGTTAGATACCATTTCTTGATCCCCCTTCCAAAGTATTTTCGGTACCTGTTATTGCTACCCTGTCTCTTCCTAACATGACCCTGGGTATCTGAGTCTGGTACATTGATCCCTCATCCACTATCTCACCTGGTCAGCCCAAACCTTACACTTCTTTGACCCTAGTCCAACCAGTCGCCATGACCCCTCCCTTTGCTTATGTGCCTCATCCACCTCAACAGGAACCTACTATTGTTGTGACTACCTCACATGAGTGGGAAAAATCTTTCAAGAAGGAACCTAAGGACAAGGCTTCCCAAATAACCCCTACTCCTCTTCGTCCTCCAAAGCGTATCCCCCCTGTGTGCTTTTTGTGATGTTTTCGTTCATGCCACCCATAACTGCCCTGAATTTCCTCATATCGAGGCCATGGTCAATGTCGCGTTTCCTAAGTCTTAGGTCCCTGAAGCCCCTATTCCTTTACCGACTGCAGCCAAGAAAACAAAAACTGTGCACAACAACCACCCTTGTGCTTTGTGTGATCACCATGGCCATTATACCCACCTCTGTCCCCACCTCAAAGACTATCGTACCTCCTTGGAAGTAGTCTTCCAGTACAAGACCAACTACCATGAGTCTGCTTCTCCTTTACTTGCACGTTATGCTACAGGTGAACTAGAGGACCCATCCACTCCCATTAACATTCCCCCTCCTAATGTCAATATGATGGGGTCGTAGGCCACCATCCTTTACCTTTGATAATCCATGAGATCCATTGTGGAATACCCCTTCGGGGCTTCCCCTTCTGTTTCTTCTAGCCTCCCTTCACCGATCACCCTGGGCTCGACATCGGTGGATCCTTCATCTACTTATTCTTCCATCACCCCTTGTGATGATGCACATGTGGACCTCTCTTATCATGATGATGAGTTAGGTAGATTTTCCACCTCATGTGGTTATCCTTCCACCAGCGCATCTTCTGCTGTGATGACAACATCATGGAAGCCTTTTCGACCCCTGAATTCATTTTTCCCACCCATAAGAAAAATTACACCATTCGTGTCTATGGTGACTTTCATGACCTAAGCACAAACTGCTCCCCAGGAAATTCCCCACACCATCCACCTTTCAATGTGTGGGGGGTAGAATTTCTACCCATAACACTCCCTCTATCAGTGCTTGTCTTATTTTTTCCTTGCGTTTAGGTTGCCAACATTGTTCATCATACTCTCATTTCTTGTCTTGTGGCACCTTTCAGATGGAACCCCTATCGTCCAAACCATATATCGGTTATGCCGATGGTGCAAGTCGCTACTTCGGAATCTAGCATCGACATCCTGGGCCATTTTTATCCCCTTGCATTTGCTTCTCCTCTCTAACGACATATGCATTGCTACTGCCACCAATAACTAGACCGAATATGATGTAGTGATAGGTTTTTTAGCTGATTCCCTTTCCTATCACATCCTTCACCTTCATGTTTGTTAATATTCCTTGTTGCTTGTCATGCAATTGAATGGTGTTTATCGTGTGCATAATCCTGTCATTTTTAGAAGATATTTACGAGTGAAGCTTTTGATGTGTGAATTTGAAATCATTACATTCAGTCATGTATCTAGAGCAAAAATCCACTATGTAGATAGCATTGCAAAAAATATTCTAGATTGGAATTTATCACACGCATTTAACACAAGACAATAACAATAAACCATAAAACGATGCATATCCATTATATGTGTTGTTCAAAATGTTTTAGAGTCCATCCACTCTGATACATATGACATTCCCATAGCATGTTACAAAAATCAAAACTGGGGGCACCTCATGCCCCTACATATAATCACTATCTAGAGGATCTTGGGCCAATGGCTCAACTCTATCAGCCTATAGAGCACGCATCCCCTGTCTAGCCACTGCCATGCGTCGCATGACCCCTCGCAACTCCGAGGGTAGACCAATACATGGCTCTATGTACTAGTCATCAAGGTCTTTCCAGTCGTTCTCTGAAACACTGGTCAATAGCCTCTCACATCTACGACAGATGTCCTTCAAGAGGGAAATTTCATCCTCATTTTGTAATCCCCTTGATCCACTAGGTCTTGCAGCTCCTCATACTGCGAGTCGTCCCATATACCAGGCCAATTTTTTTGGTGTTATATATGCATACCAAAATTGAATGAATAAGTACCATATACAATATTCCTAAACTTTAAAATGCACATAAAAGATAAGAAAATTGTCACTTACCATTGACCCCCCATGCTCGACCTGGCAGTAGTGGCAAGTCCGGGTCCCCATGATAACTCATCCAACTATAGATATATTCGTCTATGTAGAGTTGCATCTGATCCCAATGCGCAAAAAAATCAGGTCGGAACACTTGTCTGATTGCCCAACCTCCCCCTGTACACAATATAAGACCTTAGCAGTGCATCCTGGGCTCTCGCGAGCCCCCATCCTAGATCTATATGCGAGGCCAAGGTGTCAAGATCTTCTCAAAGAAGAGTGAGCAAACCATTATGCCATATGCACAATCATGGTTCACCTGCCACTTGCATAGGGATAATTGTCGTTTCAATGAAGACAACATCATTTGGGCCCACCCATAGTATATCCCACTCAATACACTCTCAACAAGCATCATTTGACCCCCAGTGATGTGGTGGAGCACCTGGTTGCCAAGGATACGCAGCACCGCTGCAGCCACAGCATGAGTCTTTAGCCTCCCTAGATCTCTGATCAGTATCCATGTCCCTTTCACATGGAGACCTTGTCGATAGCGGCGCTCTACAAACTCCATAATATTCCACCCTCGCGATAACACTGGCTATGTGTTTCCCACCATCCCATGTGGCGGGAGACTAGTCAGAAAATATATATCCTGGACAGTGAGCTCGACCCAGTGCCCCTGCACTATAAATATCTCATGATATGGATCTTAATAGCTAACAATATGGGCCAACAAGGGCTCTCCTACTCTCATCAAAGGGTTCTCCAAAAATTTCAGGACCCCAAACCTAGCCAATGTAGTGGGGACACCATGATCCTCTTAGATCTCAGACTGTAATGTGTTCAGGTCCCTCTCTCCCCAGTTGATCCTCAACTCTTCCATATTTGCAAAAAACAATCATTTTTTTCAGTGTAAAGAAAGGAAATATTGCATCATAGCCACAAAATCCCACCTCTTAGCCCAAGATCAGCACCAAAATCTCTCTCTAACAAGTCACACTTTTTAGGCCATTCCTAGGAGAGGTCATAGTTTTCTGCCCAAAACCTGCTACCCAGGTCACAGAAAATGCCCCAAAAAGTGTGACCTGGCCATGAAGAAGAGAAGGGGTATGTTCCTGAGCTCTGGGTTCCTAAACTAAAATTTTAATCCATTGAATTGAAAGAGTATGGTTAGGCCTCTTACCTGTAACTAACAGATCTCGATTCCAATGGCCAGTTTGTCCGCTACAATCACTGCAAGATTTAGGGACTTTTCTCCTCTCTACATTCACCGCAACTACACTTGAAAATGAATCAAATAGGAGGGAAAATTCCTTATTAAAAAAGAAACCCCATATTTTTCTTTTTCCAGCGGCAACGAAACCGTAGCTCGGTTTGACAAACTATCAACAACATTGGAAAACTCTCACCGAGCTCTCAAATGGGTATCCTTTCATTTTTTGTGATTTGATACTTCAGCCGAAAAATTTTTTTCCAGGAAGGGTCACTTCACCACTTCTCAAAATCAAATTTATTCACTTGAAACACTTGTACTTGGGGCACCACCTTGCCTTCATACTTTTCCATGCTCGTGTCGATTTTTTTCATGAATTACCTTCTTCTACTCATGTTTTTATGGTCCCCACCGGGCCTATTCTGTGTGGTAGCATCATCGAGTCGCTCTTGTTTCGAACATCTGAGTTGAGTCATCATCGCATCCATGGAGTCTATCCCAAGTCCCTTTGCATGTTGTCACAGTCCTTCATCCTTCATTGCTTTGTTCCTATCTCGTGTCACACAATTTTTCCTTCAGTCATACTATCCTCTATTCCCTCCAGATTCGATTCCGTATCTGCCAGGTCATCCATGCCCTTTATGCTCTAACAAGGGAAGTCGCCAGCTCACTACAAAGTACCTCCCATTCCACCATCATCCCAGGTGTCAGTATATTAGTCGCTCTATTATTATCCCTCGCGCCTTAGTTTAGGATCCCTTATTACCTCACCGATGGCGGACCTCCTTCTGTCGACATCAACTTATTCATTCTAGAAGACACGTCTAAAGGGCGGTGTACCTTAGTTCCAGCTTCCACTCTTGTTCGATGCCTCATATCAGGCAAAGGGACCCTCTATTTCCTTTTGACTTGATTGTTTCTCAGTTCCAGCTCCTTATGGCATGATCGAGGTTCGTATACTCGATGGTTCAGTGATGTAGCAGATTGTACCAGTGATTCCCGGGTGTGTGTGAGATGTTTCAGACCTCATGAGGGGGTGGCCCTTTAGGTAGCCCCCCACACGCCCGAATAACTTCTCTACTACAACCTTGGATGCAGCTCCATATATTTTATGGTTTCGGCCTCAGCTTCTTGCAGCGCCTCTTTAGTTTGCATATATCATTCATATTTTTAGAACCCTTTCCTATTTTACAGAGCCTCTTTGGTTGTACTTATATCTCATGTATTGAGATATTATTTTATAAGTCCTAGATATTGTCCTAGGTACAATATGTATGTGGGATCCATTATCATGTTTTTATCTAGCCCATGTTTATGCCAGCATGTACTATATAGTTCAGTCCCTTGTTTTCTGGATGCATCATTATTCTTTGTACTTTGCTATCTCGGTGGGCATAGGTATGCCTCCCCTGCCTCATGTAGAACAAGTACTCACTCATAAAATATACTTGTCACACCTGTAAGTCTTGCCTCCTCAGATTATTGTCCTCTCGTGCTTTAGTCTACCTTATATTTCTCTCTCTTTGACTCCCCCTTCGGTGTCTAGTGATTGAGTTCTTACAATGTACTTCGGTCATACGATTAGCTCCTAACACTTGCACATTGTGGATAAATCTGTTACACCATTTTTTGGTCATCTAACCTGTTACTATTAGATGGAATAAAGTACACCATGCAATACCAATTTTACCATAGTAAAATTTCTTTCACTATGAAAAATAACTTAGTAATCCAAAATTTATTAAGTTGTTTCTATTCTAAATAGGAAACCCCATGAGGAATAATTGAATAAATCATTATTTGTTTGATTTTACTCAAGGGATAATTAATTCAACCTATGTTTAATTAATATTCCTGGTCATATTTAACCCAAAACAGGAAAATTAGTTAGATAAATCATTATTTTTCTTATTATTTTCTATGAATAATTATTTAAAACATTATTTAAATAATATTCCTTATTAAATTTGACTAAATCATTTATAAATAATTCAATAAATCACTATTTATTTAATTATTTATCAACCAAATTATTAAAATAATAAATAAATCATTTATTTATTTATTATTAATAAATAAAAAGATTTAACCATTTCAAATTCTTTTTCCCTCCACCAAAAATAATAAAATATTCCATGAAAGTTGGATCTAGATTTGTTTAATAATATTTTAATTATGCACCAATATCTAGACTAACTCAATATTTTTTTATAAATAGAAGGGGTTTTCCATCTATTCACTAAATTTTGTTGCATAGAGATCAGTCTTGATCTATACTTTTGGTCTAACTTTGATCCTCCCTTTTCTAATTTTTGCTTGTGAGCTCCCTTTGAGTTCCATTTTGTCTTGGTTTTCTGCACCATCAAGAGAGAGAGAGATATGAGATCTGAAGCACTGAGGATATACAAGAACCCATCCCATTGAGAGGGACTCACAACATATTTATATGTTCCCTTCCCAGGTGTCATAATACAAAAAATTCTTTAAAAATTCTTGTCTTGTTCATTGGATGCATGGAGCAACTCTTGCTTATTATTTGTTGTTTAACATCTTTAACTACATAGATATGGATTTCTGTAGGATTTATTCTGATCACTAACTGCAGATCTCAATAAATTGGCATCCATCTTTGATGTTAGGGTTGTTTGTTATGCACAACCAAAGTGAGCTTTTTTTGTATGCTTGCAATTAGAATTCACATTAACAATTATGTTATAAGTTTTTATGGCATATCTCTAATTTTGACGTTTCTTTGCCCTGGGTGGGGTGGGACAAAATTTCACAACTGAATGCATTGGGTGGTTGGAGTGTTAAGAATAATTTCCTATTTTCTCATGATTTATCTACAAATGTGGATGTGATATTCAAATCACTTGGATGATTAAGGCTTAAGTTTTGATTGATAAATACATATAACCTCTATCAGTGGAAGATTGCAGGTATAAATAGGATAAAAATCAACACATCTCAATTATATAAAGAGCTATCTTAAATAAATTTGAAAATAGTCATAGAGGCCTTGCCTAGAAATTTGGTTTTGTTTTTTAGGTGCATATTGGTCAAGATCCTTAGCTTTGCTTCATTCATGAAGATTCACTCCCCCCTTCATTAATTGATTTTCTCTTCGATTGAGGTTATTCAAACTTGGATCACATTTCAAACCTATGGCATCAAGGTTATAAATATACAATAGATCTAGAGATCCCATAAAATTATATGGTGGTATGGAATAATTACATTGGTGCTTTACAATCAGTTCATGTCCATTTATTTAACAGAGAAAATGAACTTGTTTCGATTGGGGCTAAGGGTGGCCTTTAATCACTACAAAGTGGGATATATATTCATATTTTATGATTTCCTTCCAGTTTTTTCTAAATGGTGGTGGAATATCATATAGAAATTTATGTGTCTTCCAAACTCCAAGGTTATCATGCGGTGCACTTAAACAAAAAATCCCCTACATGGGATTTCTCCAAAATTGTTTCTCGTATGGTTCAAGTTGGTGTACTCTATTTCAAGCCTAAGAAGAAACTATTATACACCTGTTTATTTCATTTCCATTTTTTTAGAATATTTGGGACCATTTCAGGTCATCTGAAGCTCATATTGGTCCCTGGAATGGTATTTTTATTGAAGCAGCTTGGAAATTAAGGCACTCCCTTCCATCCTTAAACACTTTCAAATCTCTTCCTTTAATAATTTTTCGGGGAATTTGTATTACTTTTAATCAAGCTAATTTTTGGGATATGGTATCTTCCCCAAGAATCATTGATGCCAAGGCCATGTCGATCCTCATTCATTTTCCATAAGAAACAGATGCTTGCAGAGTTTAGGAAATCCAAAAAAAAACAACATGATCGATCTAGGTCATGGGAATTTTTTCATGGTGCTTCGGTCAATCAGGTGAAAAAAGTGGGGTTGGTTTCATTATTCATCTCTCATATTCCACAAAATTTCAAGTTTCCATGGGTTTGGGTCCTAGCTTGAACAACTATGCCAGACTTCTTTCCTACATAAATATTCTTGCATTTTCCTTTGAGTAGGGTGTCTTCCATTTACAGATATATCAAGATTCTAAATTGGTTTTTAATTGGATGAATGGATCACAATCTTGTAGAATTTATTTATTAATCCTAATTATTGATGATGCATTGCAATTAAAAAAATTATTCTCATGGTTTTTATAGCTCCTATGGTTATCATTTATTGGAGAGTTTACTGAATTATCCACGGTGTTAAAGAAAAATCGTTGATGTTTTGAATCCCAATGGGGATCCATCATCACGACAAGATTTTGAATGAATGAATAAAGAAGGATAAATGTCAAGGATTAATAGTGAAATAGTAAAATAATAAGAGCTTGATGATGGATCCCTGTTGGGATTCAAAACGTAGATGAATGTTCTTTAACATTGTGGATAATCCGATAATCTCTTCAATAAATTTATTCTCACTCTTCTCATGCCATTGTATATATAAGGAGTGAAATAAGGTGGCATATGGCTTGTCCAAAGAGGAATTAGATCTAGATCAAGACTCTTGGTAGATTACTGAGCTTCATGAGGGTATCAACACTTCACATTCCTACAACCAGTACACTGACGCTTATTTCAAACAACCTATATATCCTTCGTCATGAGAATAATTTTTGGTTATGTTTTCATTGTGAGAAACATCCTCCAAAATTTTTCCAGTACTTGAATTTTGGAACCCATTGTGGATCTTTTGATTGGTTGTTCAATATTCACCTCTTGTTCAGTTGATGTTTTCTTAAGTATTTAATATTTTTTCCTGATCGTAAGTGTCAAAGTCACCTGCTCACACATGCTTAATCCGTAATGCATTCATGAAATAATTTCTTCACACAAGCTTGAACAGGCACAACATATTCCATTAAGGTAGTGCATGTGTATTTCTCAACCTATGTCGGTAGTTAGTGCACACTTTCATTCGCAATACCTCACTTTTTTTGTGATCATACTTCTATTTTTGTGAGTTTCTCCAACTATCTCTTTTGTGCACTTTAATCATTGCAAGTGTCATTTTCATGTTTACGATTTACTATTCTTCTTTCTCTCCATTTAATTAGTGTCATTTTCATGTTATCTTCACCCTCGCAGGTGTTGTTCTCACCATATTTCACATATCACAAGTGTCTATAGGTTTTCCCTTGCATCCCAAAACCAGGACTACCGTATTGAATTTTCATTATATTCCTTTCAACGTTACAATACATATATATACATGACGAAAAATTCATAAACCCAAATCCATTAACCCCGGATTAGAAAAAAACCATAGGTCCCCTGATTGGATCTACAAAATACCATCGAAAAAAAACCATCATGCCAAAAACCATGTGAAAAAACCCATGCATAAAAGCATAGTTAGGTCTGGCCACCTAATATAGTGTCTAAAAAAAACTTCTCGAGACACTGCCCTAGACCCTGTGTAGGGGGACTACTGCCCCCCTACAAACCCCATGACAGGGAGGGTTGTGCCCACCTTGTGACCCCCTTGCTACACCTGACACAATGAAGGTGCAACTCCTAGCCCCCTTCTTACCCCATGCTTTGCACATGGGGCTAGTAATAGAAATAACGTAAGAAACAACCAACAATGTCATTTGCACTTTTAATATCATATAACAAGTATCGTCTTTTGGTGTGATAATTTCTTCTTATCATGTAAAGTGGAGTTTTTTTGTGTGTCAAGGGGAAATAATTGTGATAATGAGATATTTTCATCACGTAGACATGTTTTACACTCATTTCGAAAGTTTCACGTAATATTGCACAAGTGTCATCATTGTCATCACAAAGTGTATCTTTAGTGGTGCAGTTGATATGGCTTGTCACAATGTTGTTGCATTGAAGAAAGTATGTTGTTCATGTGTTTTATATTGTGTCGTCAAGCGAAATAAGTGTGTAATCATGTTTAAGTCTTTCATTTAATTAACTTCCTCTCACTAATCCAACAATTAGTCAAAATTGGGAAAATTCCCAATCATGCTACTGAGCCTCATCCAACCCTCCTGAGCTGTGAAATACGTAGTTTTAGTCCTACAGAATCATCCTTGTCTCTTGGAACTGTGGAATTCATAGTATCTACCTCCTAGAACTGCACATTTTTTAATCTCAGTGGTAAAGCCCAACCCTCGAGTCCTAGAACTACGCAATATTTCTCTTTAGTCAAGCCAATACTGCACATTTTGTAGTCTTAGTCCTCAAGCCTCAATATTGAGCTCCTGAACTATGTAACTCTAGAATCACCTGGCCTCATTTCCTTCCATTACTATGGATTTCATAATCTTAGGTTGAAAGCTAGCCCCTGAGCTCCAAAAATATGCAATCCTTGTCTCCTGACCAGTTAGTACTACACATTGCACAGTCTCAAGGCTCAGCCCTTAGATGTGAGCTCTTGAGATGCACAATTGTGTAATCATATGAGCTCATATGCCTTCAAAAAATATGGAGTTGGATGAAATAGTGAAAAACCCATCATCCTAAATCACTGCCTCCCAAAACTGCGCAATTTTATTTCCCATCCTAGCTTAAACTTCACATTGCGCAATCTCAATGCTCATGATAACACCTGACTACTTGAGCTGTGCAATGTTCCAATCATCGAGCCTCTCCCTCGGCCTGTCACCTAGTTCTGGATCAGTCAGTGGATCAACATGCAATGTCTTAGACTTGGGTTTTATCAAACTGATGTTTCCTTGTCATGAGTGGATTACATACAAGTATTCTATCATGCTATGACATGATGTTGATCAAGGAGATAAATAAGGAGACCATGCTAGAGGATACCCTTGTGACTAAAAATACAAGTTGGCCCATCAAAAGAAGACAAAGGGACATCGATTTGCAACAAAAAAAAAGGACCAAGACCGCATTGGAAACTCCTTATCTTCAATTCATGAGGAGGAGGAAAAATAAGGGCATGTTCCATCTTTCAATAAGATAAAAGGAAGGAAAAAACAAAACTTGACTTGACATTTCCATGTCATCATGAAATCCATGTCATCTATTTCTTTTAATGTCGTGTTATGAGCCATCACGTGCCACATCATTTGTGGATTATTTAAATTCTATATTTTAAAATTTAATGTAAAGTGGAAGCCTAAGAGTCATCCAAGTAATGTGAAAAGTCATGTGGGAGTTGAAAGGTAATAGTGAAGTCAAAAGATCATGAGTGTAGTCCAAGAGTCACATGGGAGGTGAATGATCACCTCACTTGTTATATATACACCCTCATTGGACATGCAAAGGAATTTTCACCTTGGATCCTCCTACCGGGAATTAGAAAGGAAGATAATTTTTTTGGGGGAGCAAGTGACTGCTCTAATGCTCCATTATTGGGTCTAGTGGTGTTCATTGTCTTGATGTATCTTAGAAATTTTACTTAATTCAGAACCTTGTTGACCCCAGACACTTTCATGCATATTTTGTGAATATTGTAAGACTGTTGTTTGAATGTTTGTGATGTATGTTGTTTCTCATTTGTATTAAGGAAATTGAACTATTTTGGTGTCTTTGGTACTTATCTTGTTAAAAGTGTGTTGCATTTTATTTAACAGTCATTGCTTCCTTGTGAAATGTTTCGCTAGTTGATCATTGATTCATTCTCATGTATGCAGTTGTGTGCTTTTTCTATATTAGTACTATTAAATATCTTCAAAGGGCCCATTTTTATCTCCCCTTTCAATAGAATACCTTGATACTTTCTGCAACTGAACATTTCACAAGGCAGACTCACTTTATGACCCAAATATACATGTGTATTACTCTCTTCTGTTAGAATTTTTATCCAAGGGAAACCTATAACATACATGGAAGTCATGTCTATACTCTAGATGGGGCTCCTACTCCAAACAGTGTGAGGTCTAACTAGGACTTCACATCGGGGAGACCCCTGGTTGATGGATTTCCAACACAATCAACAATTGGCGCTAGAAGGAGGGATAGATGTCAAGTTGTGCTCCTTGTGTCCATTTTCAACCTCCAATCTAAAATGGTTCATCCTCAAATCACAATCCCAAGGTTTTTTTCTAACCTATACCCTGGTAAAATTTTAATCCCCGATGAGCCTCTTTATCACTTGTCTCAATTAAAGTTTGATTGTGAGGATGGAACATCCATAATTGAACATATTTATGATTTTCTCAATTTTTGTGGACATTACAAAATTGATGATGAATATTTTTCATGTATTGCTTTCTTCCTCATCCTTGAAGGTCATGTTAATTGATGGTGTCATATATATCATATGCTTCCATCAATTATTTTCATCATTTTTGCCAGGAGATTTATCAAGCCTTCAATAGGTATGATTACCAGAATGCTCTTAAAATAATTAATCACTTAATAATGAAGCCTAATGAATCAATTGAATATTTCTTTAATAGATTCCTTCACCTTTGTTACAAATTTTTTGAATAAGATATGAATTGGAATTTCTTGAAACAAAAGTTTCAGCATTTGCTTCATATATCTTTGCACGGTGAACCTAAATCCCCTGATTTTTCTACTTCCCCAACTCTTGTGAATCACAAGACACCTTGAAGTTTAGAGGAGGAATTTGTTGCTCCTTTTGTTAATTGTCCTCTTCCTTTTCCAGTTACTATGAGGGTGCCTCCATTTGATGATAATATAGTTGGGAAATATGAAAATCAAATTTCTAATCCATATTCTCTTCTCCTTCCACTTTTATTGATTCATATTCAATGGAGGAAATCCTAGAACGTCTCATGAATCCTATGGTGAAGAGTAACTCCTCCTTTTTGAAAGATGATGTTTTTTCTCATAACTTAAGTCTGTTACTCATCCTTTCTGAAAGATGATGTTTTTTCTCATAACTTAAGTCTTAAATATAATTACAATTTCTACCATCCTCTATCATCTACATGTCATGACTCTTTTTGTCATGATCCACTTGATCAATATCTCCACCAACTAGTTTTTCACACTCTCCTAATTTTCAAGTCGTTGGTCCAAATTGTGTTCGGTTTCAAGGTATTCACATTACATAGGTAGAGGAGAAGGAAGGTGAAGATTATTTCAGACTTTCTTCTCTTTTTCAAAATTATCAATGTCAAGATGATGCTTTTACATTCTTGGGTGATTTTCAATCCTCTACTCTCATTAGTGAATCAAATGGAATCCATTTATTTAGATCAGTAGCTTTGGGCAATAATAATTATGACGATGATGATGATTATTTTGATGTAGATGATGAGGAATTACCAAGTGAACCAACCAATTTTTTGGTTCCTCCAAAAGATTTTGATCTATGAAAATTAGATGTGGAAACTGATTCAACCGAAGAAAACTTTCCTATCGAAAATTCCTCTTCATCCTACTATCCCTTGTTATCTCATGTTTGCGATGCATCTACATGAAATGAAGACACTCCATTCTCTTCAAATTCTTCATTGGATAAGTTCACTTCTCAATTGACACAAGGTAGTGAGGGTGTCCATGATGAAAGAGAAAATAGTCACATCATTGAGTATCATTTTCATCCCATATCATCTCTTTTTTTTAATAAATAAAACTCTTCAAACCAACTTACTCATGAAACTTCTTCAATTCATACATATCTATATTTGCGATCAAAATAATATTTTGACTTAAGTAATCTAGTTGTCAAAGTTGTAAAATATTTTCAAATCATTCATAGAGATGGCTTACATCCAGTTGATAGTAATATCATTAAGATCAGTGAAAGAAAATATCCTTAAAACATGGATGATCGAGTTCAATATTAAAAATGTGATTTTACAATCCTTGAATGTTCCAAGAATTTCTAGGGAGTCAAGGCAATTCAACTTCCATTGATGGCTATGTCAAGACCTCACAACTCTGGTAATATCCCCGAACTAAATCAGATATATTTTTCCTCACAAAACTCTTATTTTTGCGTGATTTCACTTGATGTAGATGTCTTCTTTAAATATGTTTGGAAGTGTGGATATAATCTTTCAAACTTTCAAGATTCGATTTCTGATCAGATTCAAGTTTCTATTTCAGATAATTCATCTTCATGCAAGTATCTTGTATCAAACTTACGTTTGGAATGTGTATCTCTCATAGAGTCATGGAACTGTGAAGTGGATTAGTCTAAATATTATCTTTGGCCAAAGGAGTCATACCTGTCACATTCCTTTGAATAATCAACCCTAGATGCTTCTAATGAATATTCTGATGTTAATTGTTTTCTTCATCACACCTAAAATCATCTTGATTATTAGCGAATGCATGGATTATTTAATGAATAAAACTCCTCTTCACTCATTTTACCCTAATTTATTCCATGTATATGTTATAATAACCTTCCTTATTACTTATTTTGACGATTACAATGCTAGTTTAGTGTGTAACATGTTACAAGAAAATTGTTTTTTACATTGACCACATGAGGAATATGATTCTATTATGCAATGTACTTGTTAACTTTTTCAAATTGATCAATCCTTGTTAACTACAAACTGCGAATATGATGCTTTAATCATGCCATATGATCATTATTATGTCTCTGATTAATTTCATTAATCTTTTCATTTTCCCACCAACACATCCAATGATAGTAGTTTTACATATTTTGATCTTTATGGTTGAACATTTCTGTATCCAGATACTTGTCGAGCAGTTGAGGCACTTCAGCCTCCGCTAATAGTTCTATCAGGTCCTTGTTTTCTTTTCAGGCCCATTGAATATGATTTGATATATTTTCCCTCACAAGATTAACATATTAATCCCATGCCTCTAATTGAAAATTTATCTTTTCAAAGATTTCGGGATTTTCAAGAGGATTCTCATGAATTTTACGATCCAACAGTTGAATGGTTGGAACAATATTACCTGGAAAGCTCTGTCACAAATAACAGGTTTCGATATTTCATCATGTTTGCTAAGAAGTGTAGTAATAATGAAGATACATTCACAAGAAGCTTCCAAGGTTTGTTTAACATTGGTATTAGTTGAAAAGTTAAGAATGAAAATTGTTTAGATGTAGTGGTTATCACAGAACATTTTTCTGATATGGAAGACCTTTTTGTTTTGCAAGTTATGCATGATATTATATTTTAGATTGCACACTATTTTATATCTGTTTTAATTTATTATATCTTTATGAATGCATGTCGGGAGCAACTATGGTGGCTTCATTAAAAATTTCATTACACTTGACCCCGACCTTCTACCTGCTTAGGTTATGAGTAGGTCTAGCTCATGTTAGTTCCCTTGCATATGCATCTTGCACTCACATATTGTAGTCTTTCATTTTTTTCTAAATTTCATCTTGGGCCTTTATTTTCTTCGTTCGTTTAACATTGGTTTTATTGTTGTGTCTTGTATCTTTTCATGTTTGTTGAATAATAATTTTCATAAAGATGCTTTGTTGGCTTAAAGACAATGCAACCAAATAGAAAAGGAATTTGTGACAGTGCAACATTTGGCTAAATCTTTGTCCTTCTTCCTTGTCTTGGTTACTAATTTTTATCAAAGATGTTCCAATGGAAAATATAATCCTTGGATTAAGAAATCCTTGTGTTGAACCATGATCTCCATGCCTATTTTGGAAACTTCATTCCTACACTTGGGTTTATATATTCTGGTGTTTTCAGGCTGATCTAATCAAGTAGCGAAGGACAAGGGTAATATTGAGACAAGAGAAAAAAATAAGTCAGGATCCCTCTCAACAATAAAAACAAAAAATGTCTTCTTCTCTCAATAAGTCAGGATCCCTCTTCCTCCCTTGAAATAAATAAGTGTTGATGCAGAATCTTATACAAAATAAATAAATAAAGGCGAAAGAAGATAAATGATTCTTCCATAGAGAGGTGAAGCAAGAAACTTCGTCGGGGTATTGTCCAGGCCTGGTGGAAACTGACAAATGTTTGTGTCCCTGAAGTGACTCCGTCGGGGTATTTATTAGGGCTGCTGGCAGTGGAGCAACACCAGAGATGAAAAAATATACTCTTAAAATATACATCTCACAAACCTCATTACCCTATCCTGATCTTATGTTTAATCAAGTAAAGGAATGAAGGGAACAATGTTTATGCATGGGGTAAGTGGGGAAACCATGTTAATATGAATGATGAATCAATGCTCCATGAAGAACTAGACCCTTCAAGAAATCATTGACCAAGGTAGAGAAGTCAGATTTATACTAGTGTGTCGCTAAGTATTGTTGCTGTGACAAACACCCTCCAAAACTTTGCCAATACTTGAATTTTGGATCCTATTTCGGATCTTGCAATAGGTTGTTCCATATTAAATTCTTGGTCGGTTGATGCTTTGTTAAGTATTTAATATTGCTTCTCGATCATAAGTTTCGAAGTCACCTACTCACACATGCTTAGTTTGTAATGCATTCATGAAAGCATAAGTCACGAGCTCAAACATGTTCTGTCTGTAATTCATTCATGAAAGAATTCCTTCACACAATCTTGAACATGCATGGCACAGTCCATTAAAATAGTGCCTCCGCAATGCTAAACCAATGTAGGAAGTCAATGTGCGCTGTCATTCACAATCCCTCACTTTGTTTGCAATAATATTTCTATTTTGGTGAGTTTCTCCAACTGTCGCTTTTTCAAAGTTTCACCATCGAAAGTGTCATTTTCATGTTTATGATTGCTACTTTCACTTGATTTCCTTTTAATTAGTGTCATGTAATTTTCTTGTTATCTTTTCCCTGGCATGTGTTGTTCTTACCATAGTTTGAAAATCTGAAGTGTCATTCACAATTTTATTTTAAGATAGCAAGTGTCATATTTTTGCATGAGAATTGTTGCTTATCGTGTAAAGTGGAGTTTTGGTTCGATGATTTTTTCTCATTATGTAGACATGTTTCGTAGTTATTTCCAAAGTTTCACACACTATCACATAAGTGTCATCATTATTGTCGCAAAATGTATCTTGAGTGTCACACTTGAAATGGGTTATCGTAATGTTGTTTCATTGAGGAAAGTATGCTTTTCATGTTATGTGGGTGTTTTGTATTGCGTCGTCGAGTGAAATAAGTGTGTGATAATGTTTAAGTATTAATTTTATTTAACTTCCTCTCACCGATCCAACACTTTGTCAAAATTGGTAGAATTCCCTATTGGGCCACTCAGCCTCATGCAACCCTTCTGAACTATGCACTCCACAGTTTCAATCCTCAAGAAAAAACCTTGTCTCCTGGAACTACGCAATGTGTAATCTCTACCTCCCAGAGCTGTGCATTTTTCAATCTTAGTGCTCAAGCCCATCCCCTGAGTCCTATAAATGCACAATATTTCTCTTCAGTCAAGCCAATATTATGCATTATGTAGTCTCAATCCTCAAGGCTCAATATTGAGCTCCTGAACTGCACAATTGCACAATGACTTTGCCTCTTGTCCTTCCAATACTACTCATTTCACAATCTTAGTGAAATATCCTAGCCCCTGAGCTCCAGAAATGCAGAATCCTTGTCTTCTGCTCAGTCGGTACTGCACATTGCATACTCTGAAGGCTCAAGCCTTAACATTGAGCTCTTTAACTATGTAATTGCGCAATCATATGGGATCTTTTGCATTCCAAAACCACACAGTTGGATGAAAAAGTGAAAAACCCATCAGCCTGACTCACTGCCTCACAAAACTGTGAAATTTTCTTTCCGAGTACAACTTGAAATGTGCATTGTATAGTCTCAAGGCTCAAGCTTCATCGCTGACTTCCTGAGCTATGAAACTATGCAGTCACTTAGCCTCCTCTCTACCTATCCCCTGGTTCTATCTCAATTAGTGGATCAACATGCAACATCTCAAACTTTGGGTTTATTACACTGATGTTGTATTTTCATGAGTGGATTACATACACAGGTATTCTATTATGCTATGACAGGATGATGATGAAGGATGTAGAAAAGGATACCATGCTAGAAGATACCCTTGTGAATACAAAGGAAATTTGATCCATCAAGGGGAGAGGAAGGGACATCAGTTTGAAACAACAGATAAGGACCAAGACCACATTGGAAGCTACTCATCTTCAAGTCATGAGGAGGAAAAATAAGAATAGTATGTTCCATATTTCAAGAATACGAAAGGAAAGAAACATGAAGACATGAATTCACATTTCCATTTCATCATGCAGTCCATGTCATCGATGTTATGTCCTGTCGTGTCATGCACCATCATGTGCCAAATCATTTGTGGATTATGTAAATTCTATATTGAAAAATGTAATGTAAAGTGGAATTCCAAGAGTCATCCATGTAATTTTAAAACTCATGTAGGAGTCTAAAGGTCATAATGAAGTCAAACAATCATGAGGGTAGTCCAAGAGTCAGATGCAATATGAATGATCTCATGATTTTTTATATATACACCCTCATTGCACATGCAAAGGACTTTTCACCTTGTGTTATGAAACCAGCTCCAAAAATAGAAGAAAAGAGAGATCAAAGCCTTATAAATAAGCCACTTCGAGGGGGAAACCTCCTTTACATTTAATAAATGAACAATTCTTAGATGATACAAATGAAAAAACCTCCTTCTATATATAGGATTCCATGGGGTCACAATATAATCCTAGCCAACCTAAAAATAATAGTGTAAGGGCACAATAATAACAATATTGAGGTTACAAGGGTACAACAATAAAAATAAGGGGGTTACACTAACAACAATAAGGGACTATACTAGTAATATAGGGACCTAACATGCCCCTCTCCTTCCAAAAATTGTTGTCCTCAATGCTTGAGTAGCTCCAGATGCTTCTGTATAAAATTCTCATCCTCCTATGTAGAATCTTCATTGGGTAAGTTCTTCCTCTTGATGAGATACTCTGAAATTGATCGATTTCATAGCTGTCAAGTTCTTGTTTCCGTGACTGCTTCAGGTTCCACAATGATTTTTCCTTCCTCATCAAGTTTAGGCAATATTGTTTGAACTGGAATTTTGTCACCTATAACCTTCTTTAAGCATGAAACATGAAAAAATGGATGCACTCGTGAAGAATTAGGAAGCTCCAATTTTTATGCCATAGAACCCATATTTTGCAACACCTTGTAAGGACCATATTACTTTGGCAAGAATTTATTATCCTTCTTAGCTTGGTCGAGGGACATTTGTTTGTATGGTTGTAGCCGTAAAATTACCTAGTCTCCTACATCAAAACTTCTCTCAATGTGATGTTGATCTGCCTGTTGTTTCATTCGATTTTGTGCCAAATTTAGGTTATCCTTTAAGACTTGGAGAACTTCTTGTTGATGCTCGATGTGATCTTCCACTACTTGAACCTAAAAATTTTATCTTAAATATGATGTGATGCATGGTGGATGATATCCATAAAGTGCCATAAATGGGGTCATTTTTTCTGCAGTATGGAAGGAAGTGTTGTACTACCATTCAACGAGAGGTAACCACTTGAACCATTGGGTTTTTTTATTAGATACAAAATAACGAGGATATCCTTCCAAACATTTACTCACTATCTTAGTTTGACCATCGGATTGAGGATGATAAGATGAGCTATGAACTAGTTGAGTACCCAAACAAGAAAATAATTTCGTTCAAAAATTTCTAGTAAAAATGGGATATCTGTCACTTACAATAATATTTGGTTTTCCATGTAGCTTCTCAATTGTTTCCATAAATGCAATAGCAACTGTACTTGATTTAAGTGGATGATATAATGCACAAAAGTGTGCATACTTGGTAATTCTATTAACTACCACCATGATGACACTCTTTCCTTCAGACTTAGGTAAACCTGTGATAAAATCCATTGAAATCTCCCCCCAATGTTGACTTGAAATGGATAAAGGTTGTAGAATACCTAGGGTCTTAATTGTCTCAACTTTATTTTGATGTAAAACTAAACATTTTGCCACAAACTTTTGAATATCAGATTTAAGGCCATCCCAAAAAAATTCTTTCTTCACCCTGTGGGAAGTTTTTAAGAAATCTTGAGTGTCCTCCTAAAGGATAAGTGTGCGATTCCAAAATATTTTGTTTTAGTTGGGAATTATTACAAATATATAAGCAATATTTGTACCATAAGGAATCACTTTTCCAATTAAATGTATCATATGTACTAGGATCTTGCTACAAATTTTGAATCAGTGCCCACACTTCTTCGTCCTTCTTCCATTCATCCCTAGCTTCAGTTATCCAATCTGGTTGGATAATAGAAATGGCACAAAGCAATGCTTCCACCTCTTCATCCTTTCTTGAGAGTGCATCTGTAACAACATTTAGCTTCCATTTTTGGTAGATGATTTCAAAGTCATAACCCAACATCTGTGTGACCCATTTTTGTTGGTATTCTGAAGATAGTCTTTGTTCCAAAAAGTGTTTAAGACTGTCATGAGCAGTTTTTACCTTGAATTGTCTTCCCATTAGTCAAGGTCACCATTTATTTAGTGCATGTAGTATTGCCAACATTTCCTTCTCATAAATAGCTTTCTGTAAATAATTTCCTTTGATTGGACCAATTTCAAAAGAAATGGGTCTTCCTTCTTGCATTAAAACATCACCAATTCTGTTTCCTGAGGCATTGTTGAGATTCAACAAGAAGATCCTAGTGAAAATTAAGCACCTACACTAGGATGCAGCCTCAGGCTATTTTTGGGTGTATGTCTATTTGTAGATGCATGAGAAAATTATATTTATAGATACATGTCTATTTATAGATATATGTGAAAATTCTCTTTATAGAATTTATATCTATTTATAGATGCATGTCGACTATTATTATCCCTTAATATTAGTTGGACAAAAAACTATAATATATTCTCAATGAGAACTTGGAAATAGTTAACTGAAGTGGAAAATAATTTAGCTAAAGGAATTTTGAGTGAAGAGGTTAGTTGGTGGGACATGCAGGTTGACTTAGTTTTAACTCAGTGATTCAAAGTTGTAATAGAGTTGGAAGTGTAGTTATGAAAGTCGTAAAGTAGTTTAACTCAGTTAAGTGAGTTAAGCTCACTTGTGCTAGTTGTAACTGCAGATATAATAGTGAGAGATCAAGTGAATTAATTATTAATTAACTCACAATCAATGGTCTCACATGCAACTGAAGATTTACTATTATTAATTTCATGCATGTCAGATCTAGTGGAGACCCAGTTGAGTTCTAGGCGAAAGGGAAGTAAACTATCAATTGTGACATTATCTGATTGCACACATGCAACCACACAAACATTGGATGTGCCCATGAGGGTTTCGCATCCAAGGTAGGTAGGATTGCACTCATTTAGGTATTTCTATCAGAAAATATTCTATAGTGGAGGAAAGTTGTCTGGAAAAAGTAAATTGGCTAATAAACTTGCGAATTTTTGCATGACAGTGTGAGAGAATTAGCTCATTTACTAAGAGCTCTTGCATTAGAGCTTTGTATGTAATTGTTTCATGATCCATGATATAATACATAATATAAGATAGTGGGGTTTTTAGCTATAAGATTTCCTCGGTAAATTATCTGTGTTATCTGTGATTGATATTTATTTATGATATTGTAATTGGAGATTGTGTTTCAAATTCCGCAAATATTTGTAGAAGCGATTATGTATTTAACAATAGCATATTATTGTTATATCGGGAGAATCCAAGACATACATGTATTTTGTATTTAATTTGTACATGGTATCAGAGCACATGAAATTGGAGTAGTGAAGTAGGAGCTGACTTTGTTGGGGGAAATATTTCAAATTTACAGAAAGACTTTCTTGGTGCTATACCAGATTCAAGATCGAAATGGATTTCAATGGTTTGAGGTTAGATTATGCACTCGAGGGCAGCTCAAACTACATTTATTGGAAAGATAGGATGGAGGTAGTAATTGAAGATAATGTCTTGAAGGAATTCATTGACAATGATGTTCCTAACCCTGCTTCGTCAGATGCTGCCAATCTTGATTCATGGAAAATGAAAGTGGCAAAGGAGAGGAGGATCCTGTTGGAGGGAGTACGATATCACATTGTCTCAAGCCTCCATGGGAAGGCCACACCATATGTTATGTGGAAGGCTTTGACGGATCTATTCCAAAGAAGCATCAAACATAGGAAATTGGCGCTCAAAGATAAACTCAAGAAGATCAAGATGGAAAAGGGTGAAAACATTCCAAAGTATCTCACGAAGTTTGTCCAATGTCAGGATGAATTGGGGAGTGTGGGAATAAATATTGCTCATGATGATCTGGTGAGCTTGGCTCTCTTAGGACTTCCTAAGGGTTGACACAATTATGAATATTCTGCCAACGAAAGAGAAAAATTTCCAGATTGGGAAGAACTGTGGTCAGATCTGGTGCAGGAGGAGTTCGGGCGGAACACAAGAGATGACTCTTCATCAAAGCATGATGATGAATAGTATTGTGCTTTGGCTGCCAATGGAAATAAAGGTAAGGGGAATAAATTCCATTCTAAATCTGAGTCTAAAGGCAAGAAGAAGGATATGTCAAAGGTCAAGTGTTTTCATTGTCACGAACATGGACATCTTGCTACTAACTGTCCACAAAAGAAGAAGAACAAGAAGGCTACTGGAGCTGCAGCTGGTGAGGCCCTTGCCTCACAATTTGAGCTTGAATTCTCATTGATTGCATGCATGGTGTCAAGTGCATTGGGATCAGTGTGGTATTTGAATAGTGGTGCTTCCTTTCACATGACATGAGATAAAGAACTTTTAAGTGACTTGGAGGAGAAAGATCTCCAAATTCATATAGATATGGGCGACGACGTATGGTATATTTATACTGAAATTGGAACCATTAACTTTCAGAGGGAGTTCGGTAAACCATTTCAATTAAAAGATGTTATGCATGTTCCAAGTCTGAAGAAAAAATTGGTCTCAGTCGCAATGTTGGAGGACAGAGGCTATGAAATTGTTTTTAGTGATGGAAAAGCTTTCCAGCCTCAAGAAAAAAAATGTTCAAGCCAAGAATATAGGGATTTGAGTTAAGAATATCTACAAGCTAGAGGTAGATGGTTGCGCTGTGATGATGGGCAAGGAAGAAAAAGTGGTGAGCCGGGATGACGATGAATTATGGCACAAGTGATTGGGCCATCTTCATCATGGAGCCTTGAAAGTCATGCAACAAATATCTACTGGACTTCCAACGGGAACACTTGCTCAGTTAGATCAGTGCAAGGGCTGCACCATGGGGAAGTATGTAAAGTCCACCTTTCATGAGACGGAGAACCATGCTTTGGGGATCATTGAGAGAGTTCACACAGACGTGTGTGGACCATTCTCGGTTGCTTCAACAACAAAACATAAGTACTATGTTATTTTTGTTGATGAATTTTATTGTACATGCTGCATCTTCTTCATGTAGAAGAAGGATCAAACATTCTCAAATTTATGTGAGTTTAAGGCATTGGTGGAGAAAGAGTTTGGGAAGCATGTGAAGGATGTTAGTAGTGATAATGGTGGAGAATACATCTTTAACCAATTCAAGAACTTATGCAGCAAAGAAGGAATTAGAAGAGAACTCATAGCGCCTCATAAACCATACTAAAATGGGGTCGCAGAGAGGAAGAACATAAATATCGTGGGTGAAGCATGAGTGATGTTGCATGATCAGGGCCTACCAATGTATTTATGGGCAGAAGCATGCAACACTACAATTTGTGTGTAAAACCATTGTCCTCATAGAGTATTTTGCATGAGTAGATATGAAGAAGCTTTCACTGGTAAGAAACCGAATGTTTCACACTTTAATATTTTTGGCTCATTTTTTCATGTGCATGTGACCAAGGATGCCACGAAGAAGCTGGAGCTGAATGTTGAAATTGGGATTTTTGTGGGGTACACAGAAACACCCCATAATTATCTTGTATTTTCAAAATAGTCGAATGACTATTGTGCAATGAGATATAAAATTTGATGAGGGGAAAGCCATGTGGTTGTCACTGGAGAGGGAGTTGGACTTGCATGTGAAGAAGGAACTACTGGTTCCCAAATATGAGTCTCAAGACGTGGATCAACCATGGGAGGAGGTTCATGGAGTGGAGGAGTCCACTCACACAGAGCCAACCACCATAATTGGCAGAAGGAGTACCATAAAAGCTGATAGGCTGAGACTTGATGCTGCACAGAATGTAGGAGCCCCTAATTCACAATGCAGAAAAAGACAGTCTCTTGACTGATTTAGTGGATACATGGATCTCATGAGAAAAGGTATTATGACTGAACCATATTTCTTTTAGGAAGCAGTGCAGGAGCCCACATGGGTAGATGCAATGGTGGAGGAGTATGAATCTATTATCAAATACAGTGCTTGGGAAATCATTCCAAGGATGGTTGATAAAACAATGGTAGGTTTGATACGGGTCTACAAGGTAAAGAAAGTTGTTGATGGGAGAGTTGAAAAATAAAATGCCATATTTGTGGCCCAGGGCTTCTCACAGATCGAGGGGATAGATTATGAAGAGACCTTTGCACCTATCGCAAGGTATTCCTCCATAAGGACCATCCTTTCTCTCTCAGTGCAGATGGGCTGGCACATTCATCCGAAGGATGTGAAAAATGTGTTTCTCAATGGGATCATTGAAGAATATGTGTACATAGAGCAGCCTGAATGTTTCAAGATCTTCAACAGTGAGTCACATGTGTGCCAACTCAAAATAGCATTGTATGGGCTGAAGCAAGCACCCCGTGCTTGGTACACTTGGATAGACACCTATTTCACTGGAATGGGCTTCACCAAAAGTGAATCATATGCAAACCTATACCAAATTGTGGTGGAGGGTAAGCTTTTAATTATTTTTCTTTAGGTTGATGATTTAATATTGACTAGTGATGAGTAGCTAATACACTCATGCAAGGAGGATCTTGCAAGGGAGTTCAAAATGAAGGATATGGGCCTCCGTCATTATTTCCTTGGATTGGAATTATGGCAGTGAGATGGTGAAATTTTTGTGTCTCAAGGCAAGTATGCAAGGAAGATACTGGGTAAGTTTCACATGGATGGATGCAAACCCATGGATACTCCTCTTCCAGGAAACTGGAGGAAACAGGATGCTACTCTGGAGAGGTAGTGGATGCTACTGTCTATGGATAGTCAGTGGGTTCGCTAATGTATCTAGTGAACACGAGACTGGACATTTTATATGGCGTTAACCAGCTAATTCAAGCTTTAAGCCTACCAAGCTCTTTTGGAAGGCGGGTAAGCATGTGCTCAGATACCTGAAAGGCACATTAGAGTATGATTTATGGTATAGACAGATGAATGGAGTGAATTTTCATGGCTTCATGGATGCAGATTGGGCTGGAAGTCCAACGGACAGAAAGAGCACATTAGGGGGGATCTTTAGTGTCGGATCTACAATTTTTTCTTGGTATAGTAGGAAGCAGGGATCCATGGCACTCAGTTCAGCGGAAGTAGAATACATGGAAGCGATTCAAGCTGCATGTGAGGCTATCTAGATGAGAAAGAGTTTGGTTGGTTTGTATGGATCTCATTTAGATCTGACAGTGATTCATTGTGATAATCCTAGTTGCATTAAACTCTCGATTAATCATGTGTTTCATGATAGATATAACCATATAGATATCTGGTACCATCATCTCAGAGATTTTGTGTAGAGGAGAATCATGTTGCTTCAGTACATTCCTATGGAAGATCAGGATGCATATATTCTGACGAAGGTTCTCACCACGAGCACATTCGAATACCATAGAGATAGGATCAAGGTGAAGGATAATCCCTTTCTTGTTGAGAGGGAGTGTTGAGATTCAACAAGATCCTAGTAAAAATTAAGCATCTACACTAGGATAGAGCCTCAGGCTATTTTTTGGTGTGTATATTTATAGATGCAGGAGAAAATTCTATGTATAGATTCATGTCTATTTATAGATGTATGTGCAAATTCTATTTATAGAATGCATGTCTATTTATAGATGCATATCAACTATTATTATCCCTTAACATTAGTTGGACAATAAACTGTAATATATTCTCAATCAGCACATGGAAATAGTTAACTGAAGTGGAAAATTAGTTAGATAAAGGAATTTTGAGTTAAGAGGTTGGTTGGTGGGACATGCAGGTTGACCTAGTTGTAATTGAGTGATTCAAAGTTGTAACAGTGTTGGAAGTGCAGTTATGAAAGTTGTAAAGTAGTTTAACTCAGTTAAGTGAGTTAAACTCAATTGTGCTAGTTGTAACTGAAGAAACACTAATGATAGATCAAGTGAATTAATTATTAATTAAATCACAATTATTGGTCTCACATGCAACTTAAGATTTGCTATTATTAACTGCATGCATGTCAGATCTAGTGGAGACCTAGTTGAGTTCTAGGTGAAAGGGAAGTAAACTATCAGTTGTGACATTATCCAGTTGCACACATGCAACCACACACACATTGGATGTGCCGATGAGGATTGTGCAGTCAAGGTATGCAGGATTTAACTCAATCAGCAATTGCTATCAGTTGGGTTTGTGCAGTGAAGGTAGGTTGTTTTTAGACAGTAAATTGGCTAAGGAACTTGCCAATTTTCGCATGACAGTGTGATAAAATTAGCTAATTTACTGAGAGATCTTGGATTGGATATTTGTATGTAATTGTTTCATGGTCCATGATATAATGCATAATAGAATATAATGGGGTTTTAGCTATAAGATTTCCCTGGTAAATTATCTGTGTTATGTGTGATTGATCTTTCTTCATGATATTGTAGTTGGCGATTGTGTTTCAAATTCCACAAAGATTTGTAGAAGAGATTCTGTATTTAACAACAACATATCATTGCTAAATCGGGAGAATCCATGACATACATGTATTTTTTATTAAACTTCTAAAGGCATCACATTCCACAATAAATGTTTTTGTGAAGTCTGGCATAGCTAAGACCAGTGCTAGGCACATTGCCTCTTTAAGATGTTCAAAGCCCTTAGTTGCTTCAGGAGTCCATGAAAATGCATCTTTATTCAATAATGTTGTTAGAGGTGCTGCTATTCTCCCATAATCCTTAACAAACTTGCGATAATACCTTGTTAACCAAGAAATCCTTGCAACTGATTTATGGTTGTGGGGACTTTCCATTCCTTAATGGCTGTAATTTTGTTAGGGTCTACCCTAACACCCTCGTGAGATACAATCTGAACCATATATTCCACTTCTTGTACTCCAAAGAAACATTTGGATGTGTTTGCATATAGTTGTTTCTCCTCCAATAGTTTGAGCACCATGTCAACATGTTGAACATGATCCTTCGAAGACCTGTTGTAGATTAGTATATTATCAAAAAATACTAGCACAAATTTTCTAAGGAAGGGTTTCAAAATGGAATTCATCAACCCTTGAAATGTATAAGGTGCATTAGTAAGGAAAAATGACGTGACCAAAAGTTCATAATGACCCTTATGTGTTTGAAATGCTATTTTCGGAATATCTTCAGTCTTCATTCTAATTTGATGATATCTTGAATGAAGATCCAACTTGGTAAAATAAATTGCTCCATGTAATTCATCAATCAAATGAATGGGAAATTTATCTTTAATAGTGAGCTTATTTATCTCCATATAATCCAAACACATGTGCCATGATCCATCCTTCTTGTGCACCAATACTACTGGAGCAGAGAAAGAACTTTGACTAGGCTGAATTATACCAGCTTCTAACATTTTTGCAATCATATGTTCAATTTCACTCTTTTGGACATAAGGATATCTGTAAGGCCTGATGTTTGGCGGAACACTTCCTGGAATCAAATGAATAGCATGATCATGATCATGAATATGTGGGATATCTTTGGGAGTTTCAAACACCTTGGAATGATTGTCTAATACTTTCTGGAGATCGAGAGAAATATATGATTTTGATGTTGGAACTTCTAGTTAGAATAATTGTGCAATTATGCCTCTTTGTTCTTTCATCAGAAGCTTTTTCATGACATTAGAGCTTATTATATATCTCGTCTACCCTATGATACCCCGTAATTTGATTTCCTTTCCTTTCGATAAAAATTCCAAGAAAAGTTCTTGAAAATTAGAGGCTACTATCCCAAAAGATTGTAACCATTGTACTCCTAGTACAACACCAACACCTCCCATTGGAATGGAAAGCATTGGAATATTCAATACACATTCCCCCATGGTTAGCTTGATATTATGGCATTTTTCAGAGAAATTTATAGCTCCTCCATTTGCAACCATCACTTGACATTTTGGTGTTGGGTATAGGAAACAATTCAATTGCTCTGCAACCCTAAAATGAATAAAATTATGGGTACTACCAAATCAATCAACACTATTACATTTTTCTTCTTTATATGTATTTCTATCTTGAGAGTTTAAGGAGTGGTAATTTCTGCCAATGCATTACATGATATGGTCAGACTCATTTCCTCTTTTTTCTAGGGTTGGTTCCCAGTGTATATCCTCTTGTTTTTAAGTTTCTTGTTCATTTTCTTTCTCCTCTTCACAATCTATGTAAAATAATTTATTCTCAACACAATTATGACTTTTATTGTGTTTTCTATCACAACTGTAGCAAAGCCCTTTTTCTCTTTTTTCTTCCAATTGTTCTGTTGCCAACATAATAGGTTGTGGAAGTCTAGGAGTAGCCACACTTCCATATTTATAGATGTGAGTGGTAGGCTTCCTTGCCAAAATTTTACATTCAATCTTTATTGCCAACCTGAATGCCTTCTCCAATGAATCCGGTTCCCAAATGAAAACTTCATGCTGGATGTTATCCCTTAAAGTCCCTATGAAGACATCAATACTGTGTTCCTATTAATATCAGTTACTGTTATATTCAATTTTCAGAAGGCCTAAATGTGCTCCACCATCGAACCCTTTTTTTTTAGATTTATCAATTGGCTAAAGAAGGTTTTGCGCTTTGTATCCTCATAATGTGCTATCATTTCCTCCGTAAAAATTTACCAAGTGACAATTTTTCTATGGGAGGAAAGCCATCGATACCATACAAATGTAATTTTTTTGAAATGTAAAGTCGCAATGTGTACCTTTTGTGTGTTTTGCACATTATTGAGATCAAAATATTTCTCCATATGTAGTATCCATGTTATGGTATCCTTGCCATCAAAATTCCTCATATCCATCTTTGGAATATGGTGGTTCATCCCTCCAACATTAGATCTTGTGAAATCATGATTAACGTTTATTTTTTTCTCATCATTAGTTTCCTCTACTATCTTTTTTCCATTAGGAAACATTTCTTGTATCAACTTTGTCAAACCTTCCATGTCTGATTTTAGATCATTCTTCATGTTTTCCTTGTTTTCTTTCATGTCATTCATCTTATATTTCATGCTAACTTCCATTCCATCCATCTTATCTTCCATGCCTTTCTTCAAACCATCCATCTTAGCTTCCACACCTTTCTTCAAAAATTCGATTTCATTTTTTGTTGCTCTTTGCGAGAGAGAAATTTGGTGTACTTGTTCTTGTAATTTTGGTATGACATTGAGCCTTCTGAAGGCTTAATGGTGTTGAATTATTTTTAGTGGGAATTTTAGAACCCAATACTAATATCCTTTCTACAATATGCCCTTGGAATCAATTCAAACTGATCTCTCACACATGACTTATGCAATTTGAAAAAAAAATACACACCTTTTTCTTGATTTTGAGGAGCTCGATATTGAAACTAAATTATCTTTAAGATTTTGGATCTTCAATATCTGAAATTCAGCACTGTAGTAGCCCTTTGAATCCTCTTTCGAATACCACAGGTCTGACCTAATTTGGATTCTTCAAGACAAGGTTATGCCTAATATCCCACAATGACCTAATTATGGACTGGTTCAGTAGAGAGAACTTGTTTGGCATGCCATGTGTCACTGTTTACTCCTTCGACTCTTAAATGGATACACAGGAAACTACCATTTTTGTACTTGTGGCCACGTTTTAGAGAATTCCAATACGATTCTTAGAGAGACTTATGACAATTTTCCCATGGTCACCTCTTTAAGATGAAATTCGGGAGCCTGAAAAACCCTAACTTACACAGATCATAAGTCATAAAATAATTCGAACCAAGATCTGAAATTTTTACACGAAGTTCCTCAGGATTTCCACTTCGTGTGATAAAAAATTTAGCTTCTGAACCTTCGTATAAAAATATTTATAGCAAAAATTCCACAATGGCTTGTTTGGAGTAGCGAAACCCTAGAATCCAAAGCTTTGATGCCAAATGTTATGAAACCAACTCCAAAAATAGAAGAAAAGAGAGATCGATTCCTTAGAAATAAGCCACTTCGAGGGGGAAACCTCCTTGACATTACATTAATGAACAATTCTTGGATGATACAAATGAAAAACCCTCCTTCTATATATAGGAGTCCATGGGGTCACAATATAATCCTAGCCGACATAACAATAATAATGTAAGGGCACAATAATAACAATATTGGGGTTACAGGGGTACAACAATAACAATAAGGGGGTTACACTAACAACAATAAGGGACTGTACTAGTAATATAGGGACCTGACACCTTGGCTCCTCCTACTGATAACTAGAGAGGAAGATAGTTGTTTTGGAGGAGCAAGTGACTGTTCTAATGCTCCACTATTGGGGCTAGTGGTATTCGTTGTCTTGATGTATCTTGGAACTTGTACTTAATTCAGAGGCTCTTCAAGCTAACACACTTTTATGCATATGTTGTGAATATTGTAAGATTGTTCTTTGAATGTTTGCGATGTATTTTGTTTCTCATTTGCACTAAGGAAATTGAACTATTTTGGGGGTTTTTTTACTTATCTTGTTAAAAGTGTGTTGTATTTTATTTAACAATCATTTACTCATTGTGAATTATTTCCATGCTTGATCAACGATTCATTCTTGTGTATGTTCTCGTGTGCCTTTTCTATATTAGTAGTATTAATTGTCTTTAAAGGGCCCAATTTTCCCTCCCATTTCGGTTGAAGGACCTTGATACTTTCCGAAGTTGAACATCTTACAAGGCATACTCACTTGTTGATCCAAATATACTTGTGTATTACTCTCTTGTGGTAGGCTTTGTAGCCAAGAAAAACCTACAACATATATGGAAAACTGGCTGATACTCCAGATGGGTCTCCTACTCCAAATTGTGTGAGGTCTAATTGGGGCTTCACATCAGGGTGACCCCCTGGTTGACAAATTTCCAGCATCGTCAGCAATTTCCTACAAGTTTTTCTTTTATTATGTAGTTTTTGTCATAGTTTTCCTTCTTGGACATTACTCCAATAATTTTTGTATAGAAAAATTTAATTTCTCACTTTGATGATGTACATGTTTTTTTTTGTATTTAGAGTTCTTTTTCCTAACTAACTCTATGTTCCAAGAGTTTCATCTATATCATGTTTTTTTTGTATTTTAACAATTTGCATATACACTTTGGTGTATCTACAAAATATAAATTTTATTTATATTAATAAAAATCATTGTTTTTTTTCTTCATAAACAAAAAATGTGATATATATATATATATATATATTGGTTGAAAAATATCAAAGATGATATATAATTCATTTATTTTTACTAATTAATAATTTATTAAAAAATTGATTAATATTTATAATTATAATATATGTTTTGTTGCCAAATGTATAAGTAAACATTATGAAATATAATATTTTTCTCTTAGTATATTTCTAATTATTTCTTTTTTGGTAACTTACTTATTTTTCAAAACTTTATAATACAATTGGCTTTTATTTGTTTAAAGGTAACTAAAACCCATGCTAATTTAGGATAGAAATATAATTTTTCTTTGGATAAATGTTTATTTGTAAATATTTAAATGTTGACTTAATTAAAAGATAATAAAATGTTAAAATTAATATAGATCCCGATATGGAGGAGATGTTGTAGACTGTAGTGTCTGTAAATGAGTGTAATAATTTAAATGTTTCCTCCATTAATAATAATGATAATAAACTAAAAATAATACAATTTATTTTCTTATGTTGTAATTATGTTTTTATTAATAAAATTATGAAAAAAAATAGATAAAAGGAAATCGAAATATACATATCACATTAAAATATATCTGTATAGATCCATCTCAATTCTAAATCTAGCCAGAGTAGAGAGATCAAATCTCTCTGAGAAACCTCCAGATATTTGATTCCTCTCATTGCTTAGTAGAATCTTAGTTAGCATGGACATCTATTGGTTCTTAATAAAACTATTTATATTATTAAAATTTCACATATCCATATATAAAAGTATTATAATTTTTTTATTTTATTAGAACCTTGATTTAATCTTTATGGAATATCCATAGAATAGTTTTAGTAGTACTAAGGATAGAGGGTCCATTAGGAAGGATCCTTCCTCGATTAAAGGATGGTAATCAATTTGCACAAAGTCCACAACTCTCCCAATTTAATTCAACCTTATCAAATGCACATCATTCCATTCTTATTTTATAGTATCGTTCCAAAAAAAAAAGTACTCGTGTTCCTTCTTCTCACAAGTCTTGTCTTCTCCTCGACCTTGCAACACAATTTCCCACACATTGGCATCGACTGAGATTCTCAACTCGCATATCCATTAATAATAATAGGTTAGTTTGCATGCCATTACTCAACCCTTTATCAAGATCACCCATGGAAAGCTACCATGGTGTCACCAGACCCAAAGAACTATGAATGGATCTGATACCAATTGCAAATAATTAAATGAAAATAAATAATATTAGAGAGACCAGAAACTTGGCGGAAAAGGCTTTAAGCATGAATGTATATTCAGAAATAATGATAATACAATATAAATATTTCAAGATATGTCTCAATGTAGTTAGTCTATATTGGACATAACTTGATGTATTTATATTGTATCATCATTCTTTGTGAATATAAATTCAGGCTTATAGCCTTTTCTATCATGTTTCTGGTCTCTCTGATATTATTTATCTTCATTTAATTATTTGAAATTGGTATCAGAGCCATTCATATTTATTTGGGCCTGGTAGCACCATGGAAAACTACAATGGTGCTACCATGCCCAAAGAACTACGAATGGCTCTGATACTAATTGAAAATAATTAAATAAAAATAAAGAATATCAGAGAGACCATAAACTTGGCAGAAAGACTTTAATATTGAATGCATATTCACAAAGAATGATGATATAATGTAAAAACATCAAGTTATGTCCAATACAAAATAAATATCTTGAGACATAGATTGATGTATTTATATTGTATCATCATTCTTTGTGAATATACATTCACTCTTAAATCCTTTTCCCCCAAGTTTTTAGTATTTATGATATTATTTAATTTCATTTAATTATTTTTAATTGGTATTAGAGCCATTCATAGTTCTTTGGGCTTGCTAGCACCTTGGTAGTTTTCCATGGGAGATATTGATAAAGGGTCGAGCAGTGGCATATGAACCGCCCTATGAGTATGAATGGATATGCGATTTGAGAATCCTAGTTAATTTTTTCGTGTGGGAAATTGCATTGCAAGCTCAAGGAGGAGTCAATACGTACGAGAAGAAGTGTGGAGTTGTGCAAATATTATGGGGCATTCATATGAAATAAATATCCACTAATTGGCTACATACAGAAGACTATTGGAGAAGTTGGGAGGCGTGCATATTAAAAGGAGATGCAACAGGGTTTTTGAGTCATTCCTTTGAGCCTGTACGTGCTGGTAATTATTTGTTGGTTTATTATCTTGTTGGGACTTGTTCTACAAGGAAAACTGCCTAATTTTGTTGCTGTTGAAATCCACGTGGAGATAGAGACCCATCTGCGAGCAAATATATCTATTTGTTGGAGTTGAAACCATGTGGAGTCATTGTTGCGTGGTTTTTTGATAAGGCCAAATAGAAGACAACATGTGCTAGGAAGCATTTGTGAGCTAATAAATCACTACCACACTTTCCAAGGTGTGTATGTTGCTAAAAAAATCATCAGCAGGATGAGGGAAGGATTGAATCCCAACGTCCAATGTTATTTCATTGATAAATTTATAGTCGCAGATTCTATGAGAATGTCAAGAATGACGAGAGAAGTAAATTTGTTGTCCATGTGAAGAGCTTAATTCTAGCGCTAATGCGATTGGTTAAAATTTTGTGTGCTGCGTGAATAGAACACAAAACACATCTATTCCTGTTAGATGACAAAGAAAATACATGAAATAAGATCTGTATATGCGTTGGATTTGTTGATGCATGCAATTTTTTAGCATTATTATAGTTTTTCAAATCAGTATTGATTCTAGAATGGATTTTTGAGTCTCACTCCACGTTGAGAGCTATAATCATGCATAAAATTTCAATAGTACTACCAATTTGTGTAAGGTAAAATTTTAATTGATAAAATTTTCCTATCATTATGATGTTACCGAAGTTTTATAGAGGTTATTATCACCATACTCGACCCACATGGTCCTTCCAATTGGGTGTTCTTTAATTTCTCATATTTTTTTCTTCCAAACTCGTTAACACCCATACACAGATAAAATACCGTGAATTTTATGTTTTTTTCGTCTGAAGATACAACCTTAGCTCTTCCTGTCAACAATCCCATGGTATCTGATTCCATTTCCAAAAAATAAAATCTATAGAACGTGCTGCAAAATAATTTCAAGAAAGACAATGGTAGCTAGTTTATCTGATCAAACTCAATGATAGATTCAAGCCCAAAAATCAGAGAAATATCACAACATAGGATAATCAAAGGAACTGAAGTTTTAACACTGATAATATTCATTTCATATCGCAACACTGAAGCTACTATATTGTTGAAATTGTTGCGTGGAAGATTTCTGCGTAACGACTAGTGTGAGCATCAACGAAAATCCCCACCAGGCCACATGTGCTCCACTCTGTTCTTGGACGATAGCCCACACACCAATGCGCATGAATGAGCATTATTTTTATCCACTGTATTCATTGAAGGAGCCAATGTATAGCCAACAATGCTACACCATGGAGGATATTTTATTTTATTTTACAACATCATAGTAGTGATCAATGGTGGAAACCATCTGATAAGTCTGTTTCAAGGTATGATGGTAGTTGTTCACGAATATTATACATAAAGTGATAATTTATGCACATTTTTTAAAGACATAATATTTTGAAAACATATTTTATTACTTTTAATAAAAGTAATAAAATACCTTGTATTCCTTCGTGACGTGTAAAAGTACTGTTGGAAATTCCTATTTCAACATAAAAGGATTTATGAGAAAATGGAAGGTATAAGAGTGAACATGTTAATGTGAAAGTGGGAGTTATAAGAGAGAGGAATACAAGGAATTATGAGAGAGACTTAGTGGAAAATTTACATGAGATTTTTTTTTAAAAGAGTTGATAGTTATGAGAGAGGATTTATATAAGATTTTGTGAAGTGTGAAAAAGAATGGTAATAGTTCCTGTTTTCAAGAGAATAAATCAGATAGTGCTTTTTGAGAAGAATCTTGGTCGTTTATGTAACACAATACTTAATAAAAGGGATATATATATATATATATTTTTTTTGTGGCATTTAAGTGTCCTAGATTCACTTAAAATCTGTATTAGGGGATATTAGGTACACTTTGCTAGCATGTGATGATGATTTTATGTTTAGAGGAATATGATATTTTGTGTTTAGTTTTGACACTATAGCTGCAATTTTTCCATCATACAACAATACACTAATGGATTTTAAGCATTTTTAATGAAGTAGCTACAAGTAAGTAAAAACAAAGAAAGCACATATCTTCAAGCACCCACAACTAATAAGCTACAAAGAACAAAGTCAAGCAACCATTAGCATTCCAATACAAGTCTACAACAACAATAAACTACATCAACAACATTTGCATGAATTCAACATCAATTTTTGAACAATGCACTTGAAACCATTTTTTGTAGGAGTCAAATAAAATCAAATTTTAATTGTATTGTAACCTACAAATCATAATATTTTTTATGTTAACTTATTAAGTTCAATTGTAATTGTACTAGGTGCATTCTCGGTTGTGTCTGACACCCAATCTAGTCATTAAGTAGAATTGATAGGGGGATGTGTTCTTTAAAACTCATAGGAAGCCATTTGAACTTGTTATCTAATTGTTGTAAAATCATTAACTTGGGTGCATTTTCTGCTTGGAGGATTATGATATTTTGTGTCTATTTTTGACACTATAGTTGCAATTTTTCCATCATACGACAATACACTAATGGAGTTTAAGCATTTTTAATCAAGTAGCTACAAGTAAGTAAAAACAAACAAAGCACATATGTTCAAGCACCCACAATTAATAATCTACAAGGAAAAAACTCAAGCAACCATTAGCATTCCAAGACAAGTCTACAACAACAATCAACTACATCAACAACATTTGGATCAATTAAACATCAATTTTTGAATAATGCGCTTGAATTTTTTTTTTGTAGGAGTCAAATAAAATAAAAGTTTAGTTGTATTGTAACTTGAAAATCATAATATTTTTTAAGTTAACTTATTAAGTTCAATTCTAATTGTACTAGGTGCATTCTCGGTTATGCCTAACACCCAAGCTAGTCATTAAGTCAAACTGATAAGGGGTTGCATTCTTTAAAAGTCATAAGAATCCATTTGAACTTGTCATATAATTTTTAGGTCCCTATAATACTCGTGTATCCCCTTATTGTTGTTAGTGTAGCTCCCTTATTGTTATTTTTGTACCCCTGTAACCCCCATATTGTTATTATTGTGCCCTTACATTATTATTGTTAGGTCGGCTAGGATTATATTGTGGCTCCATGGACTCCTATATATATAAAGTAGGTTTTTCATTTGTATCATCCAAGAATTGTTCATTTATGTAATGTATTGGAGGTTTTCCCCTCGAAGTGGCTGATTTCTAAGTCGTTGATCTCTCATTTCTTAAAATTTTGGAGTTGGTTTCCTAACATTTGGTATCAGAGCTTTGGATTCTAGGGTTTTGCTACTCCAGAGAGGTCATCATGGAATTTTCGCTATAAATTTTCTTCTACAAAGGTTCAGAAGCTAAAATATTTACAGATCGAAGCTGAAATCCTGAGGAACATCATGCAAAATTTTTGGATCTTGTTTAGCAATATTTTAGGAGATATGATCTGTGGAAGTTAGGTTTTTTTCCAGGCTCCTGAATTTCAACTAAAATAGGTCATCATGGCATTTGTGCTATAATTTTATTTATACAAATTTTCAGAAGTTGAAATTTCTATAAAGCGAAGCCGAAATCATGAGGAACTTCCCGTAAAAATTTGAGATCTTGGTTTGCAACAGTTTTGGAGATATGATCTATGGAAGTTAGGATTATTTCAGGCTCCCGAATTTCATCTCAAAGAGGTGACCTTGGGAAAATCCTCATAACTCTCCCTCTAAGTTTCAGATTGGAATTCTATAAAAATTGAGTACAATTACATGGACTTTGGTTTCATGTGTATTAATTTCAGAGCCGAAGGAGGAAACAGTGACACGTGGAAAGTCATACACATTTGCTCTACTGAACCAATCCATAATTAGGTCAATGTGGGAGATTGAGCATAATTTTTCCTTCAAGAATCCAAATCAGGTCAGACCTACGGCATTCGAAAGAATATTCAGAGGGATATTATGTGGCTGAATTTTAGAGATTGAAGATTCTAAATCACAGAGATAATTCAGTTTCAATATCTAGCTCCTTAAAAGCTAGAAAAAAGTGTGTATTTTTTAAACAAGTTTGCATAACATTTGTTTGAAAAATCAGTTTGAAGTGATTACAAGGGCTTATTAAAGCATATATATCAGTATTGAGTTATATAATGTCTCCCAAAAACAATTCCATACCCATTAATCCCTCAGAAATCTATACTATGACACATGAAGAAGAGGAAGTGCAGTATGAGATTTCAAAATTATAGTACCAAGTGCAACAAATTTCAATCTTACACAAGGCAATCAAAGATGACATAGATGGTTTAAAAGAAAAAATGGAGGCTAAGATGGATGGTTTTAAGGATCAAATGAAAGCTAATATGGATGATAAAATTGTGGAATATCACATCGAGCATCACAAAAAGTTCTCCAACTCTCAAAGGATACCTAACGTTGGTGTAGAATCAAATGTAACAACAGGAAGATCAACATCACAGCGAAAGAAATTCTGAAGTAGTCACAGAAACAAGAAGTCAAAAACTACCAAATTGATCAATTTCAGAGTATCTCGACAAGTGGAAGAACTTACCCGGTGTAAAATTCCACATGGGAGGATGAGAATTTTATATAGAAGCATCCAGAAAGAATCAAGCATTGAGGGCAACACTGGTTTGAAGGAGAGGGGCATGTTAGGTCCCTATAATACTAGTGTATCCCCTTATTCTTGTTAGTGTAGTCCCCTTATTGTTATTATTGTGCCCTTACATTATTATTGTTAGGTCGGTTAAGATTATATTGCGGCCCCATGGACTCCTATATATAGAGAGTAGGTTTTTTCATTTGTATCATCCAAAATTTTTTCATTTATGTAATGTATTGGAGGTTTCCCCCTCGAAGTGGATGGTTTCTAAGGCGATGATCTCTCTTTTCTTCTATTTTTGGACCTGGTTTCATAACAATATAGTTACAATTTTTCCATCATACAACAATACGCTAATGGAGTTTAAGAATATTTAATCAAGTAGCTACAAGTAAGTAAAAACAAACAAGGAAAAATGTGTTCAAGAACCCACAATTAATAAGCTACAAAGAACAAACTCAATCAACCATTAGCATTCCAAGACAAGTCTACGACAACAATCAACTACATCAACAAAATTTGCCTCAATTCAACATCAATTTTTGAACAATGCACTTGAAACCATTTTTTGTAGGAGTCAAATAAAACCAAAGTTTAATTGTATTGTAACTTGTGTTACAATATTTTTTGTGTTAACTTATTAAGTTCAATTTTAATTGTACTAGGTGCATTCTCGGTTGTGCCTGAAACCCAAGCTAGTCATCAAGTCGAATTGATAGGGGGTTGCGTTCTTTAAAAGTCATAAGAAGCCATTTGAACTTGTCATTTAATTGTTGTAAAATCATTAAATTGGGTGCATTTTCAGTGGTATACGACACCCTAATATTGTTAAAACAAATTCAAGTGAGTCTGAAATTGGAAGAAGAAAATAAAAAATCTAAGATCAAGAGAGTGTGAAATTAAAGAAGAAAGTTTAAGCAAGAAATTGCAAGCGAGTGAGTTCAAGAGTTCAAGCGAGAAAGCCCAAGGGGATAAAAGTATTCAATTGTTAAATTTTATGAACAATATTATACTATCCACTGCTAATGAAATAGCGAAAATTAGCAAAACCACTCTTGCTGATATTAAAATGCATCTAAATTAGGCACATGAGATAATTGAGTTTCTCCAACTTGAGTCACAACTACAACGTGATGAGACACAACAGAAGAGTCATGTTTCTAAACCATTCAATAACACCATTTCAAATGATGATGATGATTCCAAGCCACTCACTGATAAAATTTCAAGTGCAGAAGTTGTGTAGAAAAAGTCCAACCTTATTTTTCCAAGTCAATCATCAAACCATGGGTAGAAATTCAATGCAACAAAAATAGACGCTATTTAGGATATGAAAAATATGAAAACAATTTCCATATTCCTAATTATTCAAAACCAATCAAGTTCAACACTAGAGGATTAGTTGATCAGGGATCATAGAAAATAAATGATAAAGTTGAAGAAAAGCCAAAATATCAGCATTGTCAAAGAACTGGTCATGTGAAAGATCAATGTTTTGATCTCCGTCCTTGTAACCATTGTGGCAAGAAAAATCATTCATCAAAGAGTTCAAAAAAACCATCTAGGTTGAAGATTAATTATGCATGGATAGATCCTTTAGAGTGGATGTCAACACTAAAATGATTATATATGTTTTATCTTAGAATTCAATCTCACATATTTCATCCAATGTTCAAATGAAGATGGTATTCTCATGTGTTTGAAAGGGAGAGTACGATGGTGAAACTCTCCTAAATTTGAAGGTGGGGAGTTCAGAACAAATGCATATGGTTATGGTCTCTCCTTTCAGTTGAGAAAGGGGGGAAATTGATGATGAAATTGAAATTAAAAAAATTTCAGTGGACAAGCGATTTAGATGCTGATTGAAAGTGCATTTGTTAGAATTTTTATTCACTTGGTTGGTCATTGAACCTAGCAAAGGATATATAGATCCTTTTGCATTACATATTGGAATTAGATTGAGTTTTCAAGAACTTTTAGGTATGTGTGATACTTTCATTCGATTCACTTCTCTTGGTTCGCTCTCTTCATATTGGAGTTTTTGACGTCTAGTTTTGGCGGTTTTTCAGGTTGTTTTTCATTGAGGATTAGATTAGGAGTTTTAACATGAAGACTTGGAGATGGTAACAAGTTCTTACTTTGGACTTATGATTATGGGAGGGTGGGGGGGTGGTGCAGGGGGGCCAGGGGAATATGAGCCTCATACTCACATAAACAGTCAATAATTCTAAGTACTCACAAGAGTATAAATTTATGAAACTTGGAAAATATAATTCCTACTTGTGCTTGGTGTGCTCATCAATTCTAGAATGAGTCTTTTCCTAATACTTGGGATTATTTTGAGGTCTATTTGGTTGAGAGATTATCTCCAACTAGTTTTCACCCTATTTTGGTGTGTGGTTGAGATATTCACTCAACCAAGAGATTTCATGTCCAAGATAGACTGAGCATATTGAGACATAGCTTCATGTATTTATATTGTACCATTGTTTGTGAATATACATTCAGGATTAAATCCTTTTTTGCCAAGTTTCTTGTCTCTCTAATATTATTTATTTTCTCTTAATTATTTGCAATTATGTCCATTCATGACTCATTATTTTCCACATCATCTATGGATTATGTAAATTCAATATTGGATGAATTTATTGTAAAGTCGAAGTCCAAGAGTCATCTATTTAATACAAAAAGTCCTATAGGAAGTTGAAAGGTCATTGAGAAGTCAAATAGTCATGAGGGTAGTCCAAGGGACACAAGGGGGGTGAATGGTCACCCTATTTGTTATATGTAAATCTTCATCTCTCATGTAAAGGAATTTTCACCTTAGCTCCTCCTACTAGGAATTATAGAGGAAGATATTAGTTGTTAGCATTCGAATCAACACTTGGATTGTGACAAGCGCTTGACCAGACACATATTAAGCTCAAGGGATTTTCTTATGACTTGATTGAGCTCTTTGGAAAGTGGTTGGAAATCACACACACTCAAAGGGGTTTTGAATAAACAAGAATCTCTCACACAAATGATGGCACTGGTACATAATGTGGTAGCAAGGTTGGGTTTGTAGCTTGATGGTTAGGAAAATGGAATAGAAATAGTAGATGCGTAAAACAGATTCCACTGTTAAGAGTAAAGGGTGACATAAATTCTAGACGTGAAATGTATAGTGAAAGAAAGTTTAAAAATACTCACAAGAGTATCACTCTAGATTTGAAGGATCCCATTACATAGAATGCTTCCAACTAACATGACCTCATTAATCTAGAATTCTTGATAAATAAAGACTAACAAAAATAGATTAATCATGTATGCTAGATAAAAATAATTATAAGAATATGAGATAGGATTTAATTCAACCTCAAGGAATGCTTATGAACTATCTTCAATTCATACTGAATTAGGAATTCTTGATAAAAAAGTACTTACAAAAATAGATTAATATGTCATGAGGGCTCACAATACTGATAATAACATGAGATAGAACTATGTAAATCACAATCTTGAATGAAACAGTAAATGATGGAAACACATAAGAAGATAAAGAATACACACACCATACCATTTTTGACTCATAAAGAGTGTCTCTAGATATATTATATTCCCAAGAAAGGAACAAAATAATATGCCATTAAATAGACAAAAATCACACCCTTTCTTCCTTGCCTTACATAGTATATATACAAAAAATGAGTTATGTTAAAAGCCTCCATAAAAAGTGCAATTCTATTTTTAGAGACTTTATTACAATACTTTACATATAGTGGAGCTTATCTTAAACATAGGAAAAATTAAATTGAAATAAAAATGAAGACAGAACATGATAGTATAGAGATCGAAATGGATGAGTTGAGGTGGTTGAGTGCTCCTTGTTTCCTAAAAACTGCCTCCACAAAAAGTGCAATCTGCCAAATGAATAGAACACCTAGACCCTTATCTGCAAAAATGTAGCTGTAGCCAACTGAAATGAGTAACCATCTGGAAGATAACTTGATTGGATGAAACTTGGAAAAAGGATATTACCCTTGAGGTTTCATTCAATTTATCACCACTCAATGTCATTCTCTTGAAACCAAAACAATAAAGAAAACTTTTCTCCTCTTTATACAAAATCCGAAAAAAATAGCTACTTTTCTGAAAAGGGTAGCTATATCTGAAAATACTGTGTATAAGTAAAAAACGACATGATTCTCTAGATTTTCATGCTTTTGTAAATTCAATCATCAAAGATCTAGTATAGAAACAAAAATAATGATATCTTCTGCCTTGGTTATCCTTTTGTTTGACTTTCTCTTCTGTACATGATTTTTCTGTTGAATATTTTTCTTCGTTGGTTCATTCTGTAGACATTTATTAACACTGATGTATTACCAGATTCTCCTGATCTAGAAATATTTATCTTCTTGATAAATACATAATCCTTCCACTGTTAGTCTTGCAGAAATTAAAACTCAATTGCAAACACATGTGAAGAAAATCAATCGTACATAAACACAATTGTTTTACCAAGAAAGCTTAAAGCTAAAAAAACCAGCTATCATATATTATGTATATAAATGGATCATGTAATAATCTCATATAAAGCTTAGTACATCAAGCTCTTAGTATAATCAACATCCATTACACACTGTCAAGCAGAAATTTGCATATCTATGCACCAATTTCTTGCCTCCTGATAGCCTGCCTCCACTGCACAATCCCTACTGAAGAAGACCCTTGAATGAATTCAAATAGGCCTTTCCTTGAATATGAAATCCTCATTGGCATCTCTAATGTATGTTAGATGCGTTGAATGCATCACTATAGTCACAACAGATAGTCCATCTCACCCTTTCACCTATCCCTCCATTGGGTCTCCACTGGATCTAACATGCAAGTAGTTAACTATTGTATTTGTTCAGTTGTTAGTGAGTTATTAGTTGTGAATTAATTAAGAAATTAATTCACTAAACTCTCACTAGTCTATCTTTTAGTTAGACTAGATACAACTAGCTTGACTGAGTTTAACTCACTTAACCGAGTTAAACTAAATAACAACTCCCATAACTACTCTTCCAACTGTGTCATAACTTTTCCACTTCAGTTATAACTGAGTCCTCCATGCATGAGCCAGCAATAACCCTAATAATTGCGTAATTCCTTTAGCCCATTGATTTTCCAAATCTTTTCACTAAATTAAAGTGCTCCAAGAGAAAAAGTTGATATTTATTGTCGGATTATTATTAAGGGTGAATAATAAGTGACATGCATCTATCTTTAGATTGACGATCTATAAATAGACTTCGCCCAATATTCTAAAAATAGAATTTCATCTATTTTTCACATTTGACCAACCATCTACAAATAGCATCATGCAACTTATAGAATATGCTCACTATGTCTAAAAATAGACATACACCTAAAAATAGCCTGCGGGCCCCACTTAGTGAACATGCTTAATTTTCACTAAGCTCATCATCTTGTTGAATCTCAAAACTCCCTCTCAAAAAGATAGGGATTATCCTTCACCCCGATCCTGCCTTTATGGTATTCGAATTTTCTCCTGCTGAGTGCCTTCATTAGAATGTATGCATCCTAATCTTCTGTAGGAATGTACTGAAGAAACATGATCTTCCCCTGCACACAATCTCTGATATGATGATACTGGATATAAATATGTTTATATATATAATGAAACACATGATTAATGAAGAGTTTAATGCAACTCTGATTATCACAATGTATCACTGTAGGATCTAAATGAGAACCAAAGAAACCGACCAGGACCTTCCTCATTTAGATAGCCTCACATGTAGCTTGACTTGCTGCCACATACTATGCTTCTGATGAACTGAGTGCCACGGATCTTTGTTTCCTACTGTACCAAGAAACTGCTATAGATTCGATACTAAAATGCCTCCTAGTGTGCTCTTTTTGTCCATTGGGATTCTTGCCCAATCTGCATTCATGAAGCCATGCAACTTCACCTCATCCGTATGTTTGTACCATAAGCCATACTCAAATGTGCCCCTGAGATACCTCATGACATGATTTCTTGCCTTCCAAAAGAGATTGGTAGGCTTAACCATCGCTCGAGAAAGTTGGTTCACCACATAGCATATGTCTAGTCTTGCATTAACTAAATACATGAGCAAACCCACCAACTGTCGGTAAATAGTGGCATCTACTACCTTTTTTGATGTAGCATCCTCTTTCCCCAATTTCCTGGAAGAGGAGTATCCATCAGCTTGCATTCCTCCATGTGAAACTTACCAAGTATCTCCCAAGCATACTTGCCTTGAGACACAAACAGTCCACCTTCTTGCTGCCATATTTCCAATCCAAGGAAATAATGGAGGAGGCCCATATCCTTCAACTCAAACTCCTTTGCAAGATCTTCCTTGCATGAGTGTATCAACTGCTCATCACCCGTTAGTATTAAATAATCAACATAAAGAACAATGATTAAAATCTTACCCTCCACCACAATTTGGCACAGGTTTGCATCTGCCTCACCCTTGGTGAAGCCAAGTCCACTGAAATAGTTGTCAATCTGTGTGTACCAAGAATGTTGTGCTTACTTCAGCCCATACAACACTCTTTTGATTCTGCACACATGAGACTCATTTCTAAATATCTCAAATCCTTCAGGTTTCTCAAAGTACACCTCTTCCTCAATGATCCCGTTAAGGAGCGTAGTCTTCACATCCATTTGATGAATGTGCCAACACATCTACACTGAGATAGAAACCATGTTCCTTATGGAAGAATATGGTGCGACAGGTGGAAAGGTTTCTTCATAATCAATCCCCTCAATCTGTGAGAAGCCCTAGGCAACAAATATTTCCTTATACTTCTTGACGCTCCCATCAGCAGCTTGATTTACCTTGTAGATCCATCTTGATCCTACAACTGATTTACCCACTCGCCTTGGAACAATCTCCCAAGGATTTATTTTGACAATGGAGTCATACTCCTCCACCATGGCATCTACCCATGTGGGCTCCTGCAGTTCTTCTTCAAAATAAGATGGCTTTGTCACAATATACTTTCTCATAAGAGCCATGTATCCATTAAATCGTCCAGGTGACTGTCTCTATCTACGTTGTGATGTAGAGACTCCTACATTCTGTGCCACATCAAGCTTTAGACTCTCAACTTCTATGGTACACTTTCTTCCAATTCTTATGTTTGGTTCTGCATGAGTGGACTCCTCCACTCCATGAATCTCCTCCTGTGGCTCATCCACATCTAGAGGGTCATCTTTGGGAACAATTAGCTCCTCCTCTGCATGCAAGTGTAGCTCCCTCTCAAGTGACATATTCATGGCTTTCACCTCATTGAATTTTATATCTCGTCGCACCACAGTCATTTGACTATTTGGAAAATACACACAATAATTACGGTGTGTTTCTGTGTACCCCACAAATATCCCAACTTCTGTAGTCAGCTCCAGCTTCTTCCTGGCATCCTTTGTCACATGAATGTAAACAGATGAGCCAAAAATCTTCAAATGAGAAATATCAGGCTTCTTACCAGTGAAATATTCTTTAGGCGTACTCATTCCAGGTACTCTATGAGGACAATGGTTTTTCACATAAACCACAGTGTTGCATTCTTTTTCCCACAAGTGCATTGGTAGACCCTGTTCATGCAGCATAGCTCATGCATCACCCATGATCGTTCTATTCTTCCTCTCTGCGACACAATTCTTTTGTGGTTTATAAGGCGCTATGATTTCTCTTCAATTCCATATTTTCTACAGAATTATTTGAATTCGTTCAAGATATATTCACCACCATTATCGCTCCACAGAGCCTTCACTTACTTCCCCGACTCCTTCTCCACCAATTCTTTAAACTCATAGAACTTTGATAATGTTTTTCTCTTATTCTACATGAAGAATATCCAACATCTACGAGAATATTCATAAAAAAAAATAACATAATACCTATGTTTTTCTATTGAAGCAACCAAGAAATGTCCACACACGTCTATGTGAATTCTCTCCAAGATCACCAAGCATGGTTCTCCTTCTCATGAAAGGTGGTCTTCACAAACTTACCCATAGAAAATCCCTTGCACTAATCTTACTATGCAAGAGTACCCTTGGGAAGTCTAGTAGAAATCTGTTACAAAATCTTCAAGGAACCATGGTGAAGATGGCCCAATCTCCTGTACCATAATTCGCCCTCATCTCGGCTCACCACTTCTTTTTCTTTGCCCATCATTGCAGCGCAGAAATCTACCTCCATATTGTAGAGATTCTTAACTTGAATCCCTATCCTCTTGGTTTGAACCATTGTTTTATGTCACAGGAAAGATTTTCCTTCGCTGAAAACAATGTCATAACCTCTGTTCTCCAACATTGCGACCGAGACCAAGTTCTTCTTCAAACTTGGAACATGCATAACATATTTCAACAGAAATGGTTTGCCTAACTCCATCTTAATGGTAATTATTCCAATGTCAGTCACACTGTATCTACCATCGTCACCCATCTCTATATGAATTTGGAGATCCTTCCCATCCAAGTCACTAAATAACTCCTTGTCTCCCGTCATATGGAAGGAAGCACAACTATCAAGATGCCACACCGATCCCATTGTGCTTGAAACCAAGCATGCGATCAAAGGGAAATCAACTTCAAATTGTGAGGCTAAGGCCTCTCTAGTTGTAGCTCCAATAACCTTCTTGTTCTTCTTTTCCTATGGGAAATTAGTGGCGAGATGCCCATGTTCGTGACAATGAAAACACTTCAGCATGGACAAATCCAGCTTCTTGCCTTTAGCCTCGGATTTTGGATCGGATTTCTTCCCCTTCCCTTTCCTTTCTTTGGCAGCCAAAGTGAAATTTTCTTCATCATCATTCTTCGATGAAGAGCCATCCCTGGTATTCTGCCTTATCTCCTCCTGCACAAGATCTGACCAAAGTCGCTCCCAATCTGGCAGTTTCTCTTGTCCATTGACAGAGTCTTCGTAGCTATGCCAACTCTTTGGAAGCCCAAGGAGAGCCAATCTCACCAAATCATCATCCGCAAATGTAATCCCCACACTTCCAAATTCATCCCTACATTTTACAAACTTCGTGACATATTTTGGAATATTGTTTCCCTTATCCATTTTGATTTTTATGAGCTTATCTTTCAGCGCCAACTTCCTATGGTCGTTGCTGCTTTAGAAAATCTATGTTAGAGCCTTCCAAACTAAAAATGTAGTGGATTTCCCATGAAGGCTTGACACCATATGGTATTTCACACCTTCCAACATAATTCTTCTTGTCTTTGCTACCTTCTTTTTCCATGCGTCAAATAATGCAGCATCGCTAGAAGTAGACTTAGGAACATCGATATAGATGAACTCCTTCAGTCCATTATCTTCAAGCACCACCTCCATCCTATCCTTCTAGGCTATGTAATTATACATACCCTTAAGGGCATACTCCAACCATAACCCATTGAAATACATTTCAATGAATACTCAACTGTCGCACCAAGAAATTTCTACAGCAAATTCGAATTTTCCACCAGCACAAAACTCAACACCTCTTCACAATTGCAATCTCCAGTGATTAACACTACTTTGATACCATGTAGAAATTTATTAATATTGATGTATTACTAGATTCTCCTGAACTAACAATATTTATATTCTTTCTAAATACATAATCCCTCCACTGTTAATCTTGCGGAAATTAAAACTCAATTGCAAAAACATGTGAAGAAAATCAATCGCACATAAACAGAGTTGTTTTACAAAGAAATATTAAAGCTAAAAACCCAAACTATCATATATTATGTATATCAATGGATCATGTAATACTCTCATAAAAATCTTAATACATCAAGCTCTCAGTACAATCAACAATAATTACACACTGTCATGCAGAAATTTGCATATCAATGCACCAATTTTTTGCCTCCTCACAGCCTGCCTCCACTGCACAATCTTTACTGAAGAAGACCCATAAATAAACTCGAAATGGCCTTTCCTTGACTGCGAAATCCTCATTGGCATCTCCAATTTGTGTCAAATGCATTGAATGAATCACTATAGCCACAACAGATAGTCCATCTCACCCTTTCACCTATCTCTCCATTAGGTCTCCACTAGATCTGACATGCAAGTATTTAACTACTGTATTTGTTCAGTTGTTAGTGAGTTATTAGTTGTGAATTAATTAACTAATTAATTAAATAAAATCTCACTTGTGTATCTTTCAGTTAGACTAGATACAACTAGCTCAACTGAGTTTAACTCACTTAACTGAGCTAAACTAAATAACAACTCCCATAAATACTCTTCCAACTGTGTCATAGCTTTTCCACTTCAGTTCTAACTGAGTCTTCCATGCATGAGCCACCAATAACCCTAGGAATTGCATAATTCCTTCAGCCCACTAATTTTCCAAATCTGTTCACTAAAATAAATTTCTCCAAGAGAATAAGTTGATATCTATTTTCGGATTATTATTAATGGCTAATAATAATCGATGTGCATCTATTTTTAAATTGACGATCTATAAATAGACTTCGCCCAATATTCTAAAAACAGAATTTCATCTATTTTTCACATTTGACCAACCATCTACAAATAGCATCTTGCAACTTATAGAATATGCTCACCATGTCTAAAAATAGACATACACCTAAATATAGCCTGCGGGCCCCACTTAGTGAAGGTGCCTACTTTTCACTAAGCTCATTGTCTTGTTGAATCTCAACACATTCTCTCGGCTTTCATCTATCTTGTTATTTCATCCCTGAGAGAATGGTTGGCTATGATTTTTATTGTTAACTAAGCCTGTTCTTTGGTCTGGTGTGAGGCCTTTGAATGTATGGGTTTGGAATATATAAAGGCCTCTTTCTCCCATGTATGAATCTGCTCTACTATCCTTATTCAAACTCTGACTCACTGAACTATATTTCACTACTATCAGCCTCAAAATTTGAAAATGAGTGGATTATATATTTCTTCTTCCCTTTGGCTGAAGAACTAATAGATGAGGAAAGATGAGCTAGGTAGGTTCTTATACTATAATGGTCTCTGAAAATTTTCTTTTCTCCTTTTTGAGTGAGGAAAAGACTTGTGCAATTGTACGCTCCTCTGGTGCTGGAGTGGCATTATTTTCTTGATTCTCTTGTCTAGCCTCTAGAACATGACTTGGTGTCAAGCTTTCAGGGCTGACTTCCACTAAAGCTCCCTCTATAAAAATAATTTTTTTCCTGCATTTAATCTTTGAAGAGGAAGCTACCTCTTCCTTGCTCTCAGACATATTGTTTTTGTTGGGTAGGGTAGCTTTCTGTTTGACTTTGTTTGCATGCCATTGCATGAAATACCTAAAGGTCTATGGCTCCTTAGATGATATTCTAGTGTATACCTCCTTGGATGGTTGCACTGTAGGTATAGGAGTGATGGTTGGTGTTGAATTGGTGGTTTTAACTCTAGCTTTCCTAGCTGAGTTCCTAGTCTTTCTGTGAGATGATATTGAAGATGGACCAACTTGTGAAGGAGTCAATGTAGGTGTATGGATTGACTTCTGCTCTTGGGTATTTAGCCTTCTAGGCCTTCCTACCCTTCTCGTTGAGTTAATATTGCTAAATCCCTCATCTTCTAAAAACGTTTCCCATGTGGTTCTTTTCTTTCTAAGATGATAAGCCACCAGTATTTTTATCAAACACTATGATAGAGATTGTGAAGATAATAGTTTGGGGTTCTCTATATTTTTCAAGACATTAGCAACATAGATTTATGAAGGAAAAATGGTAGATTCACAGGTTTAGAGCCCGAGATGTGAGATATAAACCTCATTATATCTATGCACAATAGAAAACCTACCCTCACAGGTTATATAACAATGTATAGTGGTAATGAAATCCTGCCACTCAGGCCTAAAATATGAAATATGAATAGTAGGGGTCCAACCAATATTTTCGTATTCAAGCTTTAAATATGGATTCGAATCAACTTTAAGGATAATTTTGATCTTGTGCCAGGACTCAACTATAGCTGATGTTTGAGTGGCCCTTGCAATGATAGTCTCTATGATCCTGAAGGTTTGAGACCCTAGCTTGACCTGTTCTCCATTGAATGTCTCAGCAAATTCATGAGCCACGACCACATTTTCACCTAAAAACTTATTTAAAAAATGATACCACCCTGCTGCTTTGAACTGAGGCTTAGCACGATGGTAAAAAATACGTGTATTGGTCGGTTTTGAACTATTCACCTTACCACCCTTTCCCATATTGTTAACAATTAACCTAGCCACAAGTGCACACCCATAAAACAAGGGAAAAAAACACTCCACGAAGCCCTAACTACTGGCACTTGGTAAAAAAAAAAAATTATGGAAGATAAAAACGTTTTGTTGTAGATGTCACAAGAGTAAACAGAGAGAGAGCTATGCATGCCCCGAATCTCGGTGAGAGAGAGTGACACAAAACAAGAAAAGATTTAAACTCTGCTGCCAACTCATTTCACCAAACCTTTCACTCCATCACATTTTTTAATAATAGCTACTCGTACTTCATTTTTATACATTTCACCTTTAATGAGTAGCAATAAATTTGAGTAGGCTTAGAAAATAAATAACCAACCTTTTTTAATGAATCTTCCAATGAGAAATGAACACCTTTTAGATGAGTAACACCTCTTGTTCTAGCAGACCTTCACTATTCAAAGAGCATTGTTTGTTTCACCTGAGTAATGCTTCTTTTATCTCCTTGTACCAATTTTTCAGGTAATAGCTACTTTTTTGAAAAAGGGAGCTATTCCTATATTGCTTGTAAAACCAGATCTTCTGAAGAAAATACCAGCCACTTTAGGAAGGGTAGCTATTCATGTGTTATTCCTAAGACATCTGATGACTAACATTTTTTCCTTAACCTTGGATAGAAATATCATGGTGAATGAATAAGACTTCTCAAGCTAAACCCATGACCTTAACTACTCAAAGTGGTTAAAATAATTATTAAAGGAATATTTACCGTAATAACTCTATAACACAAAAAAACTATTGGACTCCAAATTATTTTGGATTTTTCTTAAAAAATGATAAAAAAGCTAACACATTTTAACCCTCTAGGGCTCTCAAGCATAGGTTAGGAGCCAAGAGAAGATCAAAGACACAACTAACAATGATGACCAGACTTTGAATTTTTTTGAAAAACTGCAGTGCTAACAGTGGCTCCCACTGGGGATGAAGCTATCCATGTGAGGCTTAAAGGACTGTAGATTCAGTGCCTTAAACTCTCTGCACTTTTAAATTATAGAAGCTAATGAAAAAAACTGACATTTATTTACTGAATTGAAGCTGACTCTATTTACAAACACAATTACCATTGGGCATGGATTCTTATTGAAACAACACTCCGGATATTTACAATGGGAAAATTGACTAACTTAACAAGCAAAGAACTTTTTGAGATAATGACCATTGAATGGACCTCCGGTTAATTGATCATCATCTAAATGCTTCAATAGAAATGTGTTATTTTCTAGAACTCGAGGCATTTTGAATGGTCCAAACCACAAGTTGTCAAACTTACCATCCTTTCCATGATCTTCTCTTCTTGCATCCCAGTGCAATACCAAATTATTTTCTTGGAATACGTGTTGTTTTTCTCTTTTGTCAGAGACAAATTTTACTTTGGATTTGTACTTCTGTGTTTTTTCCATATGGGATTCCCTGATTTGATGAGCTTATATTAGTTGCAACATGCTTCTCTGAATGGGATTTGAATTATCAGTTTAATCTTGTAAAAAATTCATAACAAGAAGGGCCAGCTGTAATGGCATCACATCATTAGTACCATAAAAAAGTTGAAAGGGAGAAACTCCAATTGGTATTTTTCTACTTACCCTATCTGCCCAAAGAGCATGAACTATCTGAGTATCCCACTTTTTTTTCTTTTATGTCATCATCTTCTTTATAATTCTTACCAAAATTTTGTTCAATGACTTAGCTAAACAATTACCTTGTGGGTAATAAGGTGTATAATGAATCAAATCAATGTTATACTTTTCACAGAAATTGTTAATCTTGGCATATTTAAAAGCCATTGCATTGTCAATCACCAACCTTTGAGGGCAGCCAAATCCATACATAATATTTTCCAACAGAAATTTAATTATTACCGTGTCAGTGGCATTTCTGGTTGGAATGGCCTTAATCCACTTGGTGAAATATTTTGTGGCTGTAAGAATCCACCTGTGTTTTCCTGAAGATGGTGAGTGGATCTCACCAATGAAGTCTAGCCCCCACTACTGGAAAGGAGAATCTGCTGAAATGGGAATGAGAGGTAGTGGGAGCAATTTTTTCTTATCGACAAACTTTTGACACTCATTGCAATCTTCGACTTTAGCAAAAACATCAGAGAAAAGAGTTGGACAATAATAGTCAGATCTTCGAATTTTATTTGCGGTAGATTTCCAGTATAAATGACCACCACACACCCCTTCATGTATCTTTTCCATAACTTTCTGTGACTCAACTTCATCTACACATCTCAACAAAACTCCTATAGGGTCTTTCAGATAAATAAAATTTTCCATTATGCAATACTTGACAACCTTCAATTTAAAAGCCCTTCTATTTGATTTTTCCATTTATGGAAGACAACTAAGATTTAATGAAAAGTAAACTATGTCCTTATACCAGTCGGAATATAAGAGTTCACGATAATTAGATATACTTTTTTTAACTTCTTGTTCAGCTACCTTCATGTTCAGATTTAAAGCTTTGCAATTTGATTATTTCATCAAGCGAGCCAAGCATTCTCCCTTGATCAAAATAGTAGGTTTTATTTCAATGTCAAATTCCATAATCTTTGTCAACCATATTCCCCTCTCACCATTTGTGTCTGGCTGCAACAATACATCCTTGAGAGCAATATTTGGAACAAAAGTAATTACTTTAGAATGTAGAACATAAAATAGAAAAGGATTCAAATATTTCACTAGTGTATATGTTTTTTTTTCAACTAAGTTGTACTTTATCTCAACATCTCTTAATGCACATCTGAAAAAATAAATTGGCTTCACCAATAATTCCCTGTTCTTTTGAAGTAAAACTTCTGCAATAATTTCCTCTGAAGCATCTAAAAAATTCAGAAAATCCTTCTCAAAATTAGGGTTGATTAACACCGGGGCTTCGGTCAAGGCATATTTCATTGCTAACAAAGATATTTTTGCTTCATCTTGCCACCTGAACTCTGAATATTTCTTCAACAAGACATTTATATGTTTAATTAATTATGAAAATTTTGGAACAAAATGCCTTAGAAAATTAATCTTGCCCAAAAATGACTGTAACTCTTTCTTATTTCTGGGTTAACCAATTTTTTGTATAGCTTCAACTCTCCATGGGTCAATGCAAATACCATTTTATGTTACTATATGCCCCAACATTTTTCCTTCTTGAACATGAAAGCATGATTTCTTTGGGTTTAAAGACAAACCAAATTTTCTGCACTTATCAAACATTCACTACAAATGTTTTAAATGATCATGATCAGATTTTGAAAATATTGTTATTTCATCCAAATAAATGACAAAAAATCTGTCCTTTTCTCCTACAAAGGCAATTTCCATTGCCCGCTGCAATGTTGCACCTACATTCATTAAACCTAAAGGCATCTTATTGTAGATAGAAGTTCCCTAGGGTGTAGTAAGGTTGTTTTCTCCTTGTCTTGTTTGACAAATGAAATTTGATTATATCCTGAAAATCCATCTGTCATTGAAAACCTCTTTGAGCCTACAACCTTCTGCAAAATATGGTCCATTTTGGGTAAAGGATAGTTATCCTTTAGCGAACACCGGTTCAAATTTCAAAAATCAACACAAATTCTAATTTTTCCATTCTTCTTTTGAACTGGGATTATATTAGCTACCCAGTTGGAAAATCTTAAAGGAAGAATTATTTTGGCTTCCCACATTTTTCTAATTTCTTTTTCAATAATAGGGAGCAACATAGGATTAATATGCCTTACCTTCTGTGCCATGGGTTTTACTTCTGAATTAAGAGGGATTTTATGCTCCATTATAATTCTTTAATATCCCTTCAAATCATTCTAGGACCAATAAAAAATGTCTGCATAGTGCTTCAACAACTTGACATATTTAGTTTTAGTTTCTTGAGGAAGAAATTTAGAAATTTTAACATATATAGACTGATTTTCAATACCAATATTGCAGTCAACTGTACTCTCTCCATATTTCTTACTATCGGGCTTTAAAAAGACATCATTATTGTCAAACAACCTCTCTAAAGGAACCAAGCCTTTAGGAATGAAGTTTGTTTTCAGATCAACAATGTCTTTTCCAGCTATAGTATTTTTGAATGGATTGTTGTTCTGAATTTCAGTTTTGTCTTATTCATTATCAATTTGAATGTATAAAAACTCCTCCACACATTCCAAGGATTTCTAAATTTCTTTATCATCTTCAAATATCTTCTAGTATTTGATATTGTCAGGAATGGATGGTCCTTTTTATATCTAAACATCATATGTTGCTTCAACATCAAGAGGAACCTTAAAATTACTAGCAACTATGGCTAGTGAATCTGCCATTTCATTTTCTTCTCTAGAAACAAAATTCAAATTGAATTTTGAAAAATAATGTTCAATCAAATCCCAGACTTCATTTATGTAATTCTTCAATTTTGATTTTTTTACTTGATAGCTATCTCTCACCTGATGTACCACCAAGTCTGAATCACCAAAAAAAATCAACCATTCAGCTCCAAAATATTTTGCTGCCTTCATTCCAAGAATCAGTGCTTCATACTCAATAGTGTTATTAGTAGTGAAAATTTTTAATTTGTATGATAAAGTCACTACCTGCTGAGTGGGAGAAATAAGAACTACACTAGCCCCTGATCCCTCTCTTGATGAGGTTCCATCAAAATATAATTTGTAGATATTTCGTGTTTCTAAATCCTACTCTTTTGAGACTAGTAGTTGTTGTTTCTCACTGATTTTAGGCTAAAATTTGTTGTCATCAATAGCAAGGTGTAAAATATACGACCTTAACTCCTTCTCCTCTCCATATATAGGATGATTTGTGGGATTTTTCTGATCACTTATGATAAATCCATCTGTGTTTACCTATACAATCTCCTAAATTATCCTCCAAACACTGAGATAGTGGCATATGTCATATCCATTTGAAGAGTGGCTCCAATATTTTTAGACCAAGATCTGGAAAAAATCATTCCAAATCTAGATGGTATGTCAGCAACCATTATTTCCATCACTATACTTTTCATGGTGAGCTAGGTAAGAGAATTTACCAAGGCTTTGATCACTCCTAAACACTTGACCCTTTTGGAGTTAAAAGTGTAGAGGTCATCGTATTGTTTAGTGATTTCCAATCCTAATTCATCCATCACTTTCTTAGGCATTATATTGTGAGAGGTTCCAGAATCTAATAGGTAGTTGTGCAACAATTTGTTATGAATGTTGAGTGAAAGATAGAAAGGTGGAGAATTATCATCATTCTGATCTTGGACATGACTGCCTAAGAATATAGTAGGATGTTCATCCTCAAGGTTGATAGAATCAGGAGTTAGAGGTGGTTATAACATACTTTTAAATGACTCTTTGGAGGTTGGATTTTTCAACAATTCAAGGAGTGGAACCAAAATCTTGATTTTATTCAATTCTAACTTGAAACTGAAATTGAGTGGAGTCAAATATTTATTTTCTACAGTAGTTTTAATTATTCGAGCAAGGTTAGGTGGTGGAGGAACATCATTAACCTTTGCTTTTTGTTTTAAGCATTTTTTTCAAAGTCTTGTTTTTGTTGAGGCTGTTAGACAACCCCATTTGATCTCAAAGTATAATTTATTGTTTGATTTTCAGTCTGCTTTTTCTCATTTTGAACATGAATATGAGCCTCTTCATCATCTAAAAATAGATTTATCCTAGAATAATCTTCATACTCTTGCAAAGTCAAACAAGTTTACTGTGATGTCTTCCCAACAAGATTTATATCTTCATCCTCCTCTTCTTGTTCTTGCTGATTTTATTCAACAAAATTATTCAGTGAAGGCTGAACATTTTGATAATTAGGATTTCTTCTTGGGCATTGTAAACATTTTTTAGGCTGAAAGGGTCTCCTAAAATGAGCCTGAATTCTATTTCCTTCATTTTGGATGGGCCTAGCAGTAGGCTTGTTTTCTAACTCCATTTTTGTCATTTTCAAAGAAATATCTTTAATCAAATTAGACATTTGATCAATATTTTCTCCAACTGTGAAATTTTTAGAGGACAAAGATTGTTTCTCCTCTTTCATTTTATTTTTATCCTTTTCCCCCTTCCCCTCTTCTATTTTCAGTTTTTTTGAGGCCATAAGATTGTACTACACTCCAATAACAACCTCTTGCATACCCACCAATGTTTGTGGCTTCTCAGTTCTCAACAATAGTGAAAACTTGGAGTCTAAGGCATTGGAAAAGGTTATCATCATTGCAGTTTCAGTTGGCTTGACTTCTACAAGGATATTTTGAGAGAATTTATTGAATCCCTTTGTAAAGTCTACTAATGACTCATCAATATCCTTCTTTAAAGCTCCAAACTCTGTGAGGTAATACTGGTAATATTTTTATAGATAAATGTATTTTGGATTAATCACATCATTAGGATTAGGTCAAATTTTAGAACCATATAATGTGTTTCATCCTCAGCACAAGGTGATCTAACTGGTAATATATACTATCACCCCGTTGTTTTACAAATACTTCCTCCAAAGCATCTATTCTTGTTATTGAATTTTGTGGAAAAATTCTGAACCACTTACGAGCTTCTCCATCTAAGCTCTGAACAAGGAGTCTTGACTAGAAATCTTCGTGTTCAGTGTTTTGGTTAACATCTTAACTATAGAAGGAAACTAGGTGTTCCTCAGCAGATACTCCTTCTCCCTCCCCTGGGAAAATATTTCAGGTAATCCGCTTGAGGAAGAGGATGCAAAGGTTGAGAAAGAGTGAGTGGTGCATATCTTGTAGCAATAATGTATTGCATCCTTGTAGGATCAGGATAAGCCATGACTTGTTGAGGTAAAAAAAGTGGAAAACTTGATGTAGAAGTTTGAATGCTGGAAATTTCAGTTTGTGGAGCTTGCAATTGTTTTGGAGTTGCAAAAGATTGAAATTCTTGGGCTGGATTTTTCAGGCTTTGGAGCTGAAAACAATGGATTTTCAACAAAATGGACAACATAAGGATATATTTCAACTTCTCCAGAAGAATCAGTTTCGGATGTAGATTCTTGAAGGATTTGGGTAGCTTCAACTTTTTTATACTGAGCTAAAAAGTCAAAGAGATTAAAGGTCAAATTTTCAGGAAGGTTACCTCCTCCTTGATGAGAAGAATATGAGCCAATTGATGGGTTTTGAGAAAAAGGAAAATACTCCTGTTGTGGGCTAAAAGAGGAATGATATTTAGGTAGAGTTTGAAGAAAGCTCAGAATTGTTCTAATATATTCTTCAGTTAAGATAGCCCTATCTAGGAAGGGTGCAATTTCCAACACTTTTTCTAATTCCCATTCTATCAGCAGAAAGGTTTATTATTATTATTTTCTTCATTGACACCTAAAACCTCTTATTTATCTTCTTTCATAGGAATGCTACTTGTTTCAGATTTACTAAGAGATTTTGGGCTAACATCATCTACTTTGTCTTTAATGGAAGTAATTTCAACTTGAAATATTTTAGCAAATTGTTTTGAAACTGAAACTTCTTTAGGTTCTAAGATATATGATGGTACCTTTTGTTCTAGAATGTATTTTGAATGCACCTTTTTCACTGAATGTGATGTAGGCTCAACTGATTTCTATTTCCCTCTTGCATCCTTTATGATCTTCTCCAATTTATTCTTGTGGTAGGTAGTATTGAAACCCCTCATCCTCTTTGTGGAGTCACCATCTGAACCAATTACAATAAGAAAGTGTGACTAGTCTTTATTCACCTTTAAAAATTAGTACTAAGCATTCACGCAAAAACTTCGGGATAATACTGAGTTCTGAATCTTTGTCTCCCAGCAGATGTACCAAAAGATATTGGCACTTGGATTGTGACAAGTGGCTGACTAGACACATCTTGAGATCAAGGGATTTTCTTATGACTTGATTGAGTTTTTTTGAAAGTGGTTGGAAATAACACACACTGAAAGGGGTTTTGAGCAAACAAGAATCTCTCACACATATGAGGGCACTGGTGCACAATGTGTGTTACACCATTTTTTGGCCGTCTAGCCTATTATCATTAGATGGACCCAAGTACACTATTTAAGACCAATTTTACCCTAAGTAAAATTGCTTTCACTATGTAAAATAACTTAGTAAAACACCTTTATTAAGTTGTTTATTGTCTAAATAGGAAACCCCAAAAGGAAATAATAAACAAATCTATATTTTTTTATATTTCCTCAAGGAATAATTAGTTAAACATCAATTTAATTATTATTCCTGGTCATATTTAACCCAAAACAAGGAAATCAATTAAATAAATCCTTATTAATTTGATTATTTCTTAGGAATAAGTTATTTAATCCTTATTTAGATAATATTCCTTGTTAAATTTGACTAAATCATTTATAAATAATTAAATAAATCATTATTTATTTAATTATATTTCTACCATTTCCTTAAAATAATAAATAAATCATTTATTTATTTATTATTTATAAATAAAAGATTTGACCCAAGTCAAAAAAAATTTCCCTCCAACAAATATAATATTCCTAAAAGGTGGTTCTAGAAGTTGGTTAATAATATTTTATTCATGCACCGAGTTCTACACTACCCTAATATTTTGTTATAAATAGAAGGGTTTTTCCATTCATTTGACACCTTTCATTACAGATTAGATCACTCTGGATCTATACTCTTGGTCTGACTTTGAGCCATTATCATTGTCACATTCTCCATTATTTTCTTTGTGAGCTCCCTTCGAGTTCTATGTTTGTTTGGGTTTTCTACACCAACAAGAGAGAGAAATTATAGATCTGAAGTGTTGAGGACTTTCAAGAACCCATCCCATTGAGGAGAATTGGAAACACCTTTCTTGTTTTCCTCTCAGGTGCCCTTTAATATAAAAAAATATTTCAAAAATATTGTTCTTATCTTGTCTATTGGATGCATGGAGAAAAATCTTATTTTCACTGCTTAATGTCTTTTTATGCATAGATCTGGATTTGTGCAGCTTTGTCTTGATCAACTAACTAGAAATTTGAAGATATTGGCAGCTATAATTTATGTTAGGGCTATTTGTTATGTGTAGCTAAAGTTGTCTTTTTTCTGACAAAATATTCATACTAACAATTGGTGACTCCACGCGGGTTTTCTTTTGCTACCACTGTCGTTTTATATATTCCTACATATCCAACTATTTCAAACCCTAGGGTTTTTCTTCAGTTTTTCATTTTTCCTATTTTTATGATGTTTTTCACTTCTAAAACCCTCAAACATTAAAATTTTTAACTTCCGCGTGTTTCTGGCCCTATTGCGCAGGTGACAGACATTAGCCATAGCGGAGACGACAACGTTTTCTGAAATCTGCCGCTGAGAGACCTGAATCTACAGGTCACACTTATCGGCCCAAAACTTGTGACCTGGTCTGGAGGATGCACTTTTCTGCCCCAAAACTGTGACCTGGACTGAAAATAGGTCCGAACCTGCGACCTGCACTTTTTTCTGCACTTTTTCAGTAATTCTTCTGGGTTTATCTGAAGCTTCTGTCAGGGTTTTCCAGCCTCTGTCTCTACCTGTTTAGACCTATTTCTAATATGTTTTACGTAAATAAGTGGGAATCTTTCCCCTTAGGGCTTTAATAACGTGAGTTTTAGCTGTTTCGGACGTCTGAATTTTCAGAGTTTCATCCTTGTTCTTTTCAGATCCTTTTTAGATAAGCTCTTCTCCCTTTCAAATCACCTCATATAGTTTTGTTTGGGTTTGCCTCTAGGGTCACCTCCTTGTCCCTTCTACCTTTAGATGATTTTCGCCTTTGTTGCAGCAACCTTGCCTCTACCTCTTTGCTATTTTCTACACCCCTTTTCAGCAGATTTCTCCTTTAAATCCCTGTCCCTCCTGACCTTAGATCTATTGGACCCTTTTTAGTGTGTTTTGACTAGATTTTTTCCCTCTTTTAGACTAGTTTTGAGAGACCCACCTTCTTGGGTTAGATCGATGCATTGTTAGCTATTAATTTTCTATTATTTTGGCCTTATTTACTATTCTCTGCAGATTTATTTTCAGTTACACAACACACTTTTTCTTTTACTCTCAAAATGTCTGGGTTTAAAATATTAAAATTAACACATGCCACACACTAACCCTAAGTGAAGAAGAGCCTTGTTAACACCGCCAGGAAAAGACTTTAAAATAAATTGACACTGCACCTCTTTGCCCTTGTTTTGACATTGACATCACTTGATTCTGCACTTCCCTACCTTTGTCGGTTATTCTTCTTCCCTTTGTGCCGTCATCATTGTGCCCCCAAGGCATATATCCCGGAGAATTCTTGGCCTTCACCCTCAGTTTCCGGTTGGTCGACTTACTCCTTCCCACCGTCGTCGAGTTAGTCCTCCCCCGAGTCCGCACTCCGACTCTTCTTCTGATTTCTTGGGTTCTCCCCCTACTTCTGGTTCTCCCCCTATTACCTTCACCATGTCTAGTTCAGGACCTAATGCTAGCAGCAACCCCGGTCCTACAGCCGGGTCTGTTACTAGTGGAACCACCACGGGAACTACCTCGATTCTCCTTTTGCTCCCTTATATGGCAGGTCTCAGTCTCCCTGATTTTAATTAGTTGATCAATGATCCTATCCACCATGATGTTAGTTGGCCTACTATGCCAACCAAGCTCCCCTCCAAAATTCCCAAGTTCGAAGGCCTTTCTAGTGAAGATCCCTCCAACCATATCCGATATTTCCACATGTGGTGTTCATCCAATTCCATTACTGATGATTCCGTTCATCTTAGATTGTTCCAACACACGCTTATAGACGACGCTTCTAAATGGTACGTTGATCAGACCGCCTCTTCCCATACCACCTTTGCGACCATTTCCCAAGCCTTCTTATCTTATTTCCAACTCCCTCTCCGATACGACACTGGTACCGAACTCTTGACTTCTTTCCATCAATCATCTTCAACCAAGGAGGGTTAAATGTCCGTGAATGGCAAAGATATCTGAGCTTATGTCGAGCTCCCACCTTTGAAGATCAGGTCTACATGGACTGGTTCCTTCACTCTCTCTTGCTTGCTATCGGAAATGATGTTGCATCCTGGTTCCCTCAAACCGAAGAAGTTGCCCTCCAAATAGCCTTGAAATATGACCTCATCTATGCTCAATCTAGTTATGTTTATATTGTCCTTCCTGACCTCCCCAGACCCGGTGGCGCTAAAGCTTGGGGCGCATCTCACTCTACTAACGGTATCATTGGCACTCTTTTGCATACCTACGCTCAACCTCCTATGGGCTATGGTTTCCCTCTGGGAGGGGCCAATACCTCCAGCACTTTTCCCCCTCGAGGTAGCATGTATCCAGGATACGACATGCCTCCTCCTTTTGACCAACCTCCTGCTTACCTCAATGTTGCCCATCCTAACCATTATCTTTACCCGCAGCCTAGTGTCCCAGCTCCTCCAGCATTTGGACCTTCGTCTCCCTTGCCTTATCAACCCCCGCAACAACAACTACTACCCCCTCCAGGGTAAGTATTTGCACAGCAAGGCGCGACTAATCCTCCTTCTTCTCAAAGAAAGAGGAAAGCCAATAAAAATCAATCTGCCCCTGGTAATCGTGGCTCCAATCCTTCAAGTATTGATTCTAACACTGCTAACCAGCAACAGGGCTCTCAGCCCAAGCCAGACAGGCCTCTCTACACCAATAAGCCTTTTTCGTGTTGCGGTGTTTATGGTCATTACACTCACGATTGTCCCCTATTACCACAGATGCGGCAGATGTGGGAGTCTCAGGATACATTGCGTGGGCAGCATGCCTCCCCTATTGTTCCCCCCAATGCGGCTACCTCTCAACCAATTGTGTTTACCGATCCTTTCCCTCAGCAAGGATTCGTGGGTACTCAACCACCTCATGCCCCGGTAACCACTCAACCTTCCCCTTCTGGTTCCTCCGATTACCAGATTCTCATGGTGAATTTTGACCCACCTCTCACCATCGACCTTAACCTTCAAACTCGATTTCGTCAGTACTCAAAGCCTCCCCCTTCATCTGTCCCTGAGTCACCTTCTTCAGGTCCTACAGAGCCTCTTTCGACACCCAATGGTCCTTTGCAGATCCCTCAGCCCAAATTTGAGGTTCCTATCAAGGTTCCTAAGGCCCCATTGTGCCGAAACGCTGCTTCCGGTTGAGCTACTCATTCCTATAGCATAGTATATGATTTGGCGCAGTATCCTGCTGCCATTTCAACACTGGAACTCCTCCAGTCGTGTCCTTCTAAAAGAAAGGCTCTACTATCTGCCATGGGCGCTATAGATCTTGCTGATGACCAATTGATTATTTTCGATGCCCATTAGTCAGATCATCCTCCCCTTCCTGCTTCTGTCGCTTTCCAAATCCCAGTCAAAATCCGGAACGCTAATGTGTCTCGGTGTATTATTGATTTGGGGGCATCTACCTGTGTGATGTCTGCTTCGGTTTGGAAACAACTCGGATCTCCTGAGCTAGCCCCTTCCACAATCACCTTTCATGCGTGGGATGTCCACGCCTCCCAGCCCATTGGCATATTCCGTAATGGTCCTATCACCCTTGCGGGCAAGACTGTTTGCATTGACGTTGAAGTCATTGACACCCTTCTTGACTATAACATTCTTTTGGGGCGTAGCTACACTTATGCCATGTCTGCTGTCCCATCCGCGGTCCACCACAAGATGTTTTTCCCTCACAATGGAAAGATAGTCACCATTGACCAGTTGACATATCATGAGCCAAAATCTCAGACCTCCCCTGTAGCCAATAAGAAAACAGTCGATTCTTTGACCAGTGTTTCCCCAGGCATTTACAAAGACTCCTCTTTGCTTGGAACCTTCCTTGGTCTTCCTCCTCCTCCTATCTTTGATCCCAGCTTAGCGAATTTTTGCATGATGCAATCATCTCGGGCTGACCTTAAGCAGCCCTCTTTAGCTAGTCAGAAACCTCAACCTCGCCCGCCGCAACCCGCTCCTAGCCCTTCGCCTCAACTGGCCAATCCTCTTCCTTCTGGCCCTTCTCATCCAGCTAGTACCCATGAGCCTCTTTACCCTCCTAGGTCGTTCCCCCCAGGTCTCAACCATCTTGGAGCTATCCCTCCTTGCCATTACCCCGCCGGTTAGATACCTTTCCTTGCTCCTCCTCCTGGAGTCTATTCGGTCCTCATCATGGCCACCCTTTCCCTACTTAATTTGACCCTGGGAATACCCTTCTGGTATCTTAATCCTCCAGCCGAGACCCCACCAAGTCATGCCAAACCTTACCTTGCTTTGACACTAGTTCAACTGATTCCCTTAGCTTCTTCCGTCGCTACAGTGCCACCAGCACCTCAACAAGACCCTTCTCCTGTTGTGACAGCTACGAGAAATAAAGGAAAAGCTCGCAAGGAGGTGTCCAAAGACAAGGCCACCCCGACTGACCCTACCCCTCCTACACCTGCCAAGCCTTGTGCCTTGTGTGATGGCGTCAGTCATGCCACCCATACTTGTCCCGAGTTGCCCCGTATTAAACCCATGGTTAAAGTCGCGTTCCTTGAGTCTACGGCCCCTGAACCCTCTATTTCTTCCTCATCCGCAGCCAAGAACCCAAATACTCTTCGCACCAACAAACCCTATGCTCTGTGTGGTGTCCATGGTCATTATTCTCACCATTTCCTCACCTAATGCATTACCGAGCCTCTTTAGAGGTCATTCGCGAGTATGAGGTTGAAAAAAATCAATCTGCCTCTCCCATCCTCGTGCAGTATGTGTCAGGTCAACTCGAGGATCCTTCTACTACCATTGACATTCCCCCCCCCCACCCCCCCTAATTTTGAGATGATGGAACCTGTCGCCCCCATCCTATACCTATCATCATCCATGCAACCCTTGAAGTACATTCCCCCTGAATCCCCTCCATCTGTTTTACTTGATCTCCCTTCAGCGACATTCTTGGGCTCTACATCATTTGACCATATTTTTACTTGTTCTTCTATCACCCCCCCTAACGATTTGTATGTGAGCCTTTCTTCCCATGCTGATGATTTAGGTAGCTTTGCAGCGTCATGTGGTTTCCCTAACCCTCTCTTTCCCACCCATAACCAGGATGATACATCTGTATCTATGATGTTATTCGCAGCATGAGCTCCAGCTATTCCTCCCGTAGCCCTCATACATCACCTTCTAGTCGGTCTATGAGTCATAGCCATCCTATCTAGACTACTCCCTCCCATAGTTGTCGTTTGATGTCTACCCTATACTCACGCTGCCATCATTGTTCTTCCTCCTCCCATTTCTTGTCTTGTGACACTATTTTGCAGGACCTCCCATCCACACATTATATTGGCTATGCCGATGGGGCAAGTCGCTATTCCTAGAGTCTAGCCTCGGCAGCTTGGGCCATATTTACCCCCTTGCATACCCTCATTCTCTCTAATGGGGTCTACATTGGTAATGCCACCAATAATCAAGCCGAATATGATGCAGTACGTGGCCTCTTAGTCGATGCCCTCTCTCATCGCATCCTCCATCTTCATGTTCGTTTAGATTACCTGCTTCTTTTCTTGCAACTCAATGGTGTCTATCGTGTGCATAATCCTATCTTGTTTAGAAGATATTTACGAGTGAAACTTTTGATACGTGAATTTAGATTCATTAATTTCAATCATGTACCTAGAGGACAAAATCACTACGTAGATATCATCACAAACCATGTTCTAGATTGGAATTTATCACACACAAGACAATAACATTCAAAATCATCAAAACAATGCATATTCATAATATATATCATATAACATGTTTTTAGCGTCCATCTACTCTGATACATCTAACATGCCCATAGCATGTTACAACAAACACATCTCAAAACTAGGGGGCAACACTTGCCCCTCCATACACACTAGGGGGCACCACCTGCCCCACATCTAATCACTCTCTGGAGGATCCCGAGCCAATGGCTCTGCTCCCGCAGCTCGTAGATCATGCACAGTCTGACCGGCCATCGCCATGCGCCGCATGACACCTTGCCATTTCGAAGGAAGACCAATACATAGCTCTATGTACTGGTCGTCTAAGTCTTGCCATCCACGCTCTGAAACATTGGTAAGCAACCCCTCACATCTACGATGTATGTCCTCCAGGAGGGTGGCCATGTCCTCATTCTGCGCCGTTCTCAATCCACTCGCACCTGCAGTCCCTGCTACTGCAGGTCGTCCCATATATCCGGCAGGTTTCACCGGAGCTATATCTGCATACCAAAAGTATAAGAATCAGTACCATATATACTATTCACAAACTTTACCATGCACATACAATATTAGTTACTTGTCACTTACCATTAGGCACCCATACTCGACCAAGCGGAAGTGGCAAGTCCGAATCTCCACAATAACTCATCCCACTATAGGGATATTCATCTATGTATAATGGCATCTGATCCCAATGGGCAAAGAAATCAGGTCAGAACACCCGCCCAACCGCCCCTCCTCATCCTCTACACAGTAAACACCCCCACTGGCGCATCCTGGGTTCTCTCGGACCCCCATCTGGTAGCTGTACACGAGGTCGCAAGGTCAGGATCTTATCAAAAAATAAGGAGCACAACACGTCCCCATATGAGCAATCATGGTTCACTTGCCGCTTGCAAAGTGACAACTATTGTTTCAACGACACCAACATCATTTGGGCCCACCCATAGTAGGTCCCGCTCAACATTGATTCCATAATCATCATCTGCCCTTTAGTGATGTGATGGAGCGCCTGGCTGCCCAGGATCCGCAACACTGTTGCTGCCACTGTACGGGTCTCTAACCTTTCTAGATCCCCAACCGGTATCCGAGTCCCTTTAACTCGGAGGCTTGGTCGACAATGTTGCTCTACAAACTCCATAATGTTATGCCCCCGCGGTAACACTGGTTGTGTATTTCCCACTATCTCTAATGGTGGGAGACCAGTCAAGAAATACAAATCCTGGACTGTCAACTCGATCCTGTGCCCCTGCACTATAAATACCTCATAATCTGGATCCCAATAACTGAAAATCCGGGCCAACAAGGGCTCCCCAGCTCTCATCAAAGGGTTGTCCACAAATTTCAGAACCCCAAACCTCGCCAGTGCACGACGGACACCCTGATCCACTTGGATCTCCATCCATAATGAACCCAGGTCTCTCTCTCTCCAGTTGATCCATATATCTGCCATATCTACACAAAAATATCATATTTGTCAGTCTACAGATAGGAAAAACTGTATCCAATTACAAAAAACCAACTCTCAGCCCACAACAGCACTAAAATCACCTTCACTTGCCAGGTCGCACTTTTTGGCCAAATTTTGGGACACGTCGCACTTTTTAGGCCAAAACCTGCTTCCCAGGTTGCAATTTGTGACCCAAAAAGTGCAACCCGGACGTAAAGATGAAGGAGGGGTTGTTCCTGAGATTTGGGACCCTAATCTGAACTTTTAATCCATCAAAAACAAAGAGTAGGATTAGGCCTCTTACCTGCCACTGACAGATCTCGATTCCAACTGTCGATTTGTCCTCTACGATCGCCGCAAGATTTATGGCCTCCTCTCCTCTCTACATCCACCACAACTACACAAGAAAATGAATGCATTTGGAGGGAAAATGCCTTATTAGAAGAAAAACCCCTAATTTTTCTTTTGCCCGCTGCGACCAAACCGTAGCCTCGTTTGACACATCGTTTGCATCGTTGGAAATATCTCACCGAGCACTCAAATGGGTATCTGTTAGTTTTTCATGATTTGATACTTTTCTAGGACACATTTTCTCCACGAAGGGTCTATTCACCTCTCCTTCAAATCGGATTTCCTCACTTACAACACTTGTATCTGGGGCACCACTTTGCCTCCATACTTGTCCTTGTTTGTGTTGATTTCTGTCATGAGCTACCCTCTTGTACTCATGTTTTTATGGTCCCCCATTGGACCTTTACTGTGTGGCAGCACCATCGAGTCACCCTTGTTTAGAGCATCCGAGTTGAGTCATCATTGCATTCATGGAGTCTATCCCGAGTCCCTTTGTACCCCGCTATAGTCCTCCATCCTTCATCACTTGGTCTCTCTCTCATGTCGCACATGATGGCATTCAGTCCCACTGTCCCTTATCCCTCTTGATCTTGTGTCAGTCGCTGCCAAGTCATCCATGCCCTTTATGCTCTAACAAGAGAAGTCTTCCATCCGCTACTCGGTATCCCCCATTTCATCATCATCATTAGTGTTAGTCTGTCAGTTGCTCTACTATTTTCTCTCGTGCCTTAGTTGAGGATCCCTTATTGCCTCACCTATAGCAGACCTCCTTCTGTCGACATCAACTCCTTCACTCTAGAAGATAGGTCTAGAGGGCAGTGTACCTTGGTTCCAGCTTCTCCACTTGTTCGGTGCCTCGGATCAGGCAAAGGGATTTCTCATTACCCTTTGACTTGATTGTTTCTCCACTCCAACTCCTTCCAGCATGATCGAGATCCATATACTTGATGGTCTAGTGATGAAGTAACAACTATTGATGATTCCCGGGGGTGTGTGAGATGTCTCAACCCTCATGAGGGGGTGGCCCTGCAGGTAGCCCCCCACATGCCCGGATGACCTCTTCATTGCAGCCTTCGATGTAGCTCCATATATTTGATGATGTCGGCCTTAGCCGCTTGCAACGCCTCTTTGATTTGCATGTATCAGTCAGATTTTGTGAGCCCTTCCCCGCTTGTAGGGGGCATTTGGGTTGTACTTGTATCTCCTGTACTCAGATATTATTGTATAAGTCCTGGCTGTTATCCCAGGCACAACATGCATATGGGATCTCTCATTGTATTTATATCCGGCTCATGTTTATGCCGGCTGTACTTTATGGTTCGGTCCCTTGTTTATTGGACACACTATTCTTTTGTACTTTGTCTCGGCAGGCATAGGTATGCCTCCCCCGCCGCCTTTAGCACAGGTACCCTCTCATAAAAAGAGACTTGTTGCACCTGTAAGTCTCGTCTCCTCAGGGTCTAGTTCTTCAGCACATTAGTCTACCTTACATTTCTCTCTCTGACTTCCCTTTTGATGTTTGGTGATTGAGTTCTTACAACGTACTTCGGTCATACGATTTGCTCCTAACACTCGCACGCTGGGGGGCAATCTGTTACACCATTTTTTGGTCATCTAACATATTATCATTAGATGGACCCAAGTACACCATGTAAGACCAATTTTACCCTAAGTAAAATTGCTTTCACTATGTGAAATAACTTAGTAAAACACCTTTATTAAGTTGTTTATGGTCTAAACAGGAAACCCCAAAAGGAAATAATAAAAAAATATATATTTGTTTATATTTCCTCAAGGAATAATTAGTTAAACATCAATTCAATTATTATTCTTGGTCATATTTAACCCAAAACAAGGAAATCAATTATATAAATCCTTATTTATTTGATTATTTCCTAGGAATAAGTTATTTAATCCTCATTTAAATAATATTCCTAGTTAAATTTGACTAAATCATTTATAAATAATTAAATAAATAATTATTTATTTAATTATATTTCCACCATTTCCTTAAAATAATAAATAAATCATTTATTTATTTATTATTTATAATTAAAGGATTTGACCCAAGTCAAAATCTTTTTCCCTCCAACAAATATAATAAAATATTCCTAAAAGGTGGTTCTAGAAGTTGGTTAATAATATTTTATTCATGCATCGAGTTCTATACTACCCTAATATTTTGTTATAAATAGAAGGGTTTTTCCATTCATTAGACACCTTTCATTGCAGATTAGATCACTCTGGATCTTTACTCTTGGTCTGACTTTGAGCCATTATCATTGTCACATTCTCCATTATTTTCTTTGTGAGCTCCCTTCGAGTTCTATGTTTGTCTGGGTTTTCTACACTGACAAGAGAGAGAAATTCTAGATCTGAAGCGCTGATGACTTTCAAGAAACCATCCCATTGAGGAGAATTGGAAACACCTTTCTTTTTTTCCTCTCAGATGCCCTTTCATATAAAAAATTCTTTCAAAAATATTGTTCTTGTCTTGTCTATTGGATGCATGGAGAAAAATCTTATTTTCACTGCTTAACGTCTTTTTATGCATAAATCTAGATTTTTGCAGCTTTGTCTTGACCAACTAACTACATATTTGAAGATATTGGCAGCCATAATTGATGTTAGGGCTATTTGTTATGCGTAGCTAAAGTGGTCTTTTTTTGACAAAAGATTCATACTAACAATGTGGTAGCAAGGTTGTGTTTGTAGCTTGATGGTTGGAAAAATGGAATATAAATAGTAGATGTGTAAAATAGAAGTCCTTTGTTAAGAGGTAAGGGTGTGATGCAAGAGCATCAAAGCTAAATTTTCATTATTCATTTGTGAAATTCATGGGGTGAGATGTTTTAATTATTTTATTAATTATTTTGCTCATTTTTAATAAATTAAGAGAGAAAATATAAATGTGAGGATTATTGTAAATATTCCTTTAATAATTAAGGATATGAGTGGAGTTCAATTAGGAAGGTAATCTAGCGATTAGAAATTACATAAACGGGACTTAGTTGAGTCCAAAAAAGGATAAATCTAATTTAGATTTTAGTTGAGATTTGTGTGGAGGAAATTATGGAGTGGAATAAATTCATATTTATGTATAAATAGGAGGATTGTGTGAGGATGAAAGACAAGTGAGGAATACATAGAGATCGAGAGAGATGGATTGAGATATTTTGTAAAAGGGCCGAGAGCCGAAAGGCCATCCACTGTAATAATTGGCCAAGGAATTTCTTGTGTTATTGTATATTAGCATTTTTTTTTGTATAGCTATATTTCCATTATGTATATTTGAAGCTGATTCAATTTTTTTATTTATGAAGAACTAGATGAGATTTTTAATTTTGAAGGAATCACATGAGTTTATATATGCTAGGATATGTTTTAACCCATTATCCTCACATCATTTGGTATAAGAGAAAAGGTTATAAATCATTTGTAGTGTCATTCAGTTTGTTGTGTTATAAATTGCTACAGATCGTTGTTGTACGAGGGGTGAGGCCAATGATAACGAGTGGAGTCCTTGAAGGATAGGAAGGCTGCAAAGCTAACATATTGGGAAAGCGCAGCTCAAATGATTACGAATGTTTCAAAATATAACAATTTTTTTGTGGAGAAGTCTATAGTTCCAGTAAAAATAGCAGAGGCAATTGAGAAAATCCTCACAGATAATACCAAGGGAATTAATTTCCAAATTCTTTCAAATCTAGAGTTTCTTGCTGAAGGAACTATAATTCAAGACCTTATAAACCTTGATCGTGTCCTTATTGGAGGCCGGGAGACTCTAGAAGGACCAAAAGCAGTGGCTCTTTGAAGGCAGTTTATGCCAATTAGGTTCCTCAAGATAGGATTATTGCTACAAATATCTAGTCTGCAAAGCTTTCAAAGCTTGCTGCAAATGCTGTTTTGGTCTATAGAATCTTCTCGTCGGTAAATGCAATGCCAGCCCTTTCTGAAGCAATCGAGGCAGATGTCACAAAAGTTTCTTATGATGTGATAATAGTCGAGCAATGAGTTGCAGACTTAACATATTGTAGTGGAGTGCAGCCAGGTTAAGCCTTGGTGTAAACGCAGGAAAAGACACGATAGGAAATACGTTGAGGCATTGGAAGCGTCGGCATGTGCGGTGTATCTGAGGTGGAAAAGCCATTACAACAATGACAATGACACCACTTGCACTGCTATAACATGGCACTGTGGTTTGGGTGTGTGGTTTTCGTTTTCTGTTGGAATGTATAAAGAAATTAGCCCCAGACTCCGTGGGATTATGGTGCAAGACCTGTGTTTGGGCTTTATTAACAGAAATATATAATTATGCAACATTATTCAGATGTGTACAAATTCACCGTGTTTATGTTTTCATGTTTGGCATGTGTAGTTCGAATTTCCAGTATTGTAGAGTGGCATGTTATTTGCGTTGAGGTCAGCACCGTCAAGAAAATATGACTTGTGGATCTGAGCTATATATATCGAAGTTTTATATTTTATTTTCTTATAGATCAATACAGTGACAAGCAATTACAAATTGTAGAGTCGAGATGTCGACATCGTTGGTTCATCATGGCTTTATATTTCAAGTGTAATATAATTGTTGTGTGGACAATGGGTGATTTCCTTGTTTGCTTGGATTTCTATTTGGCATGGAATAACAATTTCATTATTGATTGAATGATAGCTTGTGTGAAGAGTGGGCTAAAAAAAAGGCAGAATTTTGTTTTAAAACAGAATTCCACATTTGAAATGCAATAAATTTTGATTCCCATTGTTTTATATATAAAAATGATCTCTTGTGGAAGCCAGTCATATCAATGCACTTAAAAAATGCATGTGTGGGGCTTGTGAAAGAGGTGCAGCTCTAGCGGAATATTCAAGGTATGGCTCCAGTATTTCCACGGTACCAACTTCCAACATAAGAAAAGGTCACTGGGATTGATCGAGGTAAAGTTTTTGCAAATATTTCATGTACATTTTTTTTTAAGAATGTATTTTTGGAAGGATATTCCGTTACATTAAGGTTTCATGTTTTCAAATCCAAGAAATTGAAATTGAAGAGAAACCAAGAGATTGAGATGAGGGAACTTGGCTTAAGTTAAGAGGGGATATTGTGCGTACTTTGAAGGTTTCTAACATTATATGCTGGGAAAATATTTATGTTAGAAAAATTTTGGAAGAGATTTATTTGCTGGGGAGAAAATGGACCTTGCACGTTCAAAGTAAGTCTGTAGAGGCTCGAATGTATTCCTAAAAGAACATGTGAGAGAGGGGTTGGATCATTTCAACCACAAGAAGATTCAAGGTAAGTGCTCATTGAATCAATCAATATTCATTGAGTAGAGGTATTTTAAAATATGGATGATTAAATTTCCTTGCCATACTCGAGAAGTTGATATTTTGTAAATGTTATGAAAGGGTGAAAATGTTGCAAATGCAGAGGTATAAATGAATGGAAAATGAATGAAAAATGTGCTATCCTGGGTGATATAAAAAGAAGTATGCATTTTTATGTGAGAGGGTTTATTATGCATAATGTGGGTTCTTTACAGTTTTGGTTAAGTCATTTTGGACCAAATCTTGTAGTTGGAAGTGGGAGAATTCTTTTGATTTGTGTTTAAGATTGAAATCCCAATTTATTGATGTTGTAGAATTTTTGTTTGTACCATAATTTGGCGGTATCTAAGGAGGTGTTATTCAGGATGGGCACAATGTATGAGTTCTACATTATTCATCGAAGAGGTTGAAAACATGTTCTCTATACACAGGTGAAGAGATGTGAATTGATGTGGTATGGTGCATAAAAGTGCAGGAAAAATTTTTGCAAAAAAATGGTGAGCTTATGGTATGAAGGGCATGCGAGTAGTCATAATGACACATAAAACATAGAAGAGTGAAATCCCTAGAGTTGCAAATGCAAGGGAAAGGTTTATTAATTAACCTTAACGGGAGCATAAGGTATGATAATTAAGAAATGTATTTTTGAATGTTGAAAATTGAATGGTTTATTTATTTTCACCATAAAATAAATCTTGGAAAACCTGGATTACATTTCGATTAAAGACTTCAGTATCATGTGAAATGATAATGGGAAACTGATGATGTTTTCATAAGAATGAAGTATGAGAAAGAGTGAAGATTTTACATCCTAAAAATGTATTGAGGGTGTATATCCACTATCATAATTATTGGGTCAAGTCTTGAAGTCAAACCAAATGTTAGGGTCAAATTAAATTTTGGATAGTTTGAATTAAGATTGAGTATTTTTCATCCAAGATGAGGAGTTGGTGTAAAGTCTGAAGTCAAAGAGTCATATACCACGTCAAATATTTGAATGTAATTGGGTGCATGATCGGAAGAGCCTGACACCCAAAGAGTTTGGTCATTGTAACACAAGCATTACTAAAGTGTTTTTTGTAGGAAAGTGAAGCAAGAGAATTTCCAATATATGATTCCAAGACAGAGAACTGAAAGAGGTCAAGTGCAGGAAAAGAGCTTGTATTGTTGAATGGCAAGTATGGAGGCTTTCTGAAAAGGAGATTCAAATGAAATACACATGTGAACAGATTAATTTCACAAAGGACGAGATGATAAGTGTTGATAGTCATTTCAGAATATATGATGAAGACCACAGCAAAAGGAAAAAGAAGGAAAATTCCAAGGAAAATGGCATATGTAAGCAGTTAACTGATGAATATTATGAGTGGGAGAGGGATGAGATAATAGTTCACCTTAAATTTTTGATGGAATTGTTGCAGAGAAATGTGAAAGACCAGACACATGGTTGGACCATGAGGAAGAAAGTAAAGTGGCTGAGACTACACACAAAGAGGGAACAGTAGGTAAACATATAGTTGACAGAAGATATGAGGAAGCTCGAGGAGATGATAAGTGTGCAAATGAGGTTTGAAGAGCTCAGAGAGGCTGAGTTGAAAATGGAAGTTTCCATTTTTGGTCCAGAACAAGGTGAAATTCTAGGTGAAGAGATAAATGAGGAAGATCTCATTGACTATTGGGATAGTTCAAAAGAATATGAAGATGTGCTGGCAAGAGAATTAGATGAGGCTATGAAGCCTTTCATTTTTAAATCTCATAGTTTATGTATGTTTGTAGGATGTGCGAAAGATGGTGGAAAGTCTGGTGAAACTGTCACAGAGGAGAATGAAACTCTTGAGGTGAAGTCTGATGGAGAATGCCTTTCAGAGGAGAAAGGTACTGATTTGTTGCAGTAGGAACAAATCATAAATGAATTATTTTTTTGGGTAAGACAGCTAGTTGAAGCTGTTATAGGGCAGAAGCATAATGGAAATGACGAAGAGATATTCCAAGGAGGTAAACAAATGTATTTGTTTAGTGAATTTGCTGACAGAATTTTACAATGTGATGAAACAGAAACGAAGACAACTCAAGAAGATTGCCAGAAGAAGAATGAAGTTGGGAATGAAGGTTGTGTTGAAGTGATGGAAAGAATTCGCATGGAAATCGAGTTCTTGGAATGATGGCTTAAGGAACGTAAGGGAGAAGTGAAGCTTGGAGAACCTGATCCAGAAGAGATTACAATTACTGTGCATGATAGGGATGAAATGTTTTTAACATTTATAGAGTTGAATGGATGTTATAAATTTTCAAATAATAATGTAACTGTAGGTACAGAAAATGACATTAATAAATATGATGTCGAAATCAGAGAAATTGAGAAGAAAGTATTTGGCGATGAGATGAAAGATCAGGGGCAGAAAGAAAGTTATGTCTATAGAGACATAAAGGAGACATAAATATTGATCCAGTAGGATAAAGATGAAAGCAACTAGCAATTCAAAGTAGGATCTGTTGAAATACAGAAAGTCGATGATGGGAGATTGGTGCTTGAAGCATCAAAAGGGGCCCAAAGGTCTTATATTTTTAAAACTAACAGTTTGTTGATGAATGCGGGTACAACACCAGATGAGGAAATTGTTGTTATAAAAGAAATAAAAGAATATAGTTGTAATCAACAAGGATTTATTGATTATTTTTCATTGCAGAATGTTGAGTGCTCAACTGAGATGGAGACGAAAGCATTAGCCAAAGATAAATTACTCTCAGGAAGTGGCAAAAGAAAGTATTGGAGAATTCGATGGAATCTAATTAACCAAGTAAGTGATGAGTTACCAAATCAAGTTGATACTTTGAAGGACCAGCGACAGAACATAGTTTGGAATCCTCAAGGGAGCAAGTCATAAGGACTTGTGGCTATCACATTATTACAGAAAAGCGACAGACCTCATAGACAGGATTCTATGGAAACTTTCCTACGTGGGGAGTCTGATGCAAGAGGATCAAAGCTAAATTTTCATTATTCATTTGTGAAATTCAGGGGGTGAGGTGTTTTAATTATTTTATTAATTATTTTGCTCATTTTTAATAAATTAAGAGAGAAAATATAAATGTGAGGATTATTGTAAATATTCCTTTCATAATTAAGGATATAAGTGGAGTTGAATTAGGTAGATAATCTAGGGATTAGGAATTGCATAAATGGGACTTCGTTGAGTCCAAAAAAAGATAAATCTAATTTAGATTTTAGTTGAGATTTGTGTGGATGAAATTATGTAGTGGAATAAATTCATATTTATGTATAAATAGGAGGATTGTGTGAGGATGAAAGACAAGTGAGGAATACAGAGAGAGCGAGAGAGATGGATTGAGAGCTTTTGTAAAACGGCCAAGAGCCGAAAGGGCATCCACTGTAATATTTGGCCAAGGAATTTCTTGTGTTATTATATATCAACATTTTTTTGTTTGTATAGCTCTCTTTCTGTTATGTCTATTTGAAGTTGAATCAAATGTTTTTTTTTTATGAAGAACTAGATGAGATTTTTAATTCTGAAGGAAGCACACGAGTTTATATATGGTAGGATTTGTTTTAACCCAGTATCCTGGCATTAGGGTGACACAAATTATAGACCTGAAATATATAGTGAAATACAGCTTAATAAGACTTGCAAAGTTACAAGATTCTCACTCTAAATTTAAAGGATCCCATTACATAGAATGCTTCCAAATAACATGACCTCATTAGTTAGGAATGATCAATAAATCAAGACTAACAAAAACAGATTAATCATGCATGCTAGATCAAAAGACTTATAAGAATATGAGATAGGATTTAATTCAACCTCAAGGAATTCTTATGAACTATATTCAATTCAAAATGAATTAGTAATGCTTGATAAAAAAAGACTTACAAAAATAGATTAATATTTCATGAAGTCTCACAATACCGATAATAACATGAGAGAGAACTGTATAAATCAAAATCTGGAATGAAACAGTAAATTATGGAAACACATAAGAATATAAGCAATGCACACATCATACAATTTGTGAGTCCTCAAGAGTGTCTCTGGATATATTATATGTTCAAAAAAGGTAAAAACAATATGCCATGAAATTGACAACCAACACAACCTTTATTCCTTGCCTTACATAGTATATATACAAAAAAATGAGTTTTTTTTTTAAAGTCTCCATAAAAAGTGAAATTATTTTTTTAGAGTCTTTATTACAATCCTCTACATATATCAGAGCTTATATTAAACATAAAAAAAATAAACTAAAATCAAAATGAAGATAAAACATGATAGTATGGAAATCAAAATGGATGAGTTGAGGTGGCTGAGTGCTCCTCCTTTCCTGAACAACCACCTCCACAAAAAGTGCAATCTTCCTACTAAAAATAACACCTAGACCCTTATCTGCAAAAATGTAGGAGTAGACAAATGAAAGGAGTAACCAACTGGAAGATACCTTGACTGGATGAAACTTGGCAAAAGGCTATTACCCTTGAGGTTGCATTCGCTTTATCACCACTCAATTTCATTCTCTTCAAACTAGCACAAAAAAACAACCTTCTCTCCTCTTTATACAAAATCTGAAAATAATAGCTACTTTTCTGAAAAGGATAGCTATATATGAAAATAATGTGTATAAGTAAAAAATGGATTGATTCTTCATATTTTCATGGTTATGTACGTTCAATCATCGGATATCTAGTATAGAAGAAAAAATCATGATAGCTTATGCCTTGGTTACCCTTTTGTTTGACTTTCTCTTATGTACTTTCTTTTTATGTTGAATCTTTTTCTTCCTTGGTTCATTCTCTGGGCTTTCATCTATGTTTATTATTTCATGCCTGAGAGAAGGGTTAGCTATTATTTTTCTTGTTAAACTAAGATTTTTCTTTGGTCTGGTGTGATGCCTTTGAATGTATGGGTTTGGAATATATAAATGCCTCTTTCTCTCATGTATGACTCTGCTTGACTATCCTTCTTCAAAATCTCACTCACTGAACTCTGTTTCACTACTATCCTCCTCAAAACATAAATATGAGTGGATTATAGCTTTCTTCTTCCCTTTGGCTCAAGAAATAATAGATGAGTAAAGTTGAGCTATGGTAGGTTCTTCTACTGTAATGGTCTCTGAAACTTTTCTTTTCTCCTTATTGAGTGAGGAAAAGACTTGTGCAAGTGCGGGCTCCTCTAGTGCTAGAGTGGAATTGTTTTCTTGATTCTCATGTCCAGCCTCTAGAACAGGGCTTGGTTTTAAGCTTTCAGGGTTGACTTCCACTCAAGTTTCCTCTGTAAAAATAATTTTTCTCCTGCATTTACTCTTTGAGGAGGAAGCTACCTCTTCCTTTCTCTTAGACATAGTGTTTTGGTTAGGCAACGTAGCTTTTTATTTGAGCTTCTTTGCATGCTCCTGCACAAAAGACCTCAAGGTATGTGGCTCCCTGGATGATATTCTAGTGTAGACCTCCTTGGTTGGTTGCAATGTAGGTATAGGAGTGATGGTTGGTGTAGAAGTGGTGGTTTGAAATGTAGCTTTCCTAATTAAGTTCCTAGTCTATCTGCTGGATGATATTGAAAATGGAACAACTTGTGAAGGAGTCAATGTTGGTGTAGGGATTGAATACTGCTCTTGGGTCTTCAGCCTTCTAGGAATTCATACCCTTCTCCTTGAGTTAATATTGCTAAATCCCTCATCTGCTAAAAATTTTTCCCATGTTGTTATTTTCTTTCTAAGATAATAAACCACTAGTATTTTGATTGAACCCATGTGATAGAGATTGTGAAGAGAATCGTTTTGGGTTATCTGTATGTTTCAAGAAATTGAAAATAGATATTTATGAAGTGAAAATGGTAGATTCATAGGTTTAGATCCCGATATCTGAGCTAGAAGCCTCATCTGGTATCTATGCACAGTAGAAAACCTATCCTCACAGGATATATAATGATGTATAGTGGTAATGACATCTTGCCACTAAGGCCCAAAATATGAAATATGAATAGTAGGTGTCCAACCAATATTTTCATATTTATGTTTTAAATATGGATTCAAATAAGATTTAAGAATAATTTTTTTCTTGTCCCAAGACTCACCTATAGCTGATGTTTGAGTGTCCCTTGCAATGATAGTCTCTGTGATCCTTAAGGTCTCAGAACCCAGCTTGACATGTTCTCCATCAAATGTCTCAACAAATGCCTGAGCCATAGTCACATTTTCACTTGAAAAAATCTTTAAAAACTAATACCACCATGTTGCTTTGAATTCAGGCTCAGTACGATGGTTAACAAAATGGGTATTGGTCAGTTCTAAACAATTCATCTTACAACCCTTTCACATCTTGTTAACAGTTAATCTAATCACAAGTGCACACCTGTAAAATGAGGAACATAAACCCTCCATGAAGCCCTAACTGCTAGCACTTGGTAACAAATTGTCTTGCTATAAGATAAAAATATTTTGATCTAGCTGTCACAAGAGTAAATAGAGACAAAGCTCTGCATGCCCTGAATCTCGGTGAGAGGGAGTGACACGAAACAAAAATGATTTAAACTTTGTTGCCAACTCATTTCACCAAACCTTTCACTCCATCACATTTTTTAATAATAGCTACTCGTACTTCATTTTAATACATTTCACCTTTAATGAGTAGAAATAGATTTTAGTAGCCTTAGAAAATAAATAGCCAACCTTTTTTAATGAATCTTCTAATGAGAAAAATCCATCTTTGAGATGAGTAACACCTCTTGTTCTAGCAAACCTTCACTATTCAAAGAGCAGTGTTTGTTGCACCTGAGTAATGCTCCTTTTATCTCCCTGTATCAATTTTGCAGGTAATAGCTACTATTTTGAAAAAAAGCAACTATTCCTGTGTTGCTTGTAAAACCAGATCTTTTGAAGAAAATAACTACCTCTTTAGGAAGGTTAGTGATGCAGGTGGCTCCAGAGACACACATAGGACAAAGAGGGCTAATGAAAGCTCAAACAATCAAATTTTTTGGATTGCTCTCGAACCAGGAACAAGTTTAAGAGTTCCTATCCATGATCGCAACAGTGTGAACAACGCATCAATCCGAGATCGTATAAGACAGTTAGAGCAGTTTGAAGTATTGTTAAGGAAAGGGAAGTGGGGCCCTCAACATGCCACATGGAATCTCAATAAGCACGTGGGACCCACATGGAAATCCCCTCAACTTTTAACACATGGTCCTCCTCCATTGGCCCCTTGCCCCTACACAAAAGACAAAACAATATGATATTTAATTTCCCACATAAAAAAAAAAAAAATCATTAAAAAAAAAAACTCTATATTAAATATAGTTATTAAACAATCAAAATCAATTTAAATATGGTAAAATGTTATGGAACAAAAATTATATTAACTATGGTTAAATTCCATATTAAACAAAACCTCCATTTTCGTTTTTGGGAGTCATTACAATATGCATACATGAATTCCATATATTATATAGTTAGAAAAAACTATACTAAAAATAAAATTGGGTTTTAAAAAAATATTTGGACTCAATGGGATTTGAACTAAAACCCACCCAAAAAAAACTATCTTAATATGATTAAGACAACTAATGTGCCAACCTCACACTTTGTCTTATTCATTCTCACTTTATTATAAAATGCCATTCAAATTGTTCAAGGAAACCAATGGAGAATGATGGAGAATACATGAGAGATGAGGGCACAAGGAGGCCAATGGAGCCGTGAGAAAAGAGAAGGCAAGTTGGAAGGCAGAAAGACACGCATTTCGAGGCATGATGATGCATGAATTTCGAGACATAATCCTTTTTGATGCTTGGAGAATATTTTTGGTTCCAAGGAGGTAAAATTTTCCTGTGTCAGAATGTATTGAAATTTATATGCATCTTAACCAGAATTTCATAGGTAATGAAATGGTGAGGTTGGATTCACCTTCTGACTAGCGATTTTTCAGATTCCTTGTGGAGGAGAATCTTCAAGAATCTTGAGGGAATCTTTCAAATTCCTTGGAGGCCAAAATTCGTCGGTGTCATAATGAGATCAACCTTATACTCTTTCTTCTCAGAATTTCGCAAGGATCTCAATGGTGAGATTAGATTCCTATTTTGAGTTGCATATTTCTATATTCCCTATGGAGCAGCATCTTTGAGGAATCTATGGGAATCTAAAAGATTTGATAAGGCCCAGATTTTCACTTTGTCAGAATTCAACAAATTGACAGTCGATCCTACACCTATCGGCAACACGAGTTCAGCGATGCAGTCAAATTTTCCATCTGAGCCTTATGTGTTTTGACCACTTTTCAAAGTGGAGTTGTAGGTGTCAGCATTCCATGTCTGAGAAGTCATTTTCAAGATATTCGATGCCACGATATTGATGGTACAACCCGATCCAGCAGTTTATCATCCTTGTCTTTAGATAGCTCTAGGATGTGAGGTATATGCAGTGTGTTCATCTACTTCTTTGTCTCTTTGCTATGAGATGCATTTTCTTGTATAGATCCATGTTGATATTTGATGTGGGATCTTGTTTTTGTTCTTGATGTGAGATGTAATTTCTATCATGGATTTGTATTATGTTTGGGATCCCTTTGTTGCCATGTTGGCGGGATATCATTGTCACATGTATGTTTGATTAAGATCCATTTTTTTCCATGCTATAGGGATACTCATAATCATTATGTGTGAGTTATTGCAAAACCGATAGGAGTCTTTTTGAATGAGAGTTCTGATACTGGGATATCTTGTGGAGAGGTCCAAGCACTCCCCCATGAGGGAATTTTCCTTGTGCGATAGAGAAAACACCATCGATGTAAATCTTCACTATTTAAAGCACTTGATGCAGCAGCCTACACCATCTTGACACTGAGGCTCAGAGACGTAGTCCCTCCTGGATGAAATCCATTACCAATCTCTTATGTTGCTAATGCTTTTTATGTTCCTCTTCTTTACAGCATGCAGATGTTCATTTATGTTCGTTAACTCCTTGATTAAATGTAATTGTAACACATCAACCAAAGTAAAAGGTCTTGGATAAGGGTAACAATAATTTACCTGGATCAAGTGCTATTAGAGTGATCTTCTTACTGATTTGAATTGCAGGCGTGAACCATTGAACGTTCGTTGGGTTGAAAAATGGAGGATTTGAAATACATGTAGGATACCATGCTCACGGTGTCCGATAAAGTGGACATGTTGTACAAATTTTATGAGAAAAAAGCAGCATACGACGTTGAATTGAGGACACTCATATAAGAAGAGGAGTACAAACATCGATTACAACTTTAGTTGAAAGCCATGACAGAGGTAGTGGAAGAAGTGAAGCGCAATAACAAAAGTGTTCAAGAGGCTCATGATGCATTGAAGGCACTCCTATAGGAAGAGAAGGAGGAGAAGCAACGATGGAAGCTTCAGCTACAAGCCACGACAGAGGCCTTGGAGGAAGTGAAGCGCAATGAAGGCTTATAGAAGCCTTCTTCACATATTTCAAAATCGACCACTGAGGTAAATAGCGTTTATTTATATTCAGTTTCATCTTCACCTGATATCATTTCTATTGGAAGTGTGGAGATCTTCATTATAGGAACCAGCATGAGACTACTTACCAAGATGGGTTAGAATGGAGGAGGAATTTTCATTCATGGCCAAGGCGTAACTCAGTCATTAGAGGTTGTGAAGATCCCTCGCTACGCAGGTTTGGGATACACTGAAGAAGGATGTTCGAAGGACCTCAAAGGCAAATAGACATTTTTGAACTCACCAGGGAGGAGGATTGATGGGAACACTTCATCATCGTTCCATGGTAGTGCATGTTGCAATGAAAGAGCTGAGGCAAGCTCTCATCACCATGATCACACTAGAGACAACTAGGGAAGGTATAACAAGTCTCATTAGTCCAGAGTGAATTTTTGTTATAATAATGTTGATAATCAAGTTCGTAAATCAAGGCATCAAAAAACTTGTCATTTTTGTCGTTTAATTGATCCGGATGGATTTTTCTACCCTTTAAACCACAAAAATTACAAAAATGACAAATTTTTTGATGCCATGATTTATGACCATGCCATTTTTGTGGTTTACATTGATCATGATGACAAGATCTATGCTATGGTATTGGTTCGAGAGAAATGCGAACACTTTTATTTTTGAGCTTTCGTCAGCCCTCTTTATCCTGTGTGTCTCTGGAGCCACATGAATTATTCCTCCTGAATGAGGAGCTTTTGGTCCTCCAAAATCATCAACAATAATATGCAACTACTATCTACAATGTATGCACCACAACTATCATGAAAAAGGTCACACTTCCATCTCCTTCACCTTTTTTCTTTGGAGACTTAATTTATGAGTCGACACCTGCACCCTTTACAAAATTGTAGTACAAACTCCTACAAGTTACATAACCAAATTATGACCCAAACATTTCCATACTTGCCACGAGTTTATAGCACATACATAGTGGTTAAGTTTACATCAAAATGGAAATCACACCCCAACTATCATTATAAGACCAAAGCATCATCATCTCATTTTGAAGTGATGACAAACACCTCATCACTTTTACATGCAAGAAATGCATCACACGATTTATAAAACAAGACCAAAATATCATTGTTGCTGAACAAGTGATGGAAAACACATCATGAATTTTACAGTGTAACATGCAACAAATGATTTACAAGATAAGGCCATGATAAGCTAACACATCTAGAAAAATAATCTAGAAAAACCCCTCTTTATAAAAATGAATGGGCCATCCTCCTGTGGGAGATTTTCTTGTCGATCAACTCTTTTGACTGGTTTCTGCACAACGTTTTTTCTTTAAAGCGTTGCTCTGGATGGAGCCTCCATCATGTTGCTCTTTTATGGCCACTTCGGTTGCAATAATTGCAATGAGACTTCTTCCCCAATGCCTTCTTAACCAATTTCTTTATCTGTTTTGGAGAAGGCTTTTTATGCCTCATCCTCCTTTTGCTACCATTCTTTTCCAATACTCAACAAACACATGGTTATGTAAACCACAAAAATGAAAAGTTTGTAGATGCCATGATTTAGGACAATGATTATCAACATTCTTATAATCAAAATTCGCTCTGGAATAGTGAGACTTGTTATACCTTCCTTGATGGTATTTGGTGAGATCATGGTGATGAGAGCTTGTCTTAGCTCTTTCACTGCAACATGCACTACCGTGGAATGATGGTGAAGTGTTCCCATCAATCCTCTTCCCTGGTGAGTTCAACAATGTCTATTTTCTTTTGATGTCCTTTGAACATCCTCCGTCAGTGTATCCCAAACCTGTGTAGCAAGGTCTCTGTACAATCTCCAATGGGTGATTTATTCCTTGGCCATGAATGCCAAATCCTCCTCCTTATACCCCATCTTGATAAGGGGTCTCATGTTGGTTCCTGTAATGGGGATCTGCACACTTCCCAAGGAAATGATATCATGTGAAGATGAAACTGAAGAAAAACAAACAATGTTTACCTCAACTATCGATTTTGAAACATGTGAAGAGGGCTTCACTGAGGCTTCGTTGCACTTCACTTCCTCCAAGGCCTCTGTCACAGCTTATAGATGAACCGGCAATCGTTGATTCTCCTCCTTATCTTCCCGTAAGAGTTCCTTCAATGCATCATGATCTGCTTGAAGATTTTCATTGTTGCACTTCAATTCTTCCAACGCCATTTGTCGTGGCTTGCAACTAAAGCTACAATTGATGTTTGTCCTCCTTCTCTTCCTGTAGAAATGTCTTAAATTCAACATTTTCTACTACTTGTTTCTCATAAGCCTCGTACAACTTGTCTGCTTTCTTAGACACCCTGAGCATGGTCTCGTACATGTCCTTGACATCCTCCATTGCTCAACTCAGCGAATGTTCAATGGTTCACACCTGCAATCCAAATTAGCAAGAAGACCGCTCTCATACCACTTGATCTGTGTATATTTCACTACCCTTTAAACCAAAAAATTTTAATTCGGTTGATACATTATAATTTCATTTAATCAAAGCATTAATGAACATAAATGAACATCTCCATGTTGTAAAGAAGAGGAACATAACAAGCATTAGCAGCATAAGAGATAGATAAAGGAGTTCATCTAGGAGGGACTACGTCCCTAGGCCTCGATGTCAATATGGTGTAGGTTGCTGCATTAAGTGCTAGAAAGAGTGATGATGTACATGGATGGAATTTTATTTGTTGTACAAGGAAAATGACGTCACGCAGGAGTGGTTGGACCTCTCCATGAGATGTTCCACTACAAGAGCTCTCATTCACCAAAAAGGACTCTTATCAGTATGAAAATAACTCACATAATGACTATGAGTATCCTGCCAACATGACAACAAAGAGATATCAATCAAACATAAATGTGACAATGATTATCCCACCAACATGGAAACAAAGGGATCTCAAACATAAAACAAATCCATGATAGAAATTACATCTCACATCAAGAACAAAACAAGTTCCCACATCAAACATCAATAGGGATCTATACATCACAATGCATCTCATAGAGAAGAGACAAAGAAGTACATGATCACATGGCATATATCTCACATCCTAGATCTATATGAAGAAAAGAATCATAAACTGCTGGATTTGGTTGTACCATCAATCTCGTGGCGTCAAATATCATGAAATTGACTACTCACTCACTCAATGCTGACACCTACACTTCACTTTTAAAAGTGGCCCAAAAACATAAGGCTCATATTGAAAACTTGATTGCACTGCTAAAATCGTGTCGCCAATAGGTGTAGGATTGACAACCAATTTTCTGAATGCTGACACTGTCGAAATCTGGGCCTTAGGGAATATTTTAGTTTCCCGCTTGATTCCTCAAATATTTTGTTCGACAAGGAGTCTATAAATCTATAACTCAAAATAGGAATCTAATCTCACCATTTAGATCCTTGCTAAATTTCAAAAATAAGGAGTATAAAGTTGACCTCATTCTGACACTAGTGAATTTCGGCCTCCAAGGAATCTGAAATATTCCCTCAAGATTCCTGAAGATTATTCTCCACATGGAATCTGAAAAACCACTGATCAAATGGAAAATCTGGGCACACCATCACGCTCCCTACGAAATTTTGGTTAAAATGTATATAAAGTTTAATACATTCTGACACAATAAAATTTTATCTCTTTGGAATCAAAAGATTCCCTTAGCATCAAAAAATTCACTCGAGCTGCATGCACCATCTGGCCTCAAACTACGTGTCCATCTACTTTCCGACCTGCATTCTCTTTGCTCACGGCTCCATTGGCCTCCCCATGCCCTCATCTCTCATGTATTCTCCATCATTCTCCATGGTTTCCTTGAACCATTTGAATGACATTTTATAATAAAGTGTGAGAATGAATAAGACAAAGTGTGAGGTTGGCATATTGGTTTGCATAGTCATATTAAGATAGTTGTTGTTGGGAGATTTTGAGTTCAGATCCCATTGAGTAAAATTATCTTTTTAAAACCCAATTTTAGTTTTAGTATAGTTTTTTCAAACTATATAATACATGGAATTTGTATCTCCATATTATAACGACTCCCAAAAATAAAAATGGAGGCTTTGTTTAATATGGAATTTAACCATATTTAATATGATTTTTGTTACATAAAAATTTACCATATTTAAATTTATTTTGATTTTTTAATAACTATATTTAATATATAGTTATTTTTTTTAATGAATTTTTTTGTTTTTATGTGGGAAAGTAAATATCATTTTGTTTTGTCTTTTCTACTGGGGCAAGGGGCTAATGGAGGAGCACCATGTGTCAACAACTGAGGGTATTTCCATGTGTATTCCATGTGCTTAGTGGGATTCCATGTGGCATGTTGTGGACCCCACTTCCCTTGGCTTAAAAAAACATGAAACTTCTCTAACTTTCTTATATGAACTCAATTTGATGAATCGTTCGCACTATTGCGATCAGGACGACGAGATCTACGCTTTAGTCTTGGTTGGAGAGAAATATGAACATTTTTATTTTTGAGCTTTCGTCAACCCTCTTTGTCCTGTGTGTGTCTCTGGAGCTACCTAGATCATACATAACCATGTTTTTTCTAAGTGTTGGAATGAAATGGCAACACAAAGGAGGATGAGGCATGAAAAGACTTCTCCACAGCAGGGAAAGAAATTGGTTAAGAAAGTATGGAGGAAGAAGACTCATTGTAGCTATTACAACCGAAGTGGCCATCAAGGAGCCATGTGTTGGAGACTCCATCCAGAGCAGCGCCTCAAAGGAAAAACATTCATGCAAAAACTAGTCGAAAGAGTGAATCGACAAGAAAATTACCCACAGGGGAATGGCCCATTCACTTTGCTAAAGAGGGGTTTTTCTAGATTATTTTTCTAGATGTGTTAGCTTGTCATGGCCTTATTTTGTAAATCATTTGTTGCATGTTACACTGTAAAAGTGATGACGTGTTTCCATCACTTGATAAAAAAAAATGATATTTTGGCCTTGTTTAATAAATCGTGTGATGCATTTCTTTCACGTAAAAGTGATGAGGTGTTTGTCATCACTTCAAAATGTAGCGATGATGTTTTTGGTCTTGTAATGATAACTGGGGTGTGATTTCGATGTTTATGTAAGCTTGACCACCTATTACATGTTATAAACACATAGCAAGTATGGAAATGTTTGGGTCATAGTTGGTCAATTTGAGCATGTAGTTTGCAGGAGATTATAGTACAGGTTTCCAGAAGATGCAGGCGTTAGTTCATCTCTTCAAGCTCTGAAGAAGAAAGGTGAAGGAGATGAAAGGGTGACCTTTTGCAGGACACTTGTAGTGCAGACATTGTACACAACAGTTGTAGATTCTTGTTGATACTTTTGGAGGACCAAAAGTTCCTCAGTTGGGGAGGAATGATCTAGGTGGCTCCAGAGACGCACAGGACAAAGAGGGCTAATGAAAGCTAAGAAAATAAATTTTTTTGGATTTCTCTCAAACTAGGTTTAGGTTGAAGAGTTCCTCACCCTGATCACAACAGTGCAATGACATGTCAATCCAAGCTCGTATAAGAAAGTTGTAGAAGTTTGAAGTTTTGTTAAGGCAATGGAAGTGGGGCCCGCAACATGCCACATGGAATCCTAGTAAGCATGTGGAACTCACATGGAAAACCCCTACGCTATTGACACATGGCACTCCTCCATTGGCCCCTTTCCCTTGTAGAAAAGACAAAACAAAATGATATTTAATTTCCCACATAAAAACAAAAAAAAATCATTAAAAAAAATAACTATATATTAAATATAGTTATTAAATAATCAAAGTCAATTTAAATATGGTAAATTGTTATGTAACAAAAATCATATTAAATATGGCTAAATTACATATTAAACAAAACCTCCAATTTTGTTTTTAGGAGTTGTTACAATATGGAGATATGAATTCCATATATTATATAGTTTGAAAAAACTATATTAAAACTAAAATTGGGTTTTAAAACAATATTTGGACTCAATGGGATTTGAACTCAAAACCTCCCAACAATAACTATCTTAATATGATTATGCCAACCAATGTGCCAATCTCACACTTTTTCTTATTCATTCTCAAACTTTATTATAAAATTCCATTCAAATGGTTCAAGGAAACCAATGGAGAATTATGGAGAATACATGAGAGATGAACGTACAGGGAGACTAAAGGAGTCATGAGAAAAGAGAAGGTACGTCAGAAGGTAGACAAACATCTAGTTCGAGGCATGATGGTGCACATATTTTGAGACAAAATCTTTTTTGATGCTTGGAGAATCTTTTTTATTCCAGGGAGGTAAAATGTTCCTGTGTCAGAATGTATTGAACTTTATACGAACTTTAACCAAAATTTCACAGGGAATGCAATGAAAAGGTTAGATTGACCTTTTGAGTAGCGGTTTTGTAGATTCCTTATGGAGGAGGATCTTCATGAATCTTGAAGGAATCTTTCAGATTCCTTGGAGGCCGAAATTTTTCGGTGTCAGAATGAGGTCAGCCTTATACTCTTTCTTTTCAGAATTTTGCAAGGATCTCAATGGTGAGATTAGATTTCTGTTTTGAGTTGCAAATTTCTAGATTCCCTATGGAGCAGCATCTTTGAGGAATATATGGGGTGATGCAAGAATTCTGCTAGAAAGCAGATCCCGCATCTAAAAACACAACTGCTTCATAGACTCTGAAAAATACCCAAAGTTTCTATAGTAAAATCATGTAAACATTCAGCTCCATTTAAAATAAAGGCGAAAAAGAACCATATAAATCAACTCCATAAAATATATTAAAATTCTATGGCCAGATTTTACATTGGGTGGCCTCTTGGCTCTTTTCCCTTCAAACCACTCCTCACTCACTCCCCTCAGCTCTTCAAATATTCAAGTGTGTTCTCCTCACAAAAACCACTCATATTTATACGTAAATAATGAATTTAATTCACTCCAAAAATATCTCCACCTAATCCTCAACTAAATCTAATTTAAATGCATTTTAGGTGTGGACTAAACTAAGTCCCGTACATAGCATTCCTACTACTTAATTTTTCTACTTAATTCTATTTTCTCTCATATCCTTTTAATTAATAAAAGAATATTTACAAAATCCTCACTTTTCTAAATTATCTCCTATTTTACTAAAAATAACAAATTAATTAATAAAACAATTAAAATATCACAACCCCCTTTATTACATATAAAAAAATGAAAATTGGCCTTGATGCTCCTGCATCAGAGTCCCAAGGTTGAAATTAATCATGATCGCCTGATCATGTGTTCGGATATGTGTATGTCTGGATCCCATATCTTGTGCTGCAACTTCCCACTTGTCGCTGCTTCTATCTGTTGTTCTTCTCCAGGTTTCCACACTTTATGCTGCATCGCCCCACTGACTATGATTTCACAATATTTTGTTGTCTTTCCTTTGCTGCTTTTTCTTTTTTTCACTGCTGCTGGCCTCTTCCGGGATTCTTTCATCAGCATCCGCCTCATCAGTTCAATTTCTTTGTCTAATTGATTTTCTCCAGCATCTACAATAAAACCTGTACTCACAAAACAATTGTTAGAATAAAAAAAATAAGGCTTCGGTGCCCCTTCCACTGCAGGCAACATTTCAATATGCTGCTCTGAAATTCCTTCATCCATCAGCACATCAGTATGTTGATTCAATTCCTCTGTGAGACTATCAGTTAGTCCCTCCTCCACATCATCTGTTTGAAAAAAATTTCCCTGTTCTGTGTCTTTCAGTAACCTTCTCTGAAAATAGATCCTCTACTCTTCCAACTCTCTCCTCTGAAGATCTAACTTCCGATATAACTGAACAATCTCAACTGGAGTAAACTCGGAAATTTTACACAACTTTCCATACCTTCTTTTTCTATTGACCAATCATCAGATGGTCCTCCTTTCCCCGCTTCAATATTCTGCCGAATATTTCCATAAGACCCCTCTGCCTTCATTTCTTCCTGAGATCTTGCTATCTCAGCATCATTCTGAACAGACTTCAGATTCGACTCTTCTTCTTTAACAAAATTCAAAGTTTGTTCGACACTCTGTGATGTACCTGTAATCACACCCCAATCATTACTCTTAAACACATAAGACCTTGTGATCTCACTGAATGCTTCAGTCGACAACTCCCTTTGATGTTCTGAATCCTTCATTTGATTCAGTTCTTCTGTAGTTTTCCCTTCTGTCTCATCACTACTTCCATTCTCCCTCTCGCAATCTTCCTGAATTTCCCTGGTTTCAACATCATTATATTGTAAAATTTTGTCAGCAATCTCATTAAACAAATACACTTGTTTTCCTCCTTGGAATTTTCCTTCAGTATTTCCACTTTGTTCCTGCTCCATAATAGCTTCGACTTGCTGTCTTATCCCAAACAAGAAGTCATTTGTGATTCCTTCCTATTGTAACCAATCACCACATTCCTCTTCTGAAAGGAATTCTCTACCAGACTTTACCTCAAGAACTTCATTCTCCTTCGTGATAGTTCCATCAGACTGTTCACTGCCTTTCGAACATCCTGCAAACATACATAAACTGTGAGAAAAATTGCAAGGCTTCATAGCCTCATCTGTTTCTCTCTCCATCACCTCTTCAAATGCTTCTGAACTATCCCAATAGTTCATGAGATCCTTGTCACTGATCTCTTCACCTAGAATTTCGCCATGTTCTGGGCCACAAATGGAAACATCCATTTTCAACTCAGCCTCTCTGAGTTCTTCACAACTCAACATCTGCTCAAGCTTCCTCAGCTCCTCCATCAACTGTATATTTACCTGCTTTTCCCTTCTTGCGTGTAGCTTCTGCCACTTCACCTTCCTTTTCATGGTCCAACCATGTGTCTGGTTTCTCATATTTTCCTACAACAACTTCATTAAAAATTCCAAGTGAATTGTTATCTCGACCTTCTCCCTCTCATAATCTTCATCAGATCTCTGAAAATTACTATCAACAGTCATCTTCCCCTCCTTTGTGAACTGCATCTGTTCACATGTGGACTTCATTTAAGCCACTTCCCCGCAATTCTTCACACTTTTCATTCATCAAATGCAACTTTCTTGTTGCGCTTGGCTTCTCTTTGTCTTGGGACCAATCCCTGGCAACCTCTTGCTACAAATTGCTGCAAACAACACCTTAGCATATACAAAATGCATCTAAAAAAATTTGCCCAAATAAAGCTTCAATTCCGGGCAATTTCATACAATTTCATAAACTTCAATGTACCAGTCCAATAAGTCAAAATGACGTAGGTAACCTTGCTTAACCCATAATCTTCTTTAAGACTATGTGCATATAAAAATGCATCACAAAAAATTGCCCATATACTTTTAAATCTGCAACTTCACAATCCCAATAATCTGGCAATCTACATGAAAGCAAAATTTGATCTCATGGTTATTATAGACCAACCCATCTCCTTGCAGAAGCTTATTTTTATCATAACGGTTATAAACCCATATAACTCAAACCCATCTCATGAATTTAAATCAATTATTTGAATTTTAAATAATTCAAATATAAGCTCCCCTTTCCCTTATAATACTTCGATCCACATATATCATTGCACACGGAAGCTCTTCAACATATGTTCACACAAACCATACTCTCATAACCCAAGGACTTGGACTTCGTCCTCACTTTAATGCACTCAATTCAACACTTGGAAATTATGAAACCCCAAACTTGATATGCCACGGCTTTTCACATTGACCATAATATTTAATATATTTCTACAACCCAAGGTTATTATGGTTTCAATACTTGTTTTAAGATTCCATTTCAGCGCCCACTATTCACCAAGTTTTTAGCCATCGATTCTGTTATTAAACACATGAACCGGTTTGATAAAAAAAAAAACCCAATCAAACAACCCTGCATTTATTACTTACCATTCCACTGAAAATTCACACCAGTGCCACACCTTTGTTTCCGACTTCCACCCAAATGAATGCAGGATCCATCTCTCAGTAGTTGAGCTCTTCACTACTCAACTCCTCTGACTGGATAATCCACCTGGGTTTTAAAAAACTCTGCCCTTTTCTTATAAACCTGGGTTTTCATTCTATCTCCATCGATTTTCCAAAGCAAACATTGTACAGTGCCATTTTTATGCCATCACTTCTGGCATCAGTCCATTCACCGCTGCGCTTTAAGTCACTGCATCGGATTCACCAACGTTAACAGTACATTGGCCCAACACATATTTAAACTCCAATTTCATGCATCTATAAATCATTACCGCATTCTGCACTCGATTCAAACCCCTCGACACTTACATTTGTTTATTTTTGAACCAAGGTTCTAATATACATATACGTCTTTTCCATTCAGCATACCCAGCTATCTCACGTATCAACACAGGCATTTCACTTAACGTTTTAACCAATTACATGATGGGTAATGCACATTCAACTGAATATTATAACTTTCCCAAAATTCACAGGATACGCATACCTTGCAATTTCATGATTCCGCCACCAATTCTCTGCAACATTCATTCGGGTTCGTTCATCAAACAATACGACTTCTGATTGCTTGAAGTCAGATTTCACTCTACATTTAACGCTGCAAGCAGACTCAATGCTTCCTCTGCGTTTGAATTTATCACATTCTTGTGGTTCCTTCCCTCAGTTCTTTGACTGATATCACTCCATACACAGTTTTGAATAACCAAATTTGATGTTTATTCACACAAATTTCCCAAGCTGTGATTTAACACTTCCGCTTTGCGCCTTACCTTACGTTTGCACACATTCCAATCACATAGATAACATTATTATTCAACTATCATTCTGCCAGTGCTGCATTTAACAATCAACCAAACCTCATATTGAACTTGATTCTCACAGTAAAATCGATGGCTACAGCTGTATCGATTTTTCATTGATCTTCACAATACAAAGTCTAACTTTATGTCGACCATCACAAGGGAAATCAATGCTATATCTATATCTATTTTTATGTTTCCCACACATCAAACATCGATGAAAAAATTCACTCGATTACCACAGCAATAATCGTGTTAATCATCACACAATGGATCGGTGTTCAACATTCATGACAATGGCACACATTCTACTCGGTGTTGATCAACATAGCCAATCATTTACGCAACATAAACCACACGTTACCTCTGCTACATTCGAAATTTAATGCCACTATTCACACTGGTTAATACGCTGACAGAATACCATTCAATGCTGCTCGTTCACCACCATGATTTTCATAAAGAAAGTGGCTGAAATTTCCACCGTATGAACCAAATTCACACAACGTTCCTCCCTTGAGTATATTCCAGGCGTACACAGAGTTTTTCCTCCTACGGCGCTCCTTCAAATGGCTACAAGCCCACACAACAATACGGTGATTTTTAGAACCCACAAAAAAAAAAAAAAACGTTGTCAATCCATCCTTGCACTGGCTACCTGCATCGCTACACCTTCAATCTCCTATATCTGCAATCCGTGTAGGATCAAGAAAACATACAACGTGTGCACCCAAAAGAAGACAGATATGCAAGTTCTCTCTACTTAGAAATAACATATGTACCCAACAAAAACATAATTTACGTTCTTACGCTCTGAAATGCTCAAATCGAACTGCCAAATACAACCCCAGGCCTTCACACAACCGCACTCTTATAACTCAACCTTTCATGTGAACCAAAACTCAGAAAAAAGTTATTTCCCTGCGTGCGTTCCAGATCCATGCAACTCTGGAATTTAAGATTGCCACATACTCTCTAATCGTAGGCAAATCATTCCACTGCTCAACACAGATCCTCCACAAAGCACTATCTCACTCGTCTCTATGACTGTCACCTATAACATCCCACATCTGCATACAAGATATATTGGAAATCAAATTTTATTCAGAAAACAAACATCTTCATTTTCCACAGAGTCTTCCCGCTCTAATACCAAAAATGATGCAAGAATTCTACTAGAAAGCAGATCCCGCATCTAAAAACACAACTGCTTCATAAAATCTGAAAAATACCGAAAGTTTCTATAATAAAATCATGTAAACATTCAGCTCCATTTAAAATAAAGGCGAAAAAGAACCATATAAATCAACTCCATAAACTATATTAAAATTCTATGGCCAGATTTTACGTTGGGCGGCCTCTTGGCTCTTTGCCCTTTAAACCACTCCTCACTCACTCCCCTCAGCTCTTCAACTATTCAAGTGTGTTCTCCTCACAAAAACCACTGATATTTATACATAAATAATGAATTTAATTCACTCCAAAAATCTCTCCACCGAATCCTCAACTAAATCTAATTTAAATGCATTTTAGGTGTGGACTCAACTAAGTCTCGTACATAGCATTCCTATTCCCTAATTTTGCTACTTAATTCTATTTTCTCTCATATCCTTTTAATTAATAAAAGAATATTTACAAAATCCTCACTTTTCTAAATTATCTCCTATTTTATTAAAAATAACAAATTAATTAATAAAACAATTAAAATATCACACCCCCCTTTATTACATATAAAAAAATGAAAATTGGCCTTGATGCTCCTGCATCATGGGGAATCTAAAATATTCCCTAAGGGCCAGATTTTCCCTTTGTTAGAATTCAGAAAATTCACAGTCGATCCTACACCTCTCAACGTCATGAGTTCAGCGGTGTAGTCAAATTTTCCATATGATCCTTATGTTTTTCAACCACTTTTCAAAGTGGAGTTCCATGTGTGAGCAATTGTTTTTAGGATATTGAACGCCACGATATTGATTGTACAACTAGATCCAGTAGTTTGTCATCCTTGTCTTCAGATAGCTCCAATATGTGAGGTATATGTAGTGTGTTCATGTACTTCTTTGTCTCTTTGCTATGAGATGCATTGTGTTTTATAGATCCATGTTGATTTTTGATGTGAGATCTTGTTTGTTTTCTTGATGTGAGATGTAATTTCTATCATGGATTTGTACTATGTTTGAGATTTATTTGTTTCCATGTTGGTGGGATACTCATTGTCACATGTATATTTGATTGAGATCCCTTTGTTGCCATGCTCGCGGGATACTGATAGTCATTATGTGTGAGTTATTTTCATATTGATAGGATTCCTTTTTATGAATGAGAGTTCTGGTAGTGGGACATCTCGTGGAGAGGTCCACCCACTCCCGCGTGAGGGAATTTTCCCTGTATGACAGAGAAGCACCATCCATGTACATCTTCATTATTTACAACACTTAATGCAGTGACCTACACCATCTTGACACCAAGGCTCTGAGACCTAGTCCCTCCTGGACAAACTCTGTTATCAATCTCTTATGTTGCTAATGCTTTCTATGTTCCTCTTCTTTATAGCATGCAGATTTTCATTTATGTTCATTAACACTTTGATTAAATGAAATTCTAACACATCAGCCAAAGTAAAAGGTCATGGTTAAGGGTAACAGGAATTTACCCAGATCAGGTAGCTATTCTTGAGTTATTCCTAACACAACTGACGAGTGTGACATTTTGTCCTTAACCTTGGATCGAAATATCATGGTGAATGAATAAGACTTCTCAAGCTAAACCCATGACCTTAACTACTCAAAGAAGTTAAAAGACTTATTAAAGGAAAATTTACCCTAATAACTCTATAACGCAAACAAACTATTGGACTCAAAATTCTTTTCGATTTTGGTTAAAATATGATAAAACATTTTAACCCTCCTGGGCTCTCAACGATAGGTGAGGAGACAAGAGGTGATCAAAGAAACAACTTACAATTATGACCAGAATTTGAATTTTTTTGAAAAATTGCAGTGCTAACAGTAGTTTTGGAGGATAAAGGGACTACTTTAATGCTCCCTTGTCGGGGATAGTGGTGTTCACTGTCTTGATGTATCTTAGAACTCTTACTTAATTCATAAGCTCATTGAGCCAACATGATTTGATGCATATGTCATGAATATTGTAAGAATATGGTTTGAAAGTTTGTGAAGTATTTTTTTTTTATCTAGGTGGATATTGGTGGGCACCCACCTATTCCATTTGGACTAGCACCATTAGTTCTTTTAGTTTTTTAGTTTTAGCACAACTTACTATTTTTAGCAGTTTTTTGGGTCATGAACTTCCAGAGTCGTTTGAGGCCCTAATGATCTAGGTGGATATTGGTGGCCACCCACCTATTCTGTTTGAACCCCCACCATTAGTTCTTTTGATTTCTTAATTTGAGCACAACTTACTATTTTTAGCAATTTTTGGGCCCTGAACTTCTGGAGCCATTTTGAGGCCCTAAATGATGTTTTTAATTGGAAAATTGGGAGAAACATGGGTCTATAGATCGATGTTGCTCACTCAAAAGTTGTATTCCTCAGATAGATCTTTCTAACGAGGTATTTAGCACGTTAAATGAAGATTGTATTCCAAGGCTACGTCGCCAGGAAGATTCATGTACCAATTTACCCAAGTGGGGCCCACAATTTTGGCACTTCATCTCCTAGGGTTAGTTTTTTGGATGTTTAGGGTTTTCTATTATTTATCAATAATAAATAGGCATTAGAGCCTCATTTTAACACATTTCAGAGGCCTCTAGCCTCACATCTCTTCTGAGAGATAAGCTACTAGCGCCCTAGCTAGTTTATTTCCATTATGTCTGTAAGCATATTTTAGTAATTTCTTATTAATGAAATGAAGTTTTATTTCCACTGCATCTGTGTGTTTATGTCTATTTCTCTATTTTATTGTGTTCCTACATAAATCTGGATCAGTGGTATCAAAACGGTTTTCTCTTTCTCTGTTTTTCTTTGCATGTCCTCAACGCGGTGAGGGTATAACGAGTTAGGGCTTGATCTGGTTGACCCTTGCAAGATCAACCTCGCAAACTGAGGTGACCTCCCATGGCAGAAGAAAAGAAATAAGAGGGAGCAGGAGATCCTATCAAAATATTGCTTCAGGATGTCCTTGAGAAACAAAGGAATGTGATGATGGATAACTTTGTCAAGATCCTTTAATGGTTGCCCATAGGTGGCGCATCTACATCCTGCGGCCACTCTGAAGGTGACACTCCTTTCGAGGTACAGGTCAACTTCGACATTCCTGTATTTGAAGGCTATATAGATGTAGACACCATGGATATATGGTTGAATTTGTTGGAAGGGTATTTCTTGGTCCATGATTTCTCTGACTGAGAAAATATTATTTTTGCACTCCTCCAAGTCGCCCCCCATGTCAAAGACTAGAGGGAAACCTACAGTGAGCAAAGTGATGAGATGGAAACCTCTATGTTTTTAGCCACAACCACTTGGAATTCATTTCAAGATGGAATCAAGGAGCAATATTACCCTATGGGGAGCTATGAAGACAAATACATCCAATAGACCATGTTGTAGCAAGAAAGGGATCAAGATGTGCATGAAATTACGAATTTATTCCATACCTTGTGCACAAAGTTGGGTATTAAAGATTCAAAGAGAAATTTGGTTCTCAAGTACCATAGATGTCTGCATAGGCAAATTCAGGAAGAAATGGAGTTTCGTGACATTACCTCATTTGGCATGACATATCACTATGCCACCAAGATAGAGCAAAAATTTAAGCAGAAGAAGTGAGACTTTGGATACGCGAATCTGAAGCTAGGGAAAGGCACCCTTGAACCACAGAACATGGGGAAAATCCAAAGCAGGGTGACTTAGACCAACACCAAAAATCCAACGAAATTCATGGGGAGGTTTTGTCAGTTTCATAACAACCCCACTCTACAATATTCCTAATTAGCTTTCAGCTAGTTGGAATATTAATTTTTTATTTTGTCATTTAGATAGATGAATAAGAGGGTGGAGATACCCATAAATCTCTTTTGTAGGAATAAAACCACTTCTAATGTGAATGTGTATCATTTTATTAGGTGAATAAATCACACTTGGGTATGAATAGGGGCTAAATCATGTGGATGGGGTCAAGTTTGACCAAATCAACATCATTGTCATAGAGGTAGTCGAGAGTTATTGGAGGACAATGCAGTTATGATGGAGGAGCGTATGCATGAGAGTAGCATATTTAATGAGTAGGAACATGGGTGAGGAAGCTCACCAAACATATAAGGAAGGGGATTCAGCCATAAAAGGCATTTTAAATATTGTTTATGTTTGGTTTTTTATGACTTTATGCACGCTTCAACTGTTTAGCAGAGTCTATTGTGCTGTTTAGCACAAGGGTGTTTTCGAGAGGAAATCCCACCCTCATCCTTGGGGGAATTTGATTACCCACTCAGAAGAGGTTTATTGAGATTCATTTACACCATTTGGCATCAAGCCAAGATTCAGCCATCATCAGTAGTGTAGTCTCCTTTAGGAATTGTGTTATTTTGCAAGGAAGTTGTAGTGGAGGGTCAAGTACCCAAGTTTGTGAGCTTGTTTTCCAGTGAGGGGAGCATCCCTTCATCTGGAGGACTGATTGGTAGGTTCCTTGAGCTTCATTTATAGTATTCAACATTAGGCCAAGCTTCATCCATATTCATAGGTACAGTCTCCTTTAGAAACTGCACTATTTTGTAGTGCAGTTGTAATGGAGGACTTAGTGCCCAAGTTTGTGAGTTTGTTTTCCAGTGAGGGGAGAAGCCCTTCATCGAGAGGATTAGTAGGGAGGAGTATCAGCCATTATGGCATCATTTCAGCCACCTCTTGACATTTATCCAGTTGCAATGTGTTATTCAGCCCTAGGGCTACAACTTTCATTTTGTGTATTTCCAAAAACCCCTTCTCGGTTGTCTTGGAATTGTGCTAGAGAGCCTAGATCTCTAATATCAACATTTTCTAAGCACTATATCAGTAGTTATATGTATTTTTAGTTTTACCCTACAATTTTTCTCCATAGGAATATGTAGTCATCGCCTTCCGACATTATGTATAGTACGAGTTCTTCATAATTTATGTATTGTGTCATTTGAGGCTTTTTCTGCCTAGCTTGAGTTCCTTTTTCCACGAGATCTAGTACTGATTTTTCTGCTATATTGTGTAATAAAATCGCTCTATGATATTCTCCTATTCATGTATTGATATTTTACTACATTTTCCAGTTTTATGATCTATATTCCTCCTTTTCCTAATTTGGAATATTACAGTGGTATCAGAGCATAATCTTGGCTCAGCCTGTGAGACGTCATATCTATTACAACATAAGAAGAAGAAGCCTCTCACAGAAAGGGAGACACAGTACATAAATAGAATAAGGTATGATTATACAAAGAAGACATAGGAAAGACTCCAATATTAGGAGAAATGAATGGGAAGAAGTTTCCAAAGATTCTTCTCCAAATTATGTAGGATATTGCAAGATAAATCAAGGATATGAGGATGGAAAGACACAAAGAGGCCCCAAGAAAGTCTCAACATGGAGAGAGTATTGGTATTATGAACTTTCACCAATCCTTTTGCGCTGAAAGGTGATGCTTTAGGAGTGGATGATGGCACAACTATGGTGCAAGAGGGCTATTATGTAGCCTTTGAGAGTTAGAATATATTTCCACATCAAAAGGATTATTCCATATATGGTAGAGTGTTGCTAGATTTCATATATGCATTGGCCAAAATCAGGAGGTTTTGGATGGGCAATAGCTTCCAAGTGAAGATTGACCGCCATGAAATTCAATCTTTTCTTGAGCAGAAAAAACTACAAGAGAGGCAGCAAAAGTTTGATAGTATAATTCCGACATGTGGCTATGGCATCGAGCATGTCAAAGAGGGAAGAAAGGAGGTGACAGATGCCTTATCACAGAGGTCAGCAACACTATCATTGATGATGAGGGATCCAAATTGGGAGTCCCAGCTATTGGTGGAGTATTCCAAGAACCACTTCACATGTGAAGTGGTTCATGGGAAGGTGAATGATGAGAGGTATAGAGTGATGGATGGAGTCATCTATCACCAGGATCAGATCTTCTTGAATAGCGATTCTAAGCTCAAGGCGAAGTTTCGACATGCAACACATGATTCACTCCTTCCCAATGACTAATATTTCATGAGGACGTATCAGGCCATTTGGGGGAGATTCTCATGGGAGGGTCTCAAGGAGGATGTTCTCCTCATATCAGGAGATGTGTATTTTTCTTGAAGAATGAGGAGGGAAACAACCATCTTGTAAGGTTGTTACAACCACTTACCTTTTTAGGAGAGAGACGGGAGAGCTCATCTATGGACCCCATCACTAGCTTTCCAAAAATACATGGTAAGGGTTGTGTCTTTGTACTTATTGATAAACTAACAAAATATTTTCATTCCTTTGGAGTTTATTTACCATTTCATTGCTCCACAAGAGGGCAAGCCTCTCTTTGGATTTCATGGTCTTCTTGGGACCATAGTTAGTGATGGGAATGGACACTTCCTAGAGTGATTTGGACATGTGTTGTCTTGCTTAGGGTGCACTTAGTTGACACCAAACATCAATCACTACCCCTAGGTAGATGACAAGATAGAGGCAACAAGGAATTGGCTCAGAATCTACTTACCACATTGTGTTCCAGGGAAACAAGGAGCTAAGCTACATTGGTTCCCCTTGGGGAACTATTGTCACCATCCGACATTTTATGTGGCCATTAGTGCATCCCTATCTTTTATTCCATATGGTGATGATGTTTTAATCACTGTTGTTAGAATGGTTGGGACAAGAAAGTTTCCTAGAACCAAAGATTAGATCCTAGAGAGTTAGTATGTATTCCGGTCCCTTAAGGACAACATTGCTATAACCCAAGATCAACAAGAGTTCTACACAAATCATGGATGGGGAGAGAGATAGCGTGGGGTCTAAAATTTGGTCTATCTCCATTTTTAGCAATACAAATCGTTCATATTACAAAATAAGGAGATTGAGAAGTTTTTGTATGGGCCACAAACGGTGATCCATCTTGTTGGAGGAGTAGCATATGGGTTATAACTCCTCATTGGGAGAAATATATCCAACATTTTCCATCACTGTTACCTCATTGAGGGCATTAAACAACATATAGTAGCCACCATGGATCTCCCACTTATTTACGATGTGAGCCATTTGGTTTTATAACCAAAGGCTAACTTGGACACTTGGGAGGAGAAACTAAGGGGCAGGTTGATTGAAGAACATCTAATTCAGTGGAGGAATTTATCGAGTGAGGATGCCACAGGGGAAGGAGAGGATATTATTCAGCATCCATCCTTGCAGTTGCTTGAGCACAAGCAACATTTCGGAGGGGAGGACTTCAATATTCCTAATTAGCTTTCAGCGAGATGGAATATTAATTTTTTCTTTTTTTCATTTAGATAGATGAATAAGCGGGTAGAGAGACCCATAAATATCTTTATTAGGAATAAAACCACTTCTAATGTGATTTTGGATCATTTTATTAGTTTAATAAAACACTTTTGGGTGTGAATAGGGGCTAAATCATGTGTACTGGGTCAATTTTGACCAAATCAACATCGTTGTCATGGAGGTAATGGAGAGTTATTGGAGGACATCGCAGTTATGATGGAGGACTCTATGCATGAGAGTAACATGTTTAATGAGTGGGACTAGAGGTGAGGAAGCACACCATGCATATAAGGAGTGGGATGGCAGCCATAGAAGGTATTATGAATATTTTCTATATTTTGTGTTTTATGAATTTCTGCACACTTCATCTGTTTAGCAGAGTCTACTGTGATGTTTAGCACAAGGGTGTTTCCGAGTGGAAATCCCACCCTCATCCTCGGGGTACTTCGAGTGCCCACTCAAGGGAGGTTCATTGAGCTTTATTTCCACCTTCTGACATCAAGTCAAGCTTCACCCATCATGAGTACTGCAATCTCCTTCAGGAATTGCGTTATTTTGCAGGGCAGTTGCAGTTGAGGGTCAAGTACCCAAGTTTGTGAGCTTGTTTTCCAGTGAGGGGAGTAGCCCTTCATCTAGAGGACCTATTGGGAGGTTCCTTTAACTTCATTTACACTATATCACATCATTCCAAGCTTCAGCTATCTTCAATGGCACATTATCCTTTAGAAACTGCGTTATTTTTCAGGGCAGTTGCAGTGCAGGTCTTAGTGCCCAAGTTAGTGAGTTTATTTTCCAGTGAGGGGAGCAGCCCTTCATCCAAAGGATCAATAGGGAGGAGTATCAGCCATTATTGCATCATTTTAGCCACCTCCTATAATTTATCCAGTTGCAGTGCATTATTCAGCCCTAGAGCCACAACTTTCATTTTCTGTATTTCTAGAAACCCCTTCTGGGTTGTCTTGGAATTGTGCTAGAGAGCCTAAATCTTTAATCCCCACATTTTCTACGAACTATATCAACAGTTATATGTATTTTTAGTTTTAACCTATTTTTTTTCTCCATAGGAATGCATAGTCATGGTCTTCTGACATTCTGTATAGCAACAATTCTTCATATTTTATGTACTGGGTCATTTGAGGCTTGTTTTTCCTAGCTTGAGCGCCTTTTTCCTCAAGATCTTGTACTCATTTTTCTACTATATTGTGTAATAAAATGGCTCTATTATCTTCTCCTATTGATGTATGGATATTTTACTGCATTTTTGAGTTTTATGATCTTTATTCCTTCTTTTCCTAATTTGGAATATTACACGCTCACAACACAAGCGAGTGTTAGGCCAAACAGTCGCTGGTTGTCGAACTGAAGGCACTCGAATCAGATGCATGTTATGATCTCGAGACAGAACTAGAAAAGGGAGATGATAAAGGGAAGAATATCATTGATGCATACCCCAATGGAATTTTTTCCAACATCAATATCCAGATGGAGGATCCCGAGGATCCAGAGGAGGGGGAGTGCCTCCATTCACAGATGTGGGTGATGGGTTCTCCATTGCAATACCTTGTCGATAGTGGAAGCCAAAAGAAAATCATTTTAGCAAAGTTCATGAAGTGTCTCAGCCTATTGATCATATCACACCTGCAGCCGTATACCATCGCATGACTTAACTGAGGGAGAGATCTCGACGTTCGCTAGCAGTGCCGCCTTTTGTACAACATCAAGTCGTTCATGGATGAGGTATTGTGTGATGTTGCTCTTCTTGATGTAGCTGATGTATTATTGGGAAAAAAATAATTATGGAGGTGACATTCTGTGTAGGAGTCTAGCCCTAATTATATTTTTATTACTTTGGGAAATAAATTGTATAGGATACCAGAGGTAGTACCACCTCCTACCATCTCCTTGACTATCGCAAAATAACACTGTAAGATTGTTTCCAAAACCACGAAATTTATTTTCCTTAAAACTCATTACATGGAAAGAAGAAAATTGTGACCAAAACCTTGAAATAGGGCTCCCCTGAATGGCTGCATTAGTTGGACAAAGTCATGGAGGAATACGAGGACATTTTCTCCTTACCCATAGGGGTTCCTCTACACTGTCAAGACAAGAAGTGCATTGATCTGACCCCCGATGCACCACTGCTTGATGTTTCCATAACTCATGTGACTACACAGACATAATATATACATGTAATATCTGAGGCAACCAAATTTATTGAATGTATCCAAGACATCTGCCAGCATGTCCATGACATCCTAGACAAATCCAATACCAAGTTCAACAGAATTTTCCTCTCATGGAGGAACTTAACGCAATGGGTACCATTACTTCCTAATGAGGGAGGAATGATCCAGGTAGATATTGGTGGCCACCCACCTATTCCATTTGGACTCACACCATCAGTTCTTTTTTTTTTTAGTTTCAGCACAACTTACTATTTTTAGCAATTTTTTAGGTCCTGGACTTCCTGAGCTGTTTTGAGGCCCTAAATGACGTTTTTGGGAAAATCGGGAGCAACATGGGTCCACAGTCTAATGTTCATTAATAAAAATTTTTATTCCTCATATATATATTTATAACGAGGTATTAAGTGTGTCAAACAGAGATCGTATGCCAAAGTTACGTCCTTGGGAAGATTAATGTACCAATTTACCCCAACGTGGCCCACTGTTTTGGCGCTTCATCTCCTAGGGTTAGGTTTTTGGATGTTTAGATTTTTCTATTTTTTATAAACAATAAATAGGCCTTTGAGCCTCATTGTAACACAGTTTAGAGGTCTGTAGCTGCAACATCTCTTCTCAGAGATAATATATCGGTGCCCTAACTAGTTTATTTCCTTTATGTTTGTATGCATATTTCAGTCATTTTTTATTAATGAAATGAAGTTTTATTTTTGCTGCATCTATGTGTTTATGTATATTTCTATATTTTATTGTGTTCATGCATAAATCTGGATCATTTTTTCATCTGTCCTAAGGAAATTTAACCATTTCGGTGGGTTTGGTACTTATCTTGTTGAAGGTGTGTTGTATTTGTCTTAACAATCGTTGCTTCCTTGTGAACTATTTTTATTTTTGATCAATGATTCATTCACATGTATCTGCTCATATGCCTTTTTTATATTATTATTATTACTTGTATTTAAAGGGCCCAATTTTCTCTTCCCTTCGGTAAAATTACTTTGATGTTATCCATAGATGAGAATTTCACAAGGCATACTAATTTGCTGATCTAAGAATACTTGTGCATTACTCTCTTATGCTAAAATTTGTAGCCAAGGAAACTCTATAAGAGTATATGGCAGGTAGGCAGATACCCTGGATGGGCCTCCTATTCCGAAAGGTGTGAGGTCTAATTAGGGCTTCACAATGGGGAGACCCCCTTGGTTGACGAATTTCCAGCACTGTCAACAAATGGAGCTAGAAGGAGGGTCAAATGGGAAATTGTACCCATTGAATATTCTTTGAATCTCTTATCTAAAATGGCCCTTCCCCAAATCATAATCCCAAGATTTTTTTCTAAATAACTTAATATTACCATCCTTGTAGATGTTTTCCATAACGTGTCCCAATTTAGGTTTGATGGAGAGGGTGAAGTAACCCTTCGTGAACATATGTTTCATGTTGTCCACTTTTTCCTTTCTAATGGAATAAATTAGAAGGATGTCAAGGCTAGATTTATCACACTTACATTTGAATATCATGTTAAGAGATGGTATCATACATTAATTTTTGCTTCTATCCATTCATTCAACCAATTTTCGGACGAGCTTCATAAAGAATTTGATAGGTATGATTACCAGGATGTTCTTAAAATAATTAATCAACTAAGAATTAATCCCAATGAATCAATTCAAGATTTTTCTGATCGATTCCTTCACTTTTTTATAAAAATCAAAGAGAATACATGTATTGGGATTTATTTAAACAAAATTTTAAGTTTTTGGTTCATATCTCTTTGCACGGTGAATCTAAAACCCTTGATTTTTTCAATTCTCCAACTCTTATAAATCATGAGACACCTCAAATTTTAGAGGAGGAACCTTCTACTCCTTTTTTTCCTTCCCCTCATTTTCTAGTTCTGACAAGGGTGCCTCCTTGAAATGATAATTAATTTAGGAAATATGCACCTCAAATTCCTAATCCATCTTCTCATTCCCCTTCTACTTTTCATGATTCAGATCCAATAGAGGAAATACAAAAATAGCTCATGAAACCTATAGTGAATACTAATTTTGAATATGATTTGGACTCTTTTCCTCCTCTATCATTTCTTTCTCATGATCCCTTGCCCCATTATTTTCTTGATCACCCTATTCCAAATCCAAGAAGTGAAGAAGTGAAATGAAGTCACATTTCACAGGTAGAGAAGCAGGAAGGTAGCAATTCTTTCTATATTTCTTCTCTTTTTCAAAATACTTCATTCAAAGATGATAACTCCTCATTCTTGGGTGATTTTTAATCCACTAATATTGCAGTGAATAAAATGAAAAATATTTTCTTAATCAATCTCAAATATTGAAAAATAATAATCCTAACGATGATGAGTCTGCTGATGTATGTGATCATGAATGCCCGAGCATGCCAGTTGACCTTTTGGTGTCTCATCCATAATAGGATTTGGTTAAAGAAGATTTTCTTATAAAAAATACCTCTTCATCTCACTATCCCTTGTGCCTTACCATTTTTAATTGATCAACTTGTAATGAATATATCTCGCGCTCTTTAAGTTCTTCATATTAAGAGTTAAATTTTCAATTGACACAATGTGGTGATGTTATCCATGATGAAAATGAAAAAAATCAAATCAATGAGTATTCTTTCCATCACTCATCATCTCCTATATTGCATGAATTTTCCCTAATTCATACATCCTCGGATTTGTGATTGAAAGAATCTTCCATCTTGAGTAATTAGGTTGTTGAAGTTGTAAAATCAAATCAAATCAATGATAGAGATGGATGTCATATGATCACTACTAGTATTATTGAAACTAGTGGTGGTAGTTATATTTGCAACATGCATGATATCGTTCAATCTTCAAAATGTGATTTTATAATCCTTGAGAATTTCGAGACTTGTCCCAAAGTTGAGTAACCTCAACTTCTGTTGATGGTGATGTCAGGTTCTCGTGACTCTCGTGAGGTCCCTGAGATATATCAAAACTAGTTTCTCTTTCAAAATCATTTTCCTTGCATGGTTTTATTTGATGTAAATTCCTTCTTGAAATATATCCGGTATCTCAAATGTAGTCTTTCGAAATTTCAAGATTTTGTTTTCGATTAGATTCAAGATTCTATTTCAGAAAGTTATCCCCATGCAAGGCGTTGGTATCAAAATTGGGTTTGGAATGTGTATCTCTCATATAGTCATGGAATTGTGAAGGTTATCACTTCAAAAACCACCCTTGGATGAAGGAATCATGTTTATTAGATTCGTTTCATAATAAGCATCTCGTGGTTTACCTTGTGAATTTTATATTGTGAATCATGTTCTTCATCACACCTGAAATCCTCTTGAGTGCTAACGAATGCATGAGTTGTTATGTGCATCATATTGTTCTTCATTCACTATATCTTGACTAGTCCCATGTGTTTGGTTTACTAGCATTCATTTTCACTTATTTCGATGGTTACGATGCTAGTGGAGTGTGTTTCTATTTACAAGGAAATGGATTTTTATATTTATCATGTGAGGAAGATGATTTATTTTTTCAAGGTATTCATAAATATGTTCAAATAGATCCATATTTGTTATATTTTAACCAATAATATATTTCCACAAATGATCCATCTGATCATAATATTAACAATTATTCATTTTATCATTTTCCCACCAATATATTTGATGGCAGTTGTTTCATGTCAATTAATATTTATGGATTTCCTCACTATTCAAATACTTGTCAAGTAGCTAAGGAACTTCATCCTTCACTGATGGTTATGTTAGGCCTTCAATATCTTGGCATGCCTACCAAAAATGATTATATCAATTTTACCTCACAAGATTCTCATCCTGACCTATGATTCTAATTCAAAATTTATTTTTTCAAATTTTGTGGGGTTTTCAAGAGGATTTCTTCAAATTTCATGATCCAATCTACGATTTCCTGGAAGCATCTTAATAACATGTTTTGTTCTTTTATAATGCTTTCTAGGAAGGATGAAATATATGAAGGTGCATTCATAAGAAGAATTTGAGGTTTATCTATTTATATTTTTCATTAAGAAGGTAAGATTGCAAGTTCAGAAGAAGTAGTGACTATCACAAAAAAAATTGTTGATAGAAAACAACTTCAATTTTATGTCCAAGATATTCAGGCTCTTATATTTTCATTTGCACATTGTTTTACATTTGTTCTAATTGCTCGTATATTTTTGGATGAAGGTTGAGAGCAGCAAAGGTGGTTACATTGGAAATTTCATTATACATAACCCTGACCTTCTAGCCAGTTAGTTTAGGAGTAGGTCTAGCTACATATTAGTTTACCTACCCATTCATCTTGCACTCATTTTTTATAGTATGTTTTTTTTTTCTGATGTTTGTTCGGCACACTATTTTTAGTTTAGCCTCTTGATTTTTCCTTTTGGTTTTTTTTTTATTCTTATGTATTGTCTTTTCTTTTGTGTTTTATTAAATAAGACTTCGCATGAAATATGTTCCCTTTGGTGCAAAATAGAATGTGGAAAATTAGAAAAGGGCTTTGTGACACTATAAAATTTCACTAAATCTAAATATTTATTCTTTGTATTGGCTATCCCTTTGGTAAATTATGTTCTAACAGAAAATATGATCCTCGCGTGAGGAAAGCTCTACGTCAAACCATAATATCTTTATCTATTCTAGAAACCTCATACCTATACGCAGTTCTTTATGTTTCAGTGTTTTGCATGTTGATCTCATTGGGTAGAGAGGGACAAGGGGAGAATGTAAATGAGAAAATCAATATCATAGGTCTTACACATATATGAAGGGAAAACCTCTTCCTCTTTCAATAGGTTTGGATGCCTCTTTTAGCCATGAAATAAATAAGTTCCAATGCACAATTTTATATAAAATAACTAAATAAAAGATGAAAGAAGAGAAATGCTTCCTATGTAGGGAGGTGAAGCAAGCAACTCCACTGGGGCAATGTCGAGGCTCATTGGAAGAAGGGTGATGCTTGTGTTCCTGAAGTGACTTTTCTAGGGTACTGTCCAGGCCTACTCACATTGAAGCAACACTAGAGGTAAAAAAATATACTCTAAATATACAAACTCACATGCTACATTACCCTTGCCTTATCTTGAAACATTGTGATATTGCTGGTTTTATTTTTCTGTTTAAACAAGGATGAATTACGGGGAATAATTTTATGCACTAGGTAAGTGCAGAATGATGGCGTAATTAGAATGATGAATCAATAATTCCTGAAGAACTATACCCTGCAAAAATAATATATCAAGGAAGAGAGGCTAAAATTCTACTAGTGTGTCGCCAATTGTTGTTGTTGTGATAAAAACCCTCCAAATTTTTTCCTATAATTGAATTTTGGAGCGTACTGTTGACCATGTGATCAATCATTATGTAGTCAATTCTTGGTTGGTTGGTTGATGTTTTTTTAAGTCTTCAGGCTCCCTTCTTGAATTGTAAGTGTCAAAGTCACCTCCTCACACATTCTCAGTCTGAAACAAGTTCATGATCGCATTCCCTTACGCAAGCTTGAAAAATACCAACACAATCCATCAATCTAGTTCATGTACAATGTTCAACCCATGTCGATAGTCAGTGTGCACTTTCATTAACAATCTCTCACTTTTGGTTGTGAGTGTACTTTTATTTTTGTGAGTTTTCCAAATTGTCACTTTTGCACACCTTCACTTTCGAGATTGTCACTTTCATGTTTTCCACTATCGCCTTCAATTTCTTCCATATTAATTAGTGTCATATTCATGTTATCTTGGATCTGTCATGTGTTTTTTTCACCGTCATTTGCATATCGCAAGTGTCATTCTCACTTTTCTCTTTATATAGAAAATTTCATCTTTTGGCATGGGTAGTGTTTCTCATAATGTAAAGTGAGGTTCTGGCTTGTTCAAGGGGTAAATTTTCCATTTATTAGTCCTACTAGTACTAAATACATGTTTTACACTCATTCTTAAAGTTTCATGCACTATTGCACAAGTGTCGTCACTTTCGTCACAAAGTGTATCTTTTGTGTCATACTTAGAGAGGTATGTTGCATTGATGTCACATTGAGGAAATCATATTGTTATTACTTTTTTGAGTGATGAATTTTTTTTCGTAGACTATTCTATGTGTGTGATCATGATATATATTTTTCTCTACTCACTTGAGCCTCACTTATCCAACACTTAGCCTTATCTGAAAAATTTTGTTCCCAAGAAACTTGACTTCACTTAGCCTTCTTGAACTACACATTGCATAGACTCAACCCTCAAGCCCCGACCATGCCTTTTGGAACTTCACACTCCATTGTCTTAGTGTTCAGTCATAGTCCTTAAGTTACAAAACTGTGCAATCCTTACCTCCATCTAGCCTTCACCACGCATTGTGTAGTACCAAGCATCAAGCCTCAGAATTAAGATCTTGAACTGTACAATTATGAAATTACTTGGCCTCTCTCCCTCCACAACTACATATTTGGAAACTATAATATTCAAGCCTCAAGCTTGAGGCTTTGAACTCCTTAACTACTTAAGCTCCCATCCTATTGTCATGTATAGATTGCACATTGGGAAACTTAAAGCCTCAATCTTGAACTCTTGAGTTCCTCAACTGTGCAGTCACTCAACCCAAGCCTTGAGAAACACACACTACATAGTCTCAAGCCTCAATCCTACAGCTCAAGCCCTTGAGTCCCTCAATTCCGCAGCCCTTCTTCCCAAGCCTCCAGAACTGCACATTGTGCAGTCTCAAGTGTCAAGCCTCTAACCTGAGTCCTTGAGTTCCTCAACTGCCCAATACTTTGACCCTAGCCATCCTAAATTTTTCATTGCATAGTCTCAAGCCTTCATCCCAAACCTTGGACTATGGAATTGCACAATCCCTAAGTTAGTCACTCAACCAATCACCTATTCTAGCTCTAACAAGAGATATCATAAAACATCTTAGTCTAGGGCTTTATCAGAATGATGTCGTCTTGTCATGGGTGGATTGTAGTTGCAGGTATTCTATTATTTCATGATAATATGATGATGAAGTATATATATAAGGATATCATGTTGTAAGACACTTAAGGAGGTGAGGAGATAAGATGATAATCACACAAGAAGACAAAGGAACATCAGATTACAATAGAAGACCAAAGATCAGGACCACATGAAGAATCCATTTGATTCACAACCCTTTGGAGGGAAGATGTGAAGAACAAAGAATATCTCTCATGAATAAAAATTATTTGTGACATATTTTATTGAAGAAAATAACAAAGAAGAAAAACTTGACACTGCCACATCATCATGCAATCCATCTCATCAGTGTCATGTTATGTCTGGTCACAAGTCATTATTTTCCACATCATTTATGGATTATGTAAATTCAATATTGAAGAAATGTAATGTAAAGTGGAGGTATAAGAGTCATCCATGTATTACGAAAATTCATGTAGGAATTTGAAAGGTCATTGAGGAGTCAAACAGTCATGAGGGTAGTCCAAGAGTCACAAGGGAGGTGAATAGTCACCCCATTTGTTATACGTGCACATTCATTTCCCATTTAAAATAATTTTTACCTTGGCTTCTCCTATCAGGAATTGGAGAGGAAGATAGTTGGTTTAGAGGAGCAAGTGACTATTCCAATGCTCCACTATTTGGGCTAGTGGTGTTCATTATCTTTATCTATCTTGGAACTCTTACTTAATTCACAATCTAGTTGAGCCAGTACCCTTTCACACATATGCCATGAATATTGTAATAATATTATTTGACTGTTTGCGATGTACGTCGTTTTCATCTGTACTAAGTAAATTGAACCATTTTAGTGACTTTTGTACTTATCTTGTTGAAGGTGTGCTATATTTTCTTTAAAAATCGTTGCTTCCTTGTGAACTAGTTCATCGGTTGATCAATGATTCATTCATATATATATTATTGTGTGCCTTTTAAAGATTAGTACTATTACTTATTGTTTTACAGATTAATCAATCTTGCGGACAAGGCCGATCTCCCTAGTACTAAAAGTATCTAGCAACAAACATCCAAATAAACTAATCTTTCTCTAAGCATATATGATTCACAAGAAGCTCTATAGAGGTGTAAAATACTTACCGTATGTCCAGTGCTTGTTTGAAGTCATTGTTGTCCCTCGTGCACTTGAAGGAATTATCTTCATTAACCTACAGTCACAAACAAGCAAAATATTAAATAGCACCTGTATATAAATCATCATAAATCACACTTATCATAGTGATCAAGGAATCTATAAAATAAACCATTAACTAACAACTTATTGAGAAAAATGAATATATTTGTATTACTTTCAAAAGATGGAAAACTTTACAACCTTAGCCTTGATGTTGAACAGGCCTTCTCGGGGTTCGAAGCAGGAGTCTCCTCTACTTTGATAAGCTCTGCACTCCTCCAACCAAGACAAATAGAGGTATGTGATCTCTCCTCACAAAAATCTTAGTTAAATGAGTCTGACTCCCAACAGCACTTAACCTCAAATATTCTAAAGCTTGAACTCCCTTTGAGGCTACCCAATGCCTCTTTTTATAGTGGAAAAGAGGAGGCTTTCAGTTCCAACTATGAAGGGATAATATCCTCCTTCAAAGGGATAAGCTCCTCACATCAAAGGGTTAGCTCCATAAGGTAAGGGATACATGAACCTCATAAGAGCGGTTCTGCCACCGCAAGTCATTTTCTAGAAGCTTCTAGAATTTACTAAAAATGAGAGTTTATGAGTTTACTTACGCCTTTTGAATCTTTATAGGGGTCTACACCTATAACATAGAGAAATTACGTTCACGTACGCAGAAGACATGAACATTAGGTGCGGGACCGTAGGCAAGATATAGAGAAAGTGTGACACCAAAGTTAAGGAGATTCTTAGGAACTTTTCTCTGATTTTCAAGGATTGACATGAGGAACTGATATATTATACTTGAAAGGAGGAAGTATGAGTGATAATGAGATCATACACATAGCATAATTTCAGGATGACAATTTTAAGTGTAACAGATTGCCCCCTAAAGTGCAAAGTCTGGAATAGATGAAGCTGAAGTCTATCATATATGAAGAGTGCAGTACTTTATCATTTCAAGGATCATCCTGTGGACACCCCAGTTGGAACCTGTAAAAACATTCAATGCAAAATATATATATATCATCGCTGAGGTAGGAATTCCCATACTCAGATCAAAACTAACTAGAAACTGATTCAAATTGTTTTGATACAAGAATGATTTTGAGTACATCACAGTATAGACATGTGTAGACACAGTATGGACATAGCCATCTGTTTATGAATATTCTATTGTATAAATGATAACAAAATTCCTCATAGCCTGGATGGTAGAAACTAGATCCAGGGTCTTGATTTCCGCTTCTCGAACTAGTACGATTCTATCCATGTGAATGAATTTGTCGAAGTCGAACATGGTAGAAACCACTTGGTTAGCAGCCAATGATGTGAACTGTTAACAAGTGTGAGAGTAACAACCAATAATGTCAATGGTTCTCAAATTACTCAGTACAATCCATGAAATGTGACTGAATGAGCTGAAGTCAAACATATCACAGAATCATTCGATCGAAGGTCAATGATGTAACCTGCCGTCGAAGGTGAGAAACCTGTCATTGAGGCATGCAGATTTCAAGGTACTGGCGATTTCTAGATCAACTTCCTAGATAATGAGTTGTCATCGATAGAAAGTGATCTGTCGTAGGCAAGCCCACAACATGAAATCATAGATCAAGTTTTGAAAATATATTGGCAAGGACTGACTCAGGGATGGTCAAAATGAATGATAGATGTTTTGCAGATGAATAGTTTATTTGAACTGTCCTCTTGAACACATAACGACACTGCAGATGGCTTGGTGACAATTAACCCAAAGCTAATACCCAGAAACCAGCTGAAGACTTTCAATGTGGTTTGATTAACTGTTAAGTAAAGGATTTCCCAACCTAGGTGAACAAAAAGTGTCGTGTTCAAGAGTGGTTAACTGGATTTTCAAAAAATCAAAATACAACAAACAAGTCCATTTTTCTCTCTTTTCCCCCACCATTTCTGGCAAGTACCTCTTTATTTTTGACAAGCTTGAGGAGGATAACATTTTCTTGTTTATAAGCTCATCCTTCGGATGAGTCAAACTTAGTTTAAGATTCGAAACCTAAGAAGGAGTGGTTCGTTCCTGTTTAAAATTGAATAGGTCCTTTACCGTTAAATTTTAACGAGTCCAGTATAGGAGAAACTCGGTGTTTTTCACTTTTAGGGAGTCAAAAGAAAAAACTTAAGAAAACTCCATGGGTGTAATTTTTTGTAAATTTAGTCTCTCGAGCCTGAAAAAGGATAAAATAATGTGGGAGAGAACTCTATTGACCGTAATTAGTCAACGTATACCTTTTTCGTAAATAGTCCATTTCAGTCTGGAAAAGGGGTAAACTTATACTGAAGGGACGATCATTCATTTTCTTTAACGAGTTCGAATAATCAAGTGCTCAGCAATCTTTTCACTTTTAGAGAGTCTGAAAAGGGCTTAAAAGAGGACTCCGAGTTTTCACTTTTTCGTAAATTTTTGAAAGAGTCCGAAAAAGTGATAAAAGTGTTCTCTTTGTTGAAAAACGATCAATTCTCCTGAAAAATCCAATTTCTACACAAAAACTTGAAACATTACACATACCTGTTTAAGATAAATAAAAATGATTTCAAAAATAAACTTTTTAAAGTAAAAATTAGAAACTCATTTATTTGAAAAAACTTATAAAAAGGGCTTTTGTAACTTCATTTTTACCATTCGAGTTCAAAGTGAAAAGTAAAAGCTTTTGGGTGAAAACGTTCCTGTGAAGATTCTGGAAGATCCGTCTGACGAAATCGAGAACCATCAGCTCCAGGTAATCCATGACCTCTTAATCTTCTATTTCATCTGTTTGCATTTCATTTTTAGGCTCTAGTTTTTTTTTTAAAGAGAAAAATATGATTATAAAATCACCCGCGGGGGTCTGCAGGCACAACATACGGGCCCTGCAGACCCCGAATTTTTCCTATGTAGAAAAAGGTCGTGGGTCTGCACTTGTCACATAACGCGTGTGCATTCCTGTTGAGCCACAAAGATGTTCTTCTCTTTCACCACATTCTACTTCATTTTCTTTGTCCCTTATCAATTACAGGCTTAAATGATCAATAAGATTAATTAAAATTGCTTTAGGAATTTATATAATGACTAACTTGTTATAGTTTCATGATTTTGTTGGTGTAGTAATTTTTGGCTAAGACTCGGCTACAGAATACAGGCATTCTGTAGCTATTCGTCTGTTCTGCAGCTATCCTCATGTTTATGTAGGTTCCAGGTGTCACTGCAAATAAAAAGGCATATAGGTGAAATTCACAACATTGCCCCATCATCTCTTGCTCCCCACGAAGTTTGAGTTAAAGTCTCCAAGCAGTTATGCACGTAGAAGAGAAGTAGTTTCCTATCAAAACACGGACTCTACAGATGTCTGCAGTAGAGCACAAGATTGTTAATAAGAGTGTTAATTTGATTAGAAGTGGGAAAGACACTTATCCCTGTTTTTCTCAAGAGTATTTATGTAATTTCATTATAAGTATGACTCGGGAGACCGAGAAACTGGTTGGTTAGATTTTGTTTTTGTTGCTAGATCTTAGAGAACCGTGATACTCTCTTTTGAAATATTTCTCCTTTAATGAAAGAAGCATCACTTTATTGCATGAGCTGAGTCAATCTTGAGTAGATTTGCATGCTAATCCGGTGGTAGAGGGACCCTGCTACGTGAGAAGATTTGTTCATAAGATTTAGATAAGTAATTTAGTCTCATTTCATTCCTAGTTCAATTGACTTTTTGAAATTTGCGTTTTTATTTCACTTGCATTGGATGCTACAATTTAGTCTCATCCTTACGTATTATTCCAAAATATCACTAATGTTGAATGAGGTGTAACTGTAGTATTTTAGGAGTTAATTTTACGTTCTTGTGCTCAATTACATCAGTTGTTACAACTATTCATGGTCTTATAAACTCTTCCAAAATATCACTAATTTCGAATGAGACATAGCTGTGGTGTTTTAGAGCTTTGTTGTATTTTGTTGAATTTTATTCTTTCATGCTCATTTACATAACATGTTGCAGCCAGTCCTATTCTACAAACTATTCCAAAATACCACTTATTCCGAATGAGACAGAGTTGAAACATTTTAGTGATTAGTTGCATCTTTAGTCTAGTTGTAATACTCCGGAGGTAGATGTTACTCTAATTTAATTTTGTCACCGTGTTTCAAGTTTGATAATGGCACTCTAGTATAACTCTATCCACTTTACTTTAAGTTATATTGGCGACATTCTAGTTCAGTTCCAGTTCACTGTATTTCAAAGTTAGGCTAAAATCATTTTAGTTTAATTGTGATCACTGTGTTTCAAGTTGGATCAATTGCATTCTAGTTCAGTGTCATCCATTGTTCTTTAAGTTGTGTTGAATGTCAAAATTAAACTTCATGGCCTTCATTGTTTACAAACTAATCTTGTTCTGACTTTCTATTAATGTATCATCATATGGACAGGAATGAATTAGTGATATCAGTTTAAGGCCTTGATTGTTCTGCAATCTTTTGCAATTTCAAAAATGAGCCTTTTTTCCAAAACTATTATATAAAATCTCTAACTTTTAGATGAGGCTTAGTAGTGACAAGCTGAGCTACAGAATGGACTAATCTTAGCATTACAAGTCAATTCAGAGTAGAAATCTTATTGTGTTACAAATAATCTTTTCAATTGTGTTCCAATAAACCTCTAGTCATGGATGAGATTCTTTGTAATATTATAAGATGATTGTGTAATTAGGAGAACGTCATTTTTATTAAAATCATTCTTTTCTCAAACTATTCCAAAATATTCCTAATAAATGAATTGGATGAGTTCATGCTATGAGTTATTGAGTTCATGTTGTGATTTATTTCCTTACTAGGAGTCATTATCAAGTTTTGCATTTGCTGTTCGTTAGTGTCATATACAGTTTAGAATAGGTTTTTCTCTATTTTAGTGTAACCATCCACTTCTCTTTATCAAGACTTAGTTCTTTTCCTTTTTAAAATAAAACCATAAAACCAAAAACATTAGAAAAACACTAAATACAATGTAGTGAGAAACAGATACCTAGGCACATATAGTGCACCTCACTTCAGCAGTTTACTAGCCTTGGTTGACAATTTATGACCTCAATTTAGGAACACTAAGTTGAGCACTATAGTTCCTATGCACTATGTATGAAGACAAAGTGCGGAACCCACGCAATTAGATTTCAAAATTAAATTTCTCAATCGCCACCCAAAATTTTTCAAATTAGATTGTTCTAATATATCTTTTTATGCATTGTAGGATAAACAAGATGATGATTTGGAGAGAATGTGAGCATGAAGACGTGGATGAGACCGCAATGCTCCATTTGCCCACAATGCAAGCATTAAGAGCATGCAGTTTGTATAAATTCTGGGCCATTCAGGGCATGAGGGCACAGGTAGACCTCCTAACATGGTTGGTGAACATGTGGAACGTACAGGACCAATTTTTCATTATTGGTGACCACCGGCTCAAAATCGAGCTGGAGGATATTTATTTTCTGACTATTTTGTCCAAAAGGGGCAAACAAATTTCCTTGTTTGGGACTAGGCCAGGTGGCCAGACTGTCGCTAGTCTTTGACAAGAGTTCTGTAATGATCAGGCAGACTCTAGGGACAAACAGATTGACATAAAAAATATCATCCGTCCTGAGCTGAAAGTTATTGCATTTACTGTTACCAGACTGTGTGGGAGTGTAGCGCTGCATGTGGCTACTGGTTCCCAAATGCGCATTGTTGTAGACTGTTTTCAAGGCACCATTTTCAACTGGTGCAAATTTGTGTTGGCCAATGTAAAAGGAAAACTAACTAGAGTGAAGAATGGAAAAATAAATAACTTTGGATATGGATCCATTGTAGTCACCTTTCCTCTAGAGAGGATCCCCATGTTAGCTTCGCAGAGCATTCTTGTTGATGTCGGTCGACCTTGAGAACCTAGGATGGTTCGTTGGGTTGCATTGATGGCCTGCCATGGTATTGAGGGCGTCAAGATTGTTCAAATTCCTCCTTCATATTTTCGTTATAGAGGATTTTCCATACGTCAGGATAGATTTCCGCGACGACCGAGACATGACTCTCCCAACAGGGGAACAGTGGGATCAATCAGGTAGAATCATTTTCAACAATTTCTAGTTCTAATTTTTTTTGTATTTTGATCATCTTTTGAAAATTAATAACAAAAAGTTTTGAATGCAGATGTGGGCCCAAGGCGACCAACCCATCTCCCGCCTTATGAAAGAAGACAGCCAGTTGCAGCCGCACCAGCCCCAGCAGGCCAATCTGCAGAAATCCTATCTGATTTAGAGAATCACCTAGAGCATCTGACTCTGGACATTCCAGAGATAGACATAGATGAGATTCCTCTCAGATTACAGAGATACATGATTGGTGTTCTAGGACCTTTTAGGAGGTTCCTGTGTAGGGTGGCTCGGGTAGTGGTCTCTTATCGTGATCATCATCAGTGATGGGATGATCATGTCATAGACTCATACTTTTGACCTTTTTTATTACCATTTTTCTGATCATAAGGTGTTTTCAACCTATGATTGAAGACGATGTATATATTTTCTGAAAACACTTCTATACTATGATATATCACTATTTACTAGCTACCTGTGTACATGTTATGAATTTTGTTTAATTTACTGTTTTGATTATTTCAAATGTCGATTTATCATACTAGAAGCAACTGCATCTGCTAATGTATTTAAATGTCTTGGAATATGTTGATATTCAATGTAAGAAAATTCACGTTCCAAGAGACGAACTCTTAAAAATAACTGTAATAACACTGAATTTCTAATGGCATAAACCCTGTTAAGCTGTAATAAAACAAGTTCAGAATCCAATCTAACAATCAAACTCTAAATTCCAAAAGATATGGATTCAGATAATAACTCAATCACTGCACTATATTTGGCAATGTTATTCGTTGTTTGACCAAGGCTTACCCCATGTATGGATACTAACTCGTTAGAGGGTGAATAAATAACCCAAGATACGGAAGAAATGTTCCATGTACTACAAGAAGAACCATCAGCAAAACCAACGTAGGTTTGAAGAGACATCAACATCTGTAATTTCAAGTGTAAAACTCAGATAAGCAGGAATAGTGACAAAACACACTTCTAAACTAGGCACGCTTTTCTAATCTAAAACACACCAGCTGTAAATAAATATAATCTAATTAAATCTCCACACCATGTTTAAGCATAATATCTCTTTAAATAAAGCCCATTTCTAGGTTTATCTAAAGGGACACCGTCAAAATTTATCAGCTCATAGGCCCCTTTTGCCAGTTTCCGCTTCACAATGAAAGGACCATGCCACATAGGCATGAATTTTCTAGCTCCTAGCTTATTGTTGGCTTGATCATAAACTAAGACTAGGTCTCCTTCTGAAAAATTTTGAGGGGTAACACTTCTATCATACTGAGCTTTTATCCGTTTGACATGAGCCTTGTTTGCTATTGCAGCATTTCGTCGATACCAAATGTTGTGTAACCAGCTTCAAAAATAGAATAAAAGAGATATGAATGCCTTAGAAATAATCCACTTCGAGGGGGAAACCTCCAATACATTACATAAATGCACAATTCTTGGATGATACAATTTACAAAACCTCCTTTCTATATATAAGAGTCCATGGGGCCATAATCTAATCCTAGTCGACCTAACAATAATAATGTAAGGGCACAATAATAACAATATGGGGGTTATAGGGGTAAAAAAATAACAATAAGTGGGGCTACACTAACATAATAAGGGACTACACTATTAATATAGGGACTTAACATGCCCCTCTCCTTCAAACAAGTGTTGTCCTCAACGCTTGATTATTTCTTGATGCTTCTGTATAAAATTTTCATCCTCCCATGTGGAATATTTTACAGGAAAGTTCTTCCACTTGCTGAGATACTCTAAAATTGATCGTACTTGTCAAGTTCTTGTTTTTGTCACCACTTCAGAACTTCTTTCGATGTGATGTTGATATTCCTATTCTTTCATTAGATTCTGCACCAAAGTTAGGTTATCCTTTGAGAGCTGGAGAACTTGTTGTTGATGCTCGATGTCATCTTCCACTAATTTATCATCCATATTTGCTATTATTTGATCCTTCAAACCATCCAAATTAGCCTCCATTTCTGCTTTTAAACCATCTATTTCATCTTCAATTTCTCTTCGTAAGATCAAAACTTGTTGCACTTGGTACCGTAATTTTGATATCTCATACTGCAACTCTTCCTCTTCATGCGTCATAATATAGATTTCCAAAGGCTTAATGGGTGTTGAATTATTTTTAGGGGCCATTTTAGAATCCAATATTGATACCTATTCTACAATATGCCCTTGGAATGAAGTCAACTTTATTCTTCAAACAAGACTTATGCAATTCGGAAAAAAAAATACACACCTTTTACTTACTTTGAAGAGCTCGATATTGAAATTGAATTATCTGTGTAATTGAAAATCTTCAATATCTGAAATTCAGCCCTGTAGTAGCCCTATGAAGCTTCTTTCAAATGCCATAGGTCTGATCTAATTTGGATTCGCCAAGACAAAGTTGTGTCCAATCTCCCACAATGACCTAATTCCAGATTGGTTCAGTAGAGCAAACTTGTAGGACTTTCCGCGTGTCATTTTTTCATCCTTTGTCTCTGAAATTGATAGCCAAGAAACTAAAGTCCGTGTACTTGTGACCACTTTTAACAGCACTCAAATCCACTGCCCAGAGAGAGTTTTATTGAACTTTTCCCACGATCACCTCTTTGAGATGAAATTCAAGAGCCTGAAAAAGCACTGCCTTCCACAGATCATATCTCCAAAAATATTGTGAACCAAGCTCTAAAATGTTTTGACAAATTTCCTAAGGATTTCAGCTTCGCACCATACGAATTTTAGATTCTGAACCTTCGTAGAAAAAAATTTATACCGAAAATTCCACGATGACCTGTTTAGGAGCTTGAAAAAATACCTAACTTCCACAGATGATATCTCCTTAAATATTGTGAACCAAGCTCTAAAATTTTCAGAAAAGCTTCCTCAGGATTTTGGCTTCGCACCCTAAAAATTTCAGCTTCTAAAACTTCGTAGAAAAAAATTTATAGCGCAAATGCCACGATGACCTGTTTGGAGCAGCGAAACCCTTGAATCCAAAGCTCTGATACCAAATGTTGTGTAACCAGCTCCAATAAGAGAAGAAAAGAGATATCAACGCCTTAGAAATGAGCCTCTTCGAGGGGGAAACCTCCAATACATTACATAAATGCACAATTCTTGGATGATACAATTTACAAAACCTCCTTTCTATATATAGGAGTCCATGGGGCGATAATGTAATCCTAGTGGGCCACAATGTAATCCTAGCCGACCTAACAATAATAATCTAAGGGCACAATAATAACAAAATGGGGGTTACAAGGGTACAATAATAACAATAAGGGGGTTACACTAACAATAATAAGGGACTATACTAGTCATATAGGGACCTAACATTCAAAGACGGAATTTCGCATTCAATTGGTAACATAGCCTCCAAACCGTAAACCAATTGAGAGGGAGTGAAACCAGTTGATGTTTTTACTGAGGTTCGATATGCCCAAAGTGCTGAAAATAACATGGAATTCCAATTCCTCTTGTGAATACCAATAATTCATCTAATCATAGTGACTAAAACTTTATTGATAGCTTAAACCAGACCATTAGCTTGCGGATAATATGGAGTGGAACTATCATGGCGCAACACAAGTTGATCTGTCAGTTCAGTCATCATGATATTCCGAAAATGACTTCCATGATCTGTAATAATGGCTTGAGGAACACCAAACCTAGCAATTATGTAATTGAATACGAAAGTTGCAGCAGTCTTGCCGTTGGCCGAAAATGTAGGCATCGCCTCGGCCCACTTAGTAAAATAATATACCGCTAAGATAATATACGCATGCCCCCCAGTGGAGTGATGGTTACCTGTAATAAATTCAATACCCCATTTTGCGAAAGGACCGACAACAATTATAGGGTGAAGAGGAGCGGGTGGCGCACGCATCTTACGATAAAAAAGTTGACAATTGTGGCATTTACAGACTCCATAAATACAATCTTTGAATAATGACGGCTAGAAATAACCAATGCGCAATATCTTCTGAGTTGTGGCATACCTAGACCTATGACCTCCACATGTCCCAGAATGGAAGTCATTTAAAACCTTCTCAGCTTCTTCATGAGTAAGACAACGTCAAAAAACAGAATCCGCTCCACGACGATAGATTGTATCACTAATAATATTGTATTGCTAGGATGGGAAACATATTTTCCGTTGCTGAGATCGTGAGATTTCAGGCTGAAAAGATTGGGTTTGGAGATAAATGATAATATCCCCATACCATGGATCAAAAGTACTGATAAGAAACAAGGATTCGTCTGCAATGGGCTCCTCTGCCACAGTTTTAGTATCAGTAGAGGGGAAATCACACATCAATTCGGCAAAAACCAAAGATTTCTTTGCCTTGGATTTTTCAAACTCCAAGTCAAATTCGTGCAGGATAACTATCCATTTGGAATACTTGCCCCCTAGCAATTGTTTGGTCAAAATGTACATCATAGGGTTACAGTCAGAAATTACTGTGGTTTTTCGTAATAAGATGTAGTGCCTAAATATTTGAACAACTTGAACAGCTGCCAAGGCCAATTTCTCCACATGTGTTTATTTGATCTCATTCAGATGCAGATTTCGACTAAGGTAGTAAATCACATGTTCAGTTTTAGATTCGTCTTCCTGAACTAAAACCATCCCAATTGTGGAATGAGAGGCGGAGAGGTACAAAACATACTCCTAGTTTGACCTAGGTGGATATTGGTGGCCACCCGCCTATTCCACTTGGGCCCCCACCATTGTCTCTTTTAGTTTTTTCAGTTTCAACATAACTTACTATTTTTAGCAGTTTTTTTAGGTTCTGAACTTCTGGAGCCATTTTGAGGTCCTAAACCACGTTTTTTGGGCATCGCGCCTGCAGCGAATATCATTTTTTTCATTCTATTTTGGAATGATATTCATGGTGAAATTTGTAGTCCTCAGATAGAGCTTTATAATGATGTATCATGTGCATCAAATGGAGATAGTATGCCAAAGTTACATCCTTGGGAAGTTGAAACACCAATTTACCCAAACGGGGCCCATAGTTTTGGTGCTTCATCTCCTAGAGTTAGGTTTTTGGATGTTTAGGGTTCTCCATTGTTTATTAATAATAAATAGGCCCTTGAGCCTCATTGTAACTCAGTTCAGAGGCCTGTAGCCACCACATCTCTTCTCAGAGATAGCTACCAGCGCCTTAGCTAGTTTTATTTCCATTCTATCTGTAAGCAAATTTCAGTTCTTTGATATTAATGAAATGATGTGTTATTTCCGCCGCATATCTGTATTTATGGTTATATGTTTATTCTGTTGTGTTCCTGCATAAATCCGGATTAGTGGTATCAAGCGGTCTGTTTTTTCTCGATCCTTCTTTGCATGTCCCCAACGAGGTCGGGGTATAAGGAGCTAGGGCTTGATCTGGTGAAACCTTTGCAAGATTAGCCTCGCAAACCTCGATGGACGCCCATGGGGGATGAGAAGAAATATGAGGGAGTAGGATATCCCATCAAAATATTTCTCAAGGAGGCCCTCGAAAAAAAAAGGAATGCGATGATGGATAACTTTGCTCAGATCCTTCAACGGCTGCCCACCAGCGGTGCATCTGCATCCAGCAGCCACTCTGGAGGTGCGACTCCTTATAAGGTACAAGTGAATTTTGACATTCCCATATTTGAGGGTCAAATAGACGCAGATGCCGTAGATATATGGTTGAATCTATTAGAAGGATATTTCTCTGTTCATGACTTTTCAGACCGGGAGAAGATTATTTTTGCACTCCTCAAAGCTACCCCCCATGTTAAGGACTGGTGGGAAACCTACTGTGAGAACAAGGACCAGACAGAACCCTCTCTGTTCTTGGCCATACCAACTTGGAATTCTTTCCGAGACGCCGTCAAGGAACAGTACTATCCCATGGGGAGCTATGAGGACAAGTACATACAATGGACCACGCTGCGACAACAAAGGGATCAAGATGTGCATGAGCTGACGAATATATTCCATACCCTGCACACAAAGTTGGGTATCAAAGATTCAGAGAAAAATTTGGTGCTAAATTATTGCAGATATCTGCATAGATACATTCAGGAGGAAATTGAGTTCCTCAACATCTCCTCGCTTGGTACGGCATACCGGTATGCTGCCAAGATTTGGCAGAAATTCAAATAGAAGAAGTGAGACTTTGGATCTGCGAATCAAAAGAAAGGGAAAGGTTATTCCAAACCGCAAAACAAAGGATAGAGCCAAGGCATGGCGACTAAATAAAACCTTTCAAAGCCACAAGAAAAGAACAACACCGCAAAGCTGAAAAAGGACACCGGAAAGTGGTGTGAGTTCCATAAGAGCTCCACTCACAACACAATTGAGTGTTGGGCCAAGCAGTCGCTAGTGGCCGAGATGAGGGCTTCTAAGTTAGATGCATGCTCCAACTCCGAATCAGAACCTGAAAATGGGAATGAAAAAGGGAAACATATTATTGATGTGGAGCCCAATGCCACTATTGCCACTACAAAGATCTAGAAGGAGGAACCGGAAGATCTAGAGGAGGAGGAACGTCTCTTCCACTCCCAGATGTGGGTAAAGGGCTCCCTTGTACAGTTCATTGTCAACAATGGAAGCCGAAAGAACCTCATTTCAGTAGACGCCGTGAAGCAGTTGGGCTTTCCAACCACAGCTCACCCACATCCATACACCATCGGGTGGCTTCACCAAGGACGAGATCTCCGCGTCAGCTAGAAGTGCCGCCTTCCCTATAGCATCAAACCCTTCAAGGATGAGGAATTATGTGATGTTTCTCCTATTTATGTTTCTGATTTATTATTAGGACAACCATGCTTGTGGAAGCGTCATGTTATGTATGAGTCTCAACCTCGTGCTATTATTGTTACTTTGGGAAATAAGTTGTACAAGATACTAGAGGTACCACCTCTTGCGGCTATCTCTTTGGTTACTGCAAAACAATGTAGTAAGCTCATTTCCCAAACCAAGAAATTCGTTTTCCTGATGATCCGCCCCCAAGGCAAGAAGAATACTATGGCCACGACCTCCAGACAGGGCTCCTCTGCATGAGAACAACAAATGGATAAGGTTGTGGAGAAGTACGGGGACATCTTCACCTCATCCACAGGGGTTCCTCTGCACTGTTAGGTCAAGCACCCGATTGATCTGGCCCCAGGTGCGCTGCTACCCAATGGAACGATCTATCAGTGCTCTGTGCTGCAGAATGATGAAATCAAGAGGCAGATTCAGGAGCTGTTGCAGAAAGGTCACATCAGACCAAGTTCATCGCCCTGTGGGAGCCCGATCATGTTGGTATAGAAGAAGGATGGGACGTGGAGACTCTGTATTGACTATCGGGTGCTAAACAAGATCACTGTCCAGAATAGGTACCCAATCCCATGGATTGATGACCTTCTGGACCAATTCAAAGGTGCAAAATATTTCAGCAAGATTGACCTGAAGTCTGGGTATTACCAGGTACCAATTGAACCCTCTGATGTGTGGAATACTACCTTCAAAGCCAAGGAAGGCCTTTTTGAATGGCCAGTCATTCCTTTCGGGTTGACGAATGCTCTCGCAACCTTCATGAGGATGATGGACAACATCTTGCGGCCATTCACCAACTTATTTGTAGTGGTGTACTTGGATGACATTCTGCTCTTTGGCAAGACTTGGGAAGAAAACCTTCACCACATCCGACAAGTCCTCCAAACACTGCGGCAACACAAGTTGTGTGCCAATTTGGAGAAGTGCACGTTTGGCATGACCCAGGTTCAATATCTGGAATACAATATTGATGAAAAGGGGGTGCATGTGGATCTAGCCAGGATCCAAGTCATTCAGGATTGGACAGCCCCAACCAATATAACAGAGCTTTGTAGCCTTCTGGGTCTTGCTAATTTCTACCGTAGATTCGTGTTCGGATTCTCTCATATCACTTGGCCCTTGAGTCAAGTCACCAAGGGAGGAGCGAGAGAAAAATTCTTTTGGTCGGAACCTCAACAGAAGGCGTTCACAGAATTGAAAAATCGCCTCTGTTCTTCCCCAGTGCTCACATTACCATACTTGCAATAGCCATTTGAGATCAAGACAGATGCCTCTGACTATGCTATTGGGGCAGTTCTTACTCAACAGGGACATCCAGTGGCATATCACAGTGAGACATTGTCTGAGACAGTTCGCAAGTATCCCACCTATGACAAAGAAATGTATTCCATTATGTAAGCCTGTCGACAATAGAAGCATTACATTTTGGGGAAGGAAACAATCATCCACATAGACCACCAGCCCCTGTAGTTCATACAGACACAAGGGAAGTTGCAGAATGATCGCCATCAGAAGTGGTCCAGATATCTGCAATAGTTTCATTTGAACATCAAGTACAAGAAGGTTAGCACAAATAATTTTGTAGACTGCGTCAGCCACCCACCGATCATGGCGCTCACCACCGTGCTCAACTCCTGTGGGCACAAGACTTCTGATTGGCTGCTTCTCTATGAGAGTGACCCAGAATTTGGCCACACTTACAAGGCACTCTTGGGGGGTACACAAGTTCCAAATTTTCACCTCCAGGATGCACTTTTATGTCACCTGGGACACCTTTGTGTTCCTTCAAGAGAGTGTGCCAAGATGATATGGGAAGCACACTACAGTCGATTCGCTGGGCATTTCGGGGTCGAGAAAATAGTAGCAATACTACATAAGTATTTCTATTGGCCGAACCTTCAAAAGGATGTCAAGAAGCACATCAGATCATGCACTGCTTGTGCCATTTCCAAATCGACCATCAAGAAGCAAGGCATATATACTCCACTACCTACCCCTAGTTGACCTTGGGAATCCATCTCCATGGATTACATGTCGGGCCTGCCTTCTACTAAGAATGGAAATGACTGTGTTTTCATGGTCGTTGACAGGTTCTCGAAGATGGCCGTTATGGTGGCATGTGAGAAGAATATCACAGTATAAGCCACTGATAAACTCTTCTTTGAACGAGTGTGGGTGCACTTTGGGATCCCACAGTCTATCATATTAGATCAAGATAGAAGGTTCCTCACCACATTTTGGTCTAGCCTCTGTTCAATGTTGGACACAAAGCTCACCAAGTCCATAGCTTTCCATCCCCAAACAGATGGCTAGACAGAGGTCATCAACAGAATGATTGTACAAATTCTGCGCATGTACAATTCAAAGCATCCACGCACATGGGACGAGAGCCTCCCCTATGTACAACATAGTTATAACAGGGCTCTCCACAGTTCAATTAGCCATAGCCCCTTTCAGGTGGGCTTGGGATTCCAGCCACTATGTCCCATTGACGTAGCCATGCCATTTGCAGCTATTCAGGTCGATTCAGCTCATGTCCAGTTTGAAGTTGACAAAGAAAGTAGCTTCATCGAGCGCATTCAACACATCTGCCAACAGTTTCATGATATATTGGACAGAGCCAATGTGAAGTACAAGCAACACCATGATCAACACCGAGTGCCACACAACTTCCAGGTGGGCGACAAAGTATGGCTACATTTGTAGAAGGAGTGCCTCACTGGACCCCACCGCAAGCTTCGCTTGCTTTGATACGGGCTGTACACCGTCACCAAGGCTATAGGGAACAATGCCTTCGAGCTTAGTATTCCTCCATTCCTTGGTCTGCACCCAGTCTTCAATGTGGATCGCCTTCGTCCTTACTTCCCACCTCTACTGGACACCTCGGACATTGCAGAACAACTCACACCAACAGAGTTAAACCCAGACTACATGGAACATGCCACCACAAATTGTCTCATGGACATGCAAATCAAGAACACTTGCCAACAGAAGATCCAACTGTATCGGCTTGTCAAAGCTGGCCAACTCCTGCACCAAGGAAAGTGGTTCACCAAGGACCAAATTCAGTCAACACACCTCCATTACTTGATAAAAGTATATAAAAAAGGAAATAATCAAACTTTTCAACCAATTATAATTCGTGACAACAAATAGTGCATACAACAATGTGTTCTTCTCATGTCTTCATTGATTATCCTGTAGAAAAAGGAAACAAGTAAATCCACAAAAATATTGGATCGACTCATATAAAATGCACACAAGATGATGAAGATATATTCATTTTTATTGTCTCTCTCCTTGTTATTATCGTACGAAAAATATTTAGTATTACTTTCACTATTTCAAGAACATGGGGATCACAAATTTATTTAATTTTTATTTGTATCCAATGAATAAATTACCCAATTAAAAAATTCTTCCAATTGTCATTACCAATTTCAACTCCAAAACTTTTATTCTGGTCATTGATGTCCAATAAACTCTTAATTTTCAATAAATATTATTTTATGAAACAAATCTTGTCCAACTATGCCAAAACCAATTCATACCTCAACTCCTTTGAGGTTAATAATTAAAAAAACCCAAACACTTCACCGACTATGATCTCCACTATTAATGCTAAAACAACATTAACCATTATAGATAGAATATTCTTTATGTGAGTCGATTTAGAGCATTCACATTTTCTTGTAATCTCAATAGTGATCAATAATAATCAATAATAATCAATTTCAATTTATTTATTTTTGTGAGTGTTGTATAGTTTCTATAAATTCATCTAGATTGACATGAAGGACAACATATCACCATAATGCAAAAAATACCCCCCTTTGGACTTTATTTAAACCTCCTAAAAAAAACACCAAGTATTCTCTCTCTCCCCTTTCACATCAAGGGAAAAGAAAATAAAGAGGTTGAGAGATGTATTCCTCCTTCAATTCTTGACACCATAAATCTGAAAAACATATGTGAGACAAGAAATTCTGGAGAAAAATATGATTCACATAACCTCTCGTACCAACCATGCTCCTCCTAAGAATATACTAGTTCTCGAAGGGCATCTTTCATAAACATCAATCAGAAAAAGAAACAAGTATATGACATATCCAAATATCCATGCATCCATGATATCATAAGACCATTCTCAATACTTCGTTTCTTCATCAATATGTGAAAAATCATTAGCATATGCTATTAATTACAAGAGAATCATCAATAACATATAAGAAATCAAATAATACCTCCATCGTCACAATCCATTAAGCATATCAAGAAATAATAAACCATGATAGTAGCATCTCTCTCTCTCTCTCTCTCTCTCTCTCTCTCTCTCTATATATATATATATATATATATATATATATATATATCTTTCAACAAGTAGCAATGCATTGAATACCCAATGTAAGAAGATTGATCACAACCAAAATAATGATAGGTATTACACATAATAAATGAGCATGCCAAAAATGAACCATTTGGAAGGATAGAGATGCCCCTCGTGAACTTTTGAAAATCACTAATCCTTAGAAACTTTATAGATCAATACATCATATCAACAATTTTCATAAAAAAATGTCAAAACCATAATTCCAATAGTGATTTAGTCAAGAAAATCAGCAGCTCCCCTTAAACATGTCACATATTACCCTATATGTCATAGAGGAAACATTAGTAGCATAAATCATTACTAAAGGAATAATGAAACAACATATGAAATCATCATTGATGCAAGGCTGCCCTTGAGATCATGTATCAATGATATTATGGACTTGATTACTCCACACACACTTCTGTAGTGTTTTCATAAACAATCATTTGATATAATTGACTACAATGGGGACTATTTCCCTTTACTCTGAATCTGAAGAATACGAGCTAGACCTCTTATTTCTACCTAGATTATTCTTTATTACATATAATTTATCTACATTTTTTAATACTTTTTATATAAATTTTCCATTGTATTCCTATATAATCTTTCATCGAGTTGATGTAAATATAATTACATTCCCTTTATTAACTACTTGCCGTACATTTATAATATTATGCTTTAGCACTTCAACCAATAAAACATTACTTTCTTCTCTATTATTAACATAAAAATAAACATTACCCATTCTTAGTACCTTTGCAGGTGTGGTATTTCCAAGAATAACCTTACCATTATTTTTTTTCTCGAGAGAGATAAATTTTCTCTTCTTTCTAGACATGTGATTAGAGCATCCACTATCTAAGTACCTGTTAGGGTTCTATAATTTATAGGATCTCAAGGTGATTGAGTATATTTTCTCAGCAATATTACATTGTAGATAAATTTCAATCTACAAATGATTTCCAAAAAATATATGACAAAAAATGAAAAGAGGGTATATCTAAAAAATGAATAAAGAAAAAAAGAAGAAAAGAAAGAGACATTGAAAAAGAATAAAAATGAAATTAGAACCCCAAAAAAGAAAATAACATTGAAAGTGCTGCAAATTCAAATTCCGCTACTGATATATAGTTTTATTTATGTCAAATGAAATAAGATTGTGTGCAGCTTGTTTAAAATGCCACAATGACTAGATATTTTTTTAAACCATACAGCTTAATCATGGTTAAACAATTTTGAATTTTTGTAAATTAGGTTAGAGAATAAAGATATTCCAAACAGTGTAATATTAGTAAATCAATAGTTAGGTAGAAATGGCATTGATTCAATTGTTTAATATGAATCAATAGGAGAAATAAGTGATAGGATTAAATAGATTTTAATAAAAAAAGGAATATGGGTTGCTAGTCTAAATGCACCCCTAGAAGAAATAAAAAATATTAGTTTAGAAAAAAATAATTTAAGTGAAAAAGGGTAGGTAGAAGTGTTTTTCTTTGAAAAGGATTAAAAATTTCTTTATCCTAAGTTTTGAGGTCAATTAAGGCATTGAGCGCATAAAGGGTTACATATGGTTTATACATGTTTTATCCTAAGTTTTTGATCCAAATTCGAAAAGTCATAACCCGACAAACTTTACTTGCTTCATGTGGTTAAATCACTTGTAGGTACACGCCTCACGATCTTTCTGCTCCACAAATTGACGACTCTTATTAACTTTCACCCCCCCCCTCTCCATCCTCACTTTACCGCAGGGAGGGGGGGGGGAGGTGCGAGGTCTGAATTTTTTTTTTTTCTCCACCCAGTTCCACTACCATGTGGCCTCCCATTCACTCTTCGCACCCCCCTTGCCTAAACCACTAACCACCCACTACGTCTCTGAAAATTACTCCTCCCTCATTCTATTACCATTGTCCCTATCTAACACCTCTGCCACCACCATGTTGCCACGTTGCTGAACCATTACCTTTCAAATCACTTCCCAGGGTTTTATCTGTTGAAGCAATTAATTTCCATTAGATATGTTGGGAAAAATACTGAGAGGGGTGGGGGGGGGGAGAATCAGTATTTAGAGCTGACTGACAATTTTTTAGTTTTCCATTCTCTTAAAACCATATGTTACATTACTGCATCCAACTTCTATGTCCAGAGATCTTATTATGTCTTTACTTAGATCATTGCATCATTCATAAGAAATAAGCATGAACAGAAATAACATAAAAAACCATCAAACATAAGCAACACATATGAACACCAAGATTTAAGGTGGAAATCCAATTCAGGAGAAAACCACTGCTGCTGTAATCTTTGTCTTCAATATTTATTATAGACAAAATTTCTTACAATATATGCTGGTGCAGACTTATACCAGCATGCAAGCACCCACCTGCAGAAGGCTACAACCGTCTCTCGTTTACCAGCCTCCCCTGGAAGGGAGCTACGACCCCCTGCTCTCGTTTACCAGCCTCTCCTGTAAGGTAGCTACTACCCCCTACTCTTGTTTACCAACCTCTAGTGGAAGGGAGCTACTACCCCCTACTCTCGTTTACCAGCCACCACTGGAAGGGAGCTACAACCCCCTCAATGAAGGCTTCGACCCTCAGCACCACTGCGGACCACGTTTCATCAATTTTCATACTGGATCCACTAGTTTCCACACGACATACGTTGTAGGCACCAGATTTATTCATTCAGTACACTCACACCAATTCTTCATGATTTCGTCCGTCGTTCAAAATTAGATATTCATCATCGTCAGATTATATCCATGGGTGCATCGTAGTTTCAGATTTACCAGTTAAGAACAGAGTTCGCCCATGCAGATATTCCTTAGAGAAATTTATTCATTCACGACCCTTACGATGCATACGTTCTTCATGATTTCTTTAGTCGATTAAACAAGGAATTAATCATCATCTGATCCAGAGATCTTGATCATCATATTCACAGGTGCACCATAGATTCAGATATATCAGAGTTTCTTCAAATATCTCTTAAAGAGATTCTTTTATTACCAACCCTTTCACATGCACACAGTTCTTCATGATTCTCATCACCTTATATAGTTTTCTCCTTTATTAAAACCTTGGGTCAAAACCATCCAACTAAAAATGGTATTCGTGGACGGGGTTAGAATATATAATCCAACAGGGTTTCCATAACTCACACTATTCTATTGATCTTGGTAATTAAATAATAAATTTAATACTTTTGGGCTTAACTTTAGGATTAAGGTTAACCCTTCGCATGAACGCTTTTCAAACAATTAATCTTATGATAAACCTTTGACCCCAGGCCCACAAATATAGTCAATAGCCTATCCAATACATGCATGGTACCATGAGTAAACCTCGCACAAGTCCATCATCTGATCACCATTAGATTAGCAAGCTTATAGATCATCGACGTATATGCATATTGCTCGACCTTCGATGCCGATCGTTAACGTGCGATGGCCCGCCGTACTGTGGTTAGTTTCCACGCAGCTTTATCAAACGTCCACCATCCGATGACTTCCCTCCAGATCAATAGAACACAACAATATCGCTAGGAATCCTAGGTCGAACAATAACGTGCGATGGCACGCAGTGACAAGCGGTTTTGCGGGGGTCCACCTTGCCATGTGTCGAGCATTCTATGGAATCAGAGCCAACCTCTTAAATACCGCTTTCCCGTTGAGAGCAGTGCGATAAAAAACACAAACCCCTTTTACTATTCATTTTTCATGGTTTTTTCCTTTTACTCCAGGTTCCGACGCACTTTTGTATTCGTCTGATTAGATTTGTGGAAGATCAATGGTGCTGCAGGGTACAAACAGTTCGATAATTAACCCAAGTGGTGCCTCCACTGTTGACCCGCCCATCGGGCACTATCCACATATCGACGATTGTTGTTAAATGTGGTGGCACAAGCCCAATGATCTGTCTGTATAGACGAGTGCCTCCACAATATTCTGTCTCTCTGTAAATGCACTATTCCTCTGTTCTTCTCTGCTAACCTTTGTTCTCTGCTACGTTGCCTTGTTGCTGTTCAGATGACAACTTCATCAAGTAGGTTGCTATCAAGGACAACACATTCAAGATACCTATTGCCAAAAATCTCCCCATGTCATTATGTCTTCAATTCTGCTATATATATCAACCTTCCATTGCATGTTTCAAAGTTCTACCCTATCACAATTCCGCTTCTAACTGCACATTCAAGTTCTTCATTAATTAGGTTGCGATCAAGGACAACACATTGCATCATATTGCCAACAATCTCCCCCTTTGGACTTGATTGCAACCATGATGATGTTTGGTCACCACAACAGACAGATACATTGATTAAAATCGTTATTCAAACACCATGATACTCTCCCCCTTTGACATCAAGGGAAAAGGGCGGATCAAAACAAACAAGATTTTTTTGATTTTTACTGAAGTTACCATGCTCCCCCTGAGTTCACGCTGAATATTCAAACATATTTTCAATGAAGTACATGACTCTATGACCTTTCCTATCACCAAGGACTCAACCTAACATCAATGATCCAACCAAGTGGATTTACATATGTGACACAAGTACCCAACCAAGTGGGTGTACACATGACTGAATATTACAATTTTACATCATAGGTCTCAACATGACCTTTTCATCACATTATAACTTATACAATCAAGACCAAAGAATTTCAAGCATGAGATCAGACCACAGCAAATAATTAGAATGCCAACAATGCATCCTTTTCATAAGACCAAAGCTCCCCCTTAGCTTGTTCATCCTGAACAGTTTCACCATCAAATCATCAAGGCATATTCATCAAAAACTTATAGAAATATGAGAGCTGAAACGTCACTAGAGATACCAATCAGCAACACAGCTGTGTTTTCAAATGTCATCCAATAATTATAGCATAAGCATGTTAGTAACCAAGCCTTCAGGCTCTTTGCTGCATCAACATGTTCTTCCCAAGAGGAATTATCATACCAGAACAACTTCTTCAATAGACAATATGTGTTAAGTATCCATGTGATCTGTTATCACCAGGATCTTCAAGATTTATATTTATTTCATAATCATGATGTTTCATGTGTAGGAATTATGTATAAAAGGTGTTAACCATGACAAAAATCATCAGCATCAAATTATGCATGTTCTGTCCTTATCTTCAAATCACAAGACTTCAATCTCATCCATGTGTGAAAACAAAAGATACTCTTCAGCAACCAATCAGGGCTTATCCATAACCATATATCATTTTCATTCCTTCATGCCATACGTTTTCAGTATTTGCTTAAGATATTTTTCTTGTGATAGAAATATGCCATCTGTTGTTTGTTTTTCTTCTTTTGAAGAAAAATACCTCACGAGAGAGGTCATATTTCAGAACCATCATATTGCCAGCAATGCATTATTCTCAGCAAGGCTAATGCTCCCCCTGAACTTATGCCACTTGTACTTGTCTTCTTTACATCAGATGCACTGTTAGAAATAAACACAACTATCATTCATTGCTCCCCCTGTGATGATACATTACTGATTCCTATAATGTATCTCACATCACTCCTGCATTCATTATGATAAGTAAAATTTTTAGAAACAAATGACTGCAGTAGGGTCAATATTCCCTATGTTTCTGACTGGTCCTCCTTCTTTTTCCAACTTTGCTTGAAATATCTTATTGTGTGCTGGAAATTATCCAATTTCTCAGATCTATTCATCATGCATTCTTTTTTCTACATGTCCATACTTGTTACAAGCATAACATTTTGTGTGACCAGAGAAGTAAGCATAGGGATAATAATGTGTTTTTCTATTCTTTCGTCTATTGCAATCAGCTGCTTTATGACCAAAATTTCTACATGAAAGACGATATCCCTTAAAGAAACCTGAGTGCCTTTCTGTGTAGAATCTGTTTGTTTGAAACAATCTGCTTCTACAATTGGCTGCAACATGCCCTTAATTATGACATTTAAAGCATTCAACATTATTGATCAAAGGGGGAAATGATTTCTTTTTAGAGTTCATGATTGTCGGTTGACCTTTTTTCTCTTTCAATATTTCAGGTTTTGCATTGATATACTTTGAATCTCTAGCACTTCCTTGCGAACTAGATTCTCCTTTAACAGTTTCATGAAAACCAAGACCAAATTTAACAGAAGGAGACCTTTGACTACTAAGAATATTGTCTAGAATCTTAGTACTATATTGAAATCTCAAGAGTTTATCTTTTTCTTCTAATTTACCTTTTAAAATGTTTACCTCAACGTCCAATATTTGGCATTGCTTCTTCATACTTTCTTCGACCCTTCTTCCTTCTTCTACTTGATCATTCAATTTTAAAATCCCATTTTCTTGTTCTTCAAAAGTTTGTAAAAGTTATTCATTCTTATTATTTTATGCTTCGAGATCTGCTTTCAGAGTGATGATTTCTGCTTCAAGTCCTTTACTATGATTGGTTACTTCATCATACAACTTTTGATACTTTTTTGTCTATCCATTCATTCTAGAGATCATATCTTTGTAGATAGATTCTCTCTCATTAAATAATCTTAGTTGATCTTCAACTTTAATATTGAGAACCTCTTCTAGATTCATAACATTACTTTCACTATCTTTACCACTGCATGCAGAAGAAAGTGAATCACAAGAACAACAGTCAATACCTGTTTCATCTTCATTTTCTGCTGCACATACTTTCTGAGATATCTCCTTTCTTTGAGTAGCCTTCTTCTTTTGCTTCCTTGCCATGAGCACTTGCAGATATTGATCAGAATCTTTTTCATCCTCATTTGAAATTTCATCATTATCTTCATTTGTATAATAACTCTTTCCCTTTTCAAATTGTTTCCCTTCATCATGATTTTCTTCATAAGGACATTTAGCAGCATAATGAACAACTCTTCCACAAACAAAACACTTGAAGGGAAGCTTACTTCTGAATCTTCCAGTACCTGGTTGGAGTCTTCTCACAAAATTTGCTTCTTCTTCTTCTGATATATAACTTGATTCCTTGACAACTTCCTTTTATTTTCCTTTTGCACATGCCTTAAAGGCAACTTCTTTGATTTAAGAGGGACCTTCTTTTCTCATTTCAAAAGCGGTTAGAATACCATGTAGTTGAACAATAGTAAGAGTTTGAAGATCTTCCCTTTCTTCAATAACTGATACTTTTAACTCAAATTTTGAAGTCAAAGATCTTAAGATTTTTTCAACCAGAGTAGTATCGGTTATGGTTTCACCCAAATTTCTCATGCGATTTACAATATCATCTAGACGTAAAAAGAAACTGGCAATACTCTCATCACTATGCATCCTTAAATTTTCATATTCAATTCTGAGATTTTGGAGTTCTGCACTTTTTACCTTTGTATCTCCTTCATAGCTTTGAATGATTTTGTCCCATATTTATTTTGCTGAATTTAGCTGCATCACTTTAACATATTCAGATTCAGACATGCTTCCTAATAAAACATTGACTACTTTGGCATTGATTTCATCTTTCTTCCTTTGTGTTGCATCAATAGGAATAATTGCCGGATGCTGATAACCTTCTTCCACGATTGCCCATACTTCTGCACCAGGACTCTGCAAATATGCTTTTGTTCGTATCTTCCAGAATAATAGATTACTTCCATTGAATATAGGTGGCCTTAGAGAAAGCACTCCTTCATGACTTCCCATTGCGACGGATCTCCTTCAAGCGATCAAGTTTCTGCAGAAGGACCTGCTCTGATACCTATTGTTGGGAAAAATACTAAGAGGTGGGGGGGGTGAATCAGTATTTAGAGATGACTGACAATTTTTTAGTTTTCCATTCTCTTAAAACCATATGTTACATTACTACATCCAAATTGTATGTCCAGAGATCTTATTATGTCTTTACTTAGATCATTGCATCATTCATAAGTAGTAAGCATGAACAGAAATAACAGAACGAACCATCAAACATAAGAAACACATATGAACACCAGGATTTAAGGTGGAAACCCAATTCGGGAGAAAACCACTACTGTTGTAATATTTGTCTTCAACATTTATTATAGAGAAAATTTCTTACAATATATGCTGGTGCAGACTTATACCAGCATGCAGGTACCCACCTACAGAAGGCTACAACCTTCTCTCGTTTACCAGCCTCCCCTGGAAGGGAGCTACGACCCCCTGCTCTCGTTTACCAACCTCTCCTGGAAGGGAGCTACTACCCCCTGCCCTCGTTTACCAGCCTCTCCTGGAAGGAAGCTACTACCCCTTGCTCTAATTTACCAGCCACCACTGGAAGGGAGCTACAACCCCCTCACTGAAGGCTTCGACCCTCAGCACCACTGCGGACCACATTTCATCAATTTTCATACTGGATCCACCAGTTTCCACACGACATACCTTGCAGGCCACCAGATTTATTCATTCAGTACACTCACACCAATTCTTCATGATTTCGTCCGTCGTTCAAAACCAGATATTCATCATCGTCAGATTATATCCATGGGTGCATCGTAGTTTCAGATTTACCAGTTAAGAGCAGAGTTCGCCCATACAGATATTCCTTAGAGAAATTTATTCATTCATGACCCTTACGATACATACGTTCTTCATGATTTCGTCAGTCGATTAAACCAGGAATTAATCATCATCTGATCCAAAGATCTTGATCATCATATTTGCAGGTGCACCATAGATTCAGATATATCAGATTTTATTAAGATATCTCTTAAAGAGATTCGTTTATTATCAACCCTTTCGCATGCACACAGTTCTTCATGATTCTCATCACCTTATATAGTTTTCGCCTTTATTAAAACCTTGGGTCAAAAGCATTCAAATACCAATGGTATTCGTGGACGGGGTTAGAATAGATAATCCAGCGGGGTCTCCATAGCTCACACTGCTCTATTGATCTTGGTAATTAAATAATTAATTTAATACTTTTGGGCTTAACTTTATGATTAAGGTTAACCCTTCGCATAAACGCTTTTCAAACAATTAATCTTATGATAAACCTTTGACCCTGAGCCCACAAATATAGTCAATAGCCAATCCAATATACGCATGGTACCATGAGTAAACCTCATGCAAGTCCAGCGTCCGATCACCATTAGATTAGCAAGCTTCCAGATCAACGGCGTATATGGATATCGCTCAACCTCCGATGCCGATCTTTAACGTGCGATGGCCCGTCGTATTGTGGTTAGTTTTCGCGCAGCTTTATCAAACTTCCACTATTCAATGACTTCCCTCTAGATCAACGATGCACAGCAATATCGCTGGGCATCCTGGGTCGAACAATAATGCACGATGGCGCATAGTGACAAGCGGTTTTGTGGGGGTCCACCTTGCCATGTGTTGAGCATTCTATGGAATCGTAGCCAACCTCTTAAATACCGCTTGCCCGTTGAGAGCGGTGCGATAAAAAACACAAACCCCCTTTACTGTTAACTTTTTGTGGTTCCGTCATTTTACTCCAGGTTCCGACGCGCTTTTGTATTCGTCCAATTAGATTTGTGGAAGATCAATGGTGCTGCGGGGTACAAACAATCTGATAATTAACCCAAGTGGTGCCTCCACTGTTGACCCGCCCATCGGGTGCTGACCACAGATCGACGACTATTGTTAACTGTGGTAGCACAAGCTCGATGATCTTTTCGTATATAGGAGTGCCTCTGCAGTACTTTGTCTCTCTGTAAATGCACTCTTCCTCTGTTCTTCTCTGCTAACCTTTGTTCTCTGCTACGTTGGCTTGTTTCTGTTCAGATGACAACTTCATCAAGTAGGTTTCTATCAAGGACGACACATTAAATATACCTATTGCCAACAATCTCCCCATGTCATTCTGTCTTCAATTCTGCTATATATATCAACCTTCTATTGCATGTTTCAAAGTTCTACCCTATCACAGTTCCTCTTCTAACTGCACATTCAAGTTCTTCATTAATTAGGTTTCCATCAAGGACAACACATTGCATCATATTTCCAACAGGATAACCGTTAATCCAACGGACCTGTGCCTTTTACAAAAGAAAACCTGTATTCGTAATATAAACCCTGTAATCGATATATTTAATCTTTACCGTCATTTTTCCTCTGCAAGTTGAATTATTTCATAGGTTTTTACACTTTTCCAGGATTTTACCCATTGATAAGTTTGAAAATGAGTGGCAGTACCTTTCCTTTCTCCTTCAAGCACTCACACAGCTACTACCTATTCCTAATAACCTCATTCCTGCCAATTACAATCAAATTCTTCGCAATTAATCATGCCACCTAAAAAAAAAATATGAGGATGATCTGAATCATTTGGTCCACCCTCCCATAGACTTAGACCACATTCCTTTAGCGGATAGGGAGTATAAGATAAATGAAACACATTTTTAATTCGAACTATTTGAACTATATTTTTGGCTGGAGGATAAATACATTGATAAATCAGATGCAATTGGACTCCGGGAGTCCAATCTCCCTCACTACATCTTTCTTCACACCTTCCATGCCCCTAAAATCATCAAAAAATTCGAGGCATGCTACATTCCCAATCAAAGAGTGATCATTAACCGTACTGGTGAAATCCTTTTTACCATCACTGCCTATTCAATTGAATAGATGATGCAAGCCCCCTCTGTGGAAAACAACACTCCTTTATCCTTAGAAGCCCTTAATGAACTTTACCAAAAGCTCGATTTTGATAAAAGAGCCAAAATATTTGACATATTTTTACCAAAGAACACTCAATTTCTAAAGGAAAACCCTCAATACCCTTCCTCCATCTTCCCTAATCAAGCTAAGTAGATAATAACTGAAATCTCATACATCCTTGGTTATTATTCTAATCAATGGGTAGATGAACGCATTTTCAGCTTCCTTTCTATCTTCTCCATAGATAAAAAATCACATATTATTTTCAATTTCAGCCAAATCCTCACTGACAACGTTCATGAGCAGTTTCTTAAGTTTCAAACTAAATAAGTGTTTAAATAATATTCCATTTTGGTATATATGTTTGTGTATTATCAAACATATATGTTCAAAATTTCCATGCAGAAGCTTGATGAAGAAGACAACCAACAATCAATGATATTCAAGACATCTTTAGTGATGGAATAACAATAGGAATTATCTTACAAACAGTTCATTGAGCATTTTGTTCACCCCACTATGAGTATTCTAAGTAGTACAGTAGAACCCATGATAAGTGAAGATATCAAAAGAAATCTACATTTGACAGATTAGGCTAGAATAAGAGACTGGTACTTGTCCCAGAATTACACTAAGATCATGGTCTATGGATGTTAGCCTGCACCTTATAAGCTCCCAAAATTCCTCCCCATAATGATTTATGCTCTGGAATATATCAGACAGATGCTGAATGCAGATGAAATTCACTTTGTATCAGATAAGAAGAAGTCCTAGTTCAGAATCAAGATAAAAATTGGGTCTTTTATTTTCGGTAGCAGGTCACCAGGGGAGGAGGTAGATAAGATTTAGAAAGAGATGAATTTCAGCCTGAGTTTCACCTGGTCCTATGACCCTCTAGGAATCATTTCCAGGTTGAGGTTAGAAAACAAAACTACTCCCTACATTCATAACCAGAGGTCTAAGATAGAAATATAGATGAACCAGTCAGTATGGGCTGAAAATACATTGCAGGAAGCTGAAGAGAAGCTGGTATCAAGATCAACATCACAGAATCCTATTCCATAGGAGAAAGAACTCAAAAGATAAAGAGAAGAAGAGTCACCTTTAGTGACTGATAATGCAGGTAAATAATTTAAGATAATGTATAGGAAGAGAACAAAGAAAAATCCCAAGGTTAACACAGATAGGAATCTAGAGAAAGAAGTTTCCATGGCGATTAAAGAAACACCTTCCTCATCTCAAGTAGGTGGCCAATCTACTACTTCTCCCACAACTTCTTCAATATCACATGACCATCAAGAAAGTATCCAAATAACTAAATTTGTCCAAGCAGAGAAGGAGAAGAGAGTATTTTATAGGTTCAATGAGATAAAGCTTAAGAATGAAATTCTTAAGAACAACATCTAAGCCCAATTATGGAAGCAGACTTCCAGCTCACAAAGAAGGTTGCTATCAGTGTTTGATATAGAGAAGGGAAGGATGCAATTTTCCTTCCTTGAGACCCAAATTGCACAACCAAAGTCAGCATATGATTACAAGAATACAACATTTGAATTCAACATAAAATATATTCATCCCATTGACCAAATGGAGATGCATAAGCAGAAAAGTGAAATGAATTCCTAAACTCTAACTAATACTACCATGAATATTTCTAAATTGCAAGTTTCCTTATCAAATATCCAGTCACAAATGAAGATGGAGAGGATTTCTTCTCTTACCCAGGATACAAGGATTAAATCCTTAGAAGATTTAGTGGTCAAGATGAGATATGACCCTGCAAACATGAAGGCTATAGGGGAAATAATCAAGAAGAAGAATTTTGACATAGAAACATTGAGAAAGCAGTTGAAGCTATAAACTATTGGATATCCCTTTACCAAGGATATTGAGGAGACATAGACCCAGAAGACTAACATGATGAAGCTGATCATGGAAAAAAAATCATAGATAAAGCATATGGAGACTGAGATGGATAAGATGATCGAAGAAAGAGAGTATAATGTGAAGATGTCTATGATTCCATTATATGTTGTACCTCTTACAACCATTCATAAAACAAGAGCTACAACTTCCACTCCACAGACTGCACAGAAAGTAGATGGTGTTGAACAGTTAACTAAGGAAGTTGAAAATGTGTCCATTCAGATAGAGGAAATCAATAAATTTCAAGACCAAGTCAAATTTTTATAGGACTATAGGACAAGGAATGAAGCTTCTCACTCAGCAGAATCACATAGAGCTCAAAAATTGATTGAAAGATTGCAAAAGTCTGAAAGAGAGTCAGCAATAGGAAAAACCTTGGCCCAAGCCAAGGAATTTATTTGGGCAGAAATTATGAACTCAATTGTTGAAATCTGGCCCTACATTCAGATTATATTTGAGTAGAAAGAGTTGATCAAAAGAGAAACAAAGGCTATAACAGAAATCAAACAAGAGTTGGGAGAAATGCATGTAACAACACCAAACATTATCAAATTCCTAAACTCTAAGAACATATATGAACATGATGATTTAGGATTTGATGACATGACAAAAAATATTTTGTAGGTTAAATGGATTCTTACCAAAAATAATCTAGGTGTTCATGTAGAAGTGTCGCAGTTTGGAGGTAGCAGTTAACATATTTTTTTCCAGAATTGAGCCTTTAAATCAGAAGGGTGTCCCTTCTTTATTTGTAATTAATGACAAGTTAATTAATTATGAAGAATATTTTAGAAAGTTGAAAGTGATAGGTAGGGACAACTCCAAATTTTCAAGCAGCAAAGGAAGCATGACAGGCAGAGCCTTTTTGGAATCTATGGGTAATGATTTCTTCATCCAGCATGAAGTAAATGATATTTTTTTTGTAAAACCTACTTTTACTAGATATACATAGGTTGATGAGATTTACTGGAAGGTAATTAAATTAACCATTTTAGATGAAGATAAGTCGGATAAACTCTGTGAATTACAGGATTGAGCAGTAATTCGAAGGTAGTCAGCACATGCCAACACATCATCCAGTGCAACATAGGGATAGGCCTTTTCAACAACTGTTTCCTCCAAAACAGAGCCAACTTTCCACAGTGTTCTACACCTTGCCTATTATTTTGTATAAGATCGATTTATTGTTTGAGATAATGCCAATAATACACTGTCAGTTGAGAAAATGATTTTGTGAATCATTTTGTAATTTAGTATAAATACTTAACATTTTGAAGTATTAAGGGTTGATTGCTGGGTATAATTTCTGCTAAGCATTTTGATTTTATGTTTGCTAGAAGCATCAATAATGCAAGGGAATTCTTCATAGGATTCATGGGGTGTACCCATTGGTGTTGTTTTTATTCTATTAATGTGTTATTCATTGTTTTTATTTCTCTGTAATTTCTGAAAAGCTTAATTACATAACGGAAATTGTGACGAATAGGATATGTTATAAAGAGCACCCTGTTTTGGATGTTAGTAGTTTACATGTTTTCTGATGAAGTCAAATTGAGGAATAATTCATTGTTCCTTAATTTCTATTTAAATTTACTTTTATTCCATTTCATAATTAATTTAAAATACTGAAATATCCACTTAGTGCAACCTAGCTTTCCCTGTGAAAATCCTTAAAATTTTGATGCAAATCCATTTAATCTTTAGGCTCCATAGCCCAATGGAAATATAGAAATTTAACAACCAAACAATCCAAATCAAACAAACAATCAATACAGTAATAACTAGCCTAAAATTCACACAAAACATTACTAAATTTTACAGAGATATCCCTCTTTGAAGTTGGCAGGGCTAGATCCCAACTTCCAAAGTGGTTTTGATGTTTTCCTATGTGTTTATTCTCACCGTCTCATAAATTAAAGAACAATAAAATAATGGCGATCATATTGGGGACAATTGAAAATATTGTAATTTTCTTTGGATTCATTTCCTTGGTTCAGAAAAGTGCATGATAGGAATATTTTGAGAGATCGTTTCCTTTTCATTTTTTGTAAATAATAAGTGTGTGTGTGCCTTAGATTTTAATTCTAGTTCCCAAAAGAACTTACACTAGATATCATCCTGATCCAATGCCTGTAGTTATTGTTGATGATCCTGAAAAACTGTTGAGAAGTAAAAGTATACCAGAGAGCCAAGGAAGTAGTAGTCCTCCCCTTAGGGCAGATTCTCTTCCGAATGATTTTTTTACCCTACAAGACATTGAGTTTGATATAAATTTTGGAAAAAGTTTTTATAGAACTAATTCATCCAACTGGGTATATCAAACTGTGGTAGATCAATCCACATTAATACGACATTCTATTGAAGTACAATCTCCCCAACCTAATATTGACCTTCAAATTACTCAAGATTTTGATAAATTTCCAGGTTTAGTTTCAGGTCTTGAACTTTCTATTCATGAGGAATATGTCTAACAATCTTTGGAACTATCTGTCTTGACTTCTTTTGCAATTTCATCTTCCTCATCACAATCTGTTCATCCCAGATCATCTAGTCATAGCCCTTATGTATTTTCCACTAATACCCCTATAATTTCTCATCAAGTAACTCAAACCCCATATTCTCCCCGATCCTCACCCACAATCCAACCTTCACCTTTACCAAAACCTCAAGCTTCAGTTTAGCCTCCACCTCTAATTAAACCTCCACATTTCATCCAACAATCCCCTCTGATCAATCCACATAATGTTCATCCTCAAATACGTATTGTTACATAGCATTTTTTCACCGTCTCTGCAATCCATCCCATACATTGGAGGACTATTCCCATGACCTGTGAATAGTAAAATGTCTTAAAACCACCTTCATGACATCCTCTCGCATAAGGAAAAACATTCTCCTGAAGAAATTTTCCTCTAAAAAACCCTAAAAACAGATGTTTTAGCCTTGGTGCAACTAGCCAGTTCATCCCTCATGCCAATGGGGGAAATACACACTAGAGGGCGTGCCAAATGGCACTCTATCCCTGTGTTTCACTCGCACCAAGCTTAATAATAGATGCTTTTTAAAAATAAATGGCATAATTTTGATTCCAACAAACTCCTGAATGAGTCATCAAAAGGAGTTGGGTGGTTTGGCTCCAGATCTCCATGTATAGGAAGTCGTTTTCCACCTATCATGGAACCTTCCTAAGAGATAGGGCCTATCCCATGATTATAGGGATCCCAACTCCCCTTCCTCCATCTATAAAATCTTGCCTTCTCCATTAGCAAGCTAGCTAAAATGGTAGGAAGGAAAATATAGCCTGGAAACTATTGAGAGCCAAGCTGAAGAGAGAGAGCTTCGTCCAAATTCCCGACAAGATTTTTTCAGACACGCTTCGATATTAGCCCTGCTAAAGGAAGATCACAGCATCAGAGAATTTGGTTGTAATCTCCCTTTTGTCATTTATAATATAAGAGACTCTGATTTTGGTTCTATTCATGTGTTCATTTCCTTATGTAATGCAATGAATTATATTCTCTCTGACTGATATATGGTTACATGATTTAGATTTTACGTTGTATGTCATTGTTTCCTTGCAGGTTTACAGATGTTCGGACGTGTCGAATAGAAGTATTTAAATCTGTCAAGCGAGGGACGGGAACCATCATATTTTCTTCAACGACAACTACGTGGGATTTGAGGTAGGCTACTTGTTGTGATCTTTGTCTTTTTGTAACTAGGAACCAACATCATTACTTGACTTGATTGTTGCTAGACCCGATCTGGGCTAGTGGGATCGCCTCTATCAACAGAGGGGATTTACCTCCTCAACAAACTGGCAACTCCACTGGGGACTCAGTTGGAGTTAGTCTTTCCTATTTTGGTTTTTTTTGGCTTCTGATTGATTTATTCGCTCTTTTGGTTTGCCTCCTTTGGTGTCAAACCCTTGTTCAGCCCCTAGAAGACCTAATCCAGTCTCTGTTTGTTTTTTTTCATTTTTTTCCCATAATAAACTCGATTGGCACTATTTATCTCTTGACAGTCATGCCAAATGATGCGTGTTGCTAGTTATTCCCCTGCGCCAACACTGTTTTGGAATATTTTACAGCTAAACAGGTGTGCCAAATCTGTTTAGTGTTAGGGTTTTATTGCTTTTGGGCTCTGTGAGCTTGACTTTTGGTCCTAGTGTCATTTTTATGAGTGATTGAGTACCTTGAAGTCTTTGTTTACTATGTTTGGCCCTTTTCCTCCAGTTGTTTGCCCTTTACCATCATTTTTACATTCTAGCCCTAGGGCTTCTAGGTGCTACAGTGTGCTGAGCCTCCCGTGGGAGTTTTGAGTCCTTGTTTTCCCATTCGACTTCATTTTTCACTTCTTGCATTAATTTTTCTGGATTCCACTATGTCGTTGCATTAGTTGAGTGGTTATTTTCTCTTTCATTCAAGTTTCACTTTGTCTCTATCGAAGCCTAGATTACACAGTTTGTGTGAGTCTTTTTTAGATTCTTCTTCATTTTGAGGGATTTAGTCATTAGTTTGAGTTTTGATTGCGTGTGTTTGTTTTGAGTGAACTTGTTTGTTTCATCTCTCTCACTTTCATTTCTCAAATTGGTGTTTTCATTAGTTTTTTTCCATTCATTTAGTGCATTTTCTCTAAAACATTGAAAAATACAAAAACAAATCTCTTTGCATTTTGATTAGTCTAGTAAAAATTGAAATCTTTTTCGCATTATTAGTCTTATATAACTCTAAGAGAAAAGTTTGTATTTTCATTAGCTTGCATTAGAGACAGTAGTGGATGTTTTTGTGCTCATTTTTTTGGTATTTGAAAAGCTCTCAACCCTCTCGTAGTTAGCTCTTCATCGAACAAAGTGATATATTGTGGCATGTAGTGTGCATTTAGAGGATTTTTGAGTTCCAACATTCGATAGGGCCTGAAATTGAAACATAAACTGAAGATCAACTCTAAAATGTATTAAAATAACCTAAGGCAACATTGAAACATTAACGAAATATCTAGAGGTCTAGGCTAGTGACGTGTTCTGGCGTCATTAAATCTAGCAGTTGTCGTTCGCCATCTGGCTTTAGAGATCACTAGTAGGGACTTGTGCTCCCCATACCATTGCTTATATAAAGGGAGAGCCCATTAGGTTGCTATCCTTTATTTGTAGGAAGCCGAGTCTACTGCCTTTTACCCGTGATACACCGGACACAGCATTCGGGGAGATTACCTGAACATCGTCAAGTACTTGGTTGATTTCTCTTTCATTTTTTAACCAAGGTGTATATGGAAGTTCATGGATATCTAGTACACCCATTTGCCTAGATTACCAGAGTAGTCAGTTTTATATTTACTGACTCATTAAATTTGAAAAGATCATCAAGCGCTTGTCATTTCATGCCTGTTTTCAAATTGAAAGTGATAGAGTCATATTTTACTTGTTTTTAGACTCTTAAAACATGAAATAGTAAAATTTCCAGTTTCAATGTGGTAAAATTAATCACCTACGATCACACGCCGATTTAGATATTGATTTTTTGGCATGTTGATTGTTTGCCTTGGTTTTTGCCCATGTGTCTTTGTTTTGATCTCTTTCTCTTTTCATTATAGTCACAGTGGCAGAACCCTCAGTTTCGTCTACTGGTAGTCCTTACACAGACAATTCATCATAGTTCTCTCAATCCTCTGCTGAGTATCAGTAGCCCATTGTATCTGAGTTTCCTGATGGGGGACCGGTTATATCTGAACTTCCCTTTGGAGGACCAGTTGACTTCAATTAGCCCTTGTACAATGCTTGGTTTGGATTTGGAGTAGGGGAACACTTCCCTCCTCTTACATCGGTATCGCCTTTCTTAGCTACTATTACAACTCCTAGTCCCCGTCATCTTTGAGGAGATCTAGCGGCAGGGTAAGATATGGACTCACCCAATCCTTCTCCTAGTGAGGAAATTCCTACATCTGGTGAAGATTACCAACTTTTTCCTGAAAACATCCCCAAATATTTTGTTATGTCTTCACCTGGTCCTTCACTCCCAGCTGGATATAGGTCTTTAAGTCAGGTCATGACCACTATTGCCTCTATGGGAATATCGACTCCGTCCACGAGGCTGACTATTCCTTTGTTAGGGATGTTGCCATCAACACCGCTCACCGCATCTCCTTTTCTCACATCAGTACTTGTTAGACCTACTGTCTACGTGGCTGCGTCTACACCTGTTGTCACTACTCAGTCAACCAGGACCTCGTTAGTTCCTGAAGACATTTACATAGCTTCTCCTATTCCCAAGAATATTTCTCCAGAGGAATATCGGTTGTCTTTACAACCATCAAACTCTAAGGTTGGTGTTGGAGCATAAAAAGGTATATTTTAAACACCTAATTAGCCTACATTAATTATCAATCCGGGAGTGACTTTTTATTTCAAGAGTGTACTCTTTCTGAGGCTGCAATTAACTAAGAGTAATGCTATGAAGATGTAGTACATAATTCTAAATACAAGAGTAAACAGATGCTTGTAAAGAAATATAATTACAACAACATAAATGGAAATTCTCTGAAATCTTAACTACATCAATCTGCAAAACATCGATCAGGGACACAGTAGCAATAAATCCTTCCCTTAGAAATCGATGCAACTGAAATCACACTGAGGCAAGATAACCAATTTGGGAACTTGGAAGCAGTAACTAGTGTCCTCTACAGTTGGTGGTCTTGTTCTTAAAGCAATAAAAATGAAATCAAACCCAAACTACTTACTGATGAAAATAACTAAAAGGAACTTCCTCTAATAACAAAAGCTATAAAGGAATAGCAACTCGTAATTCCTATGCACACTCAGCAATTGGAAACAATCTATCTGCTAACCTGAATCTATGAATCAGAAATGAACAATAAACAGGAATGGAATAGAAAATATGAATTGAACAGTAATTCTATACTTAACGCAATCAGGAAACTAATCTTAATACGTCAACTCTGTCGACAGCGAATACCATGAAACAGTAAATCGTAAAGAATCATAAACCAATAGAACAACAACTAGAATTGAATAGAGAATAGAAAAGCTTTATAAAGATAGGAGGGTAAATAAATAGCGAATACACTTCTTGCAAATGATAAAATAGCTGTGTAGTTCGTTAACGCTCACAACGAATATGTATTCAATCCAACAACAATCAATCAACTCTGCAATCGTAATGAACTTAAATGCAATTTCACACAACAGAAAGCAAAGATTAGAAATACAAACATAAGGGTAATTCCACCAGAGCCGGGCCCTAAGCACTAGTGAGACACTGCTGGGATACTTCAGAACTTGAGAGATGGAATGAAACACGTCTTTTATATTAAATGAGCATAAAGTATTACAAAGACTGCTCTCTAAAGCCGAGAGTCAATGAAACACAATATTACAAAGGAAATGTTTTTAATACAAGAATTTCTGACCCCCGTAATCACTGAAGACGTTGCCTTATATATCAGACCCTGACGGAAAAGACGGGGAATAAGATGAGGCTTGAACAACGATCCCTCAGGATCGAAGGATCTTGAGGGATTTGCTTCCCTTCTTTTAGTTATCATATGGTTTATTTTGACTGAAGTCAAGCTGTCCCCTGCCTTTTCTTAGTGATGCGTTCAAATTTCCTTGTTTTGGGCAGGATTTGGCCTAACGCTGGAGGAACAACAGTTGCATTCATCTTAGCCTCGCCTTTGGTACAGCTGTTCACTTCGTCTAATTCCTGTTTTATCAACAAAAAGCAATCTTTCATCATCTTTTTACAATAAACATAAACTTTTCCAATTCTACCATAATTCTTATAATAAATCACCTTTCTAAGGTAAAACGGATTATGTCTACGGTAAAATAATGAGAAAATACACAATGATTTCATACCTTTTCCACTGCCCAACATACCCCCCTGCTTAATATTTTTCATTTCCTCATGAAAACTATAGTTCACATGGAGAGCATTTAAAGAATAACCTGGATAAGGTTTTTCATCAAAAGGCCCAAAACCATGCAGTGCAGCTAATGCTTCGAAAACATGCTCTGTCTATCCTTCGGGTAGTTCATAAATGGCTTTGTAGTCTCTAGCAGGATACCATGCAATGGGGCTTCGAAACCTACACCCTAGCTAGAATGGTCCTTCTTTTAAAATGAGATTACTATAGGAAACCAAGCGGTCGGCAGCTAGCCCAAAGTTTTTATAATTAAATGGTTCTCTATTTTACACATTCCGATTGGAAATTCCCCATCGAACCTTAGCTGCTATGTAAGCCTGGTTTCTAATAGATAGGAAATAATATGTCCCATTCAATATAATCAATTTATGGACAGGCCACAATGCTTGGATAACGCCTTCCTTTGTCATCAAACTCTTCTGCCTAGCCCAAAATTGAAGTGGGTCCTGAGGTTCACTCCTAACCCACAAATCTAATTCATTTTCCTTCCTTTGAAAAACATTATAGGCTTTAAGCCATTTTAACTGATTAACAACAAAGGAAATAAATGCCTGGTATTGGATATCTCCGACAAAAGGGCTAGGATTTGACTCACAATCATTTTCCACTATTAGATTATGCAAATAAAACTCACACAAAAGGCATTGTACCTTTACCCCATAGAGTTTGTCGCATGATACAAAGTCACCTATAATTTTTAGCTCTATGGGTTTTCCTGCCCTAACTGCCTTAATTTTTAGCTGTAAATATATTTCTAATAAAAGTAAAGCATAGCTTTTTACAGGGCATCTATAAGCTAAAACATCAGTGTACAATGAGTAAAGAGTGTCCATTCGATTGTGGGATAATTTTAATTGATTCATTACCTTTTCAGCCTTCTCCTCTGCTTTTTGACACTTCTCGTGGGCTTCAGCTTCTTCTTCATGGATAGTCTTCATCTGCTGCTGCAACTCCTGATATCCCTTCCTAGGGACAGTGTATTCTTCCAAATTTTGCCTTTCCAATCGAGCCTGTGCCAACTCCTCTTGGAGTCTGGATAATCTAGGGTCACTAAAATTATTCTGACTACTAGATTGCATGTTTTCACTTGAAGAGGGTCCCTCTGGAATAGCTTGTGCTGGAACAATTTTTTTCTATTCCATATCTCCATAATTAGGCTCAGCCATAACTTCTTCTACTTGGGGGTTCATCTTAGCTGCCACTTTTCTCTTTTTCGAAGTTCATTTGGTAGCTATGATTCTTCTCTTGGGGGCTTTCTTGGGCATTTGCTTCATTCTAAGAACCCTAATGGTTTGCATGAGTTGTTCCATGAGTCTCTGAAGCTTCATTCGTTCCCTCCGAAGATTTTCAATCTCGGTTGCTTTCTTCCTTTTTCTCAATGGAATGGTTGTTCCTTTTTATGAACCTGTTTGATCAACAGGGTTTTGGTCCTCATCAGCCATGCCTTCAGTTGAGTTCTCTTCTTGGTTTTCTTCTTGGGGTTCTTCTGTAATATTCATATTCCCTTGGCTAAATTCTTCAGGAATTATACCCTCAATTGCCTTAGCAATCCCCTGAGAACTTTCAAGTTGGGATATTGCTTCGATGTTCTCCTTTTCTTGTTCATGCTTTTTAGGGGAAGCAACCCTAGCTGACTCTATCACTTCGTTAGGGTTTGCTGTTTCATTAAGAATTTCTTCAGTTGTTTCTCTATTGATAGCAGAGTGCTCCTGGAACTGATTCATATCAATGTTAAGGTCCAAAGGGCTATGAGCTTGCACATAGTCACTCATATTGGCCAGAATTTGGGCCAATTGGTATTCCCGTAAAGAGCTTCATGGTGAACTTACAGTGATATTTTTGGGAGGCTTTGTTCCTTCTCTTTCACTTCTATGATTATATTTTTCCTCCTCACAGGTATGATAGCTTCCTTCTTCCTCATTCGAATATCGAATTTCTCCTTCCATTTCCTCTTCCTCAGTATTTCCTTCTTCTGCACTGGTTTGTTTATCGCCATTGGTGTGGTGGCTCATTTCTTATTCATCTGAGTAGTGAATTTATCCCCCCATTTTCTCTTCTTCATTAGTACGAGGAATTCCTCCTTCCAATTATGGAGGCTTCTCATCCTCTGAGTTGGGAAATTCCAAGGGCTAGCTACTGCTACACGGAAGTCCTTATATCATTCCCCTACTTTGTTTTGAACGGAGGGACTGTCTGTCAATTGATGGCTCAGCTGTTAAGCTAGCCATTCTCTTCCATTTTGGGGCAAGTAAAGCTAACCCTCCATCAATGGAGAATATCAAATCTTCCCAGCTGGTCTGTTTTTGGGCAAGGCTACGAATCACTATTAATATGATTAGGCAATGGTGGCTGAAACCATGTTTATGTGTTGATATTTTCTTATACTACAGGAAATATCATGCATTAATGAATTTAAAAATGCAGGCAAATTTACAGTGCATTTCTATTTTAATACAGCAAGTAACTTAAGGTGGCGACATCTTACGACGTCTTTCCTTCTGTCACATGTTATATAGGCCTGCACTATCTTGGCCAATTTCGTCCATGGTTCTCTGAAGGATGCTGGATGAACTCCTTTACCTTTGACGACTAATGTATGTCAGTCATCCTGAAAAATCTTCATGGCTTCTTGAAGCCTGACCTTCTTCTGAGTCCATATAGTTCCTTGGGCTTGTAGACCAAACACCTTTGCAATTATTTCGTCGGTCATAGCTATCTTTCTTCCTCTGACCATGTATTATCCTTCCTGCAATTTCTGTAAAATTCGGTGGCCACTGTTTCATGGGGTTGTTTCATCCTCGCGAAATGTGTAACCCATCCCAATTTTTCCAAAATCTCTCGTGCAACATCAAAAACAACTAGCACTTGCGACTCACTGTGAATTGGTCATCCTACCATCATCTCTGCACACTGTTAGTTCTTTCCAAACACACAGTGATTGTAATGGAATAGCATAGCACGGTGAATTGGAATAATATCGTTAAATTTTTGTTATTCCCTAGAATGCTTGGATTTGGTTCGCATAAAGTTAAAGAAATATCAAGATTTTATTTTCATGCAGACATCTGCAACCCCCCCCCTGAAGGATGATAGGTCATCCTCGAATTTCAATTAAGAGAGGCAAGTGTGGCACAACAGTTGTGCAGCAGGAAAAAGCAGGCATAATTATAATACATTTAATCAAATTATAGCAGTTACTGAAATCAATGCATGTGACAAGTCGTAAATAGATATAAAATCATTTGTAGTGATTCAAAGATAAGTATAAGGGACAACTTAAGATAAACATAAGTATAGGTGTGTTTATTGCCCACTCAAACTAATGTGATCGATTTATGATGATTTTCATGTATAATAGGTTCGAATCAAAGGTTAAGGATTCATACTTTCATTTGATATTTAAATAGAGATATAGGAAAAAGGGTTTAATATGACTATTGATGTGTATAAATTTGACTCCAATACCATCAGCAGAGCTCTGTTGCCCACAGGTGTCCATAACCTTGATAGAGTTGCTTTCTCACCCTTGGAACCATTGTCCTTTATTTATGCTGAGGAAGTGCTTGTTAAATGTCATAACGGAGGCCATTGTGTGGGCTTGGTGACCAGATAAATCACAATGCCATTCACTGGGAAGAAGTGAAAAGTGGGTAGGCTAGCTCGTGATGAGACCTCTTGTTCCAAGGACTTCTTAATTTTTTAAATTGTCCATTGGACCATATCCTTGGTTTGGTGGCCATGATGGGAATGCCACTTCACTTGCTTCCCTATGATCATGGTAGGCTGGCTCTTGATGAGACCCCCTATATTCCATCTTCCAAATCATAAAATTATCAGTGAAATATGTATATATTTTTCTTTTTCAGATAGCACTTTCCTACTTATACATAAAGGATGGCTCAGCACTCCTTAAGAGTAGGGATGGTGGAAGAATTCTGAACATCTCAATAGAAAAGAATATGCCCTTATTCCTACTCCATAAAAATCAAAGAAATTTATAACATATGGGAAGAACCAACATGATAAGTATAATCGATAAGATTAATTTAGTGGTAGTAAGACAACAAAATCATGTTATTGATTATGTCCCCTTTTCCTTTTTCTTATCATTACTAAACAACTTTCTTAAAAATGACGATTTATTTTGATTTTATGATTACAGTAAGATTTAATTTGTATGATTGTATATAAATAGTATGTTTTCCTTTAGAAGAGTCATCAGAAATCCTCAAAATGCTAATCTAAAACAAAAAAACAAACCACTCAAAAGGTGTTGTTCCTTTAAAAAGAACATCAGAAACAATCTACAGAACTGTTGTTCATTTCGAAAGTAACAACAAAAATATATGAAACTGTTGTTCCTTTCAAAAGGAATAGTAGAAGTGATGTTCCTTTAGAAAGGAACAACAAAAACTCAAAAAAAATGAAATAAATAGAATTTTGAAAAAAACAGAATTCCATGAAACAACAACAAAAACTCAAAAGAAACGAAATAAACAGAGGTTTGAAAAAACAGATTCCATAAGACAAACAATCCAAATAAATGTACAATATTTATGTACAAAATTTTAAAAAAATAAATGATTTAATAAATGGGTGCCGAGGAGGAGTTATCCCCTTCAGCCAAAATTTGCATGGTAGAATCTTCCCGTAATTGTTGGTAGAAGGATTCTCGAGTAAGCGGTTTATGATACAATCGTACTCGATCACCATTTACTTTGAAGGAATGTCCAGATCCATCAATGGTGGTTAATGTAATAGTGCCATTTTCATGCACTTTTTTTATTTCATAAGGTCTGAGCCATCGTGTCTGGAGTTTCCCTAGGAAATCCTAAAACCTAGAATCATATAGGAGTGCCCAGTCTCCTTCGTGGAAGATCTTTTCTTTGATAAGGGCGTCATGCCATTTTTCTCTCTGTTGTTGAATTGACGCTGTGTGCTAAATAGAAGAGAGCCTAATTTCATCTAATTCATTAATTTACTACAGTCTTTTAGCCTGGGCTTCATTTAAATCTAGACCCACCTTTTGGGCTGTTCTTAATGCTTGAATTTCAAATTCTATTGGAAAGATGGACTCTTTTCCAAATACCAATTGATATGGAAAATATCCCATAGTGGGTCTCCACGTTGTTCGGTATGCCCACAATGCTTCTGGAAATCTGTAGGCCCAATCACGTCTGTGTGAGGCAACAATTTTGTTAATATAGATTCAATCACTTTGTTCATGCTCTCTACTTGGCCATTTTCCTGTGGGTGGTATGGGGTTGTAATCTTATGCTGAATGTGGTAATTTTGTAGTGTTTCACCTAGTTTATTACCTACAAACTGCGGTCCTCCATCTGTGATTATGTCCCTTGGGATGCCATATCGCACAAAGATTTGGAAAAGAAACTGTATTACAGAGTCTTCTGTAGTTTTTAAAAGTGCCTCTACTTCAACCCATTTAGTGACATACTCGGTTGCAACTAGGATGTATGTTTTTTGGTTTGATGGGGGGCTAATAGGGCCAACAAAATCAAGGGCCCAAAATTCAAATGGTTCAATTACTAGTTGAGGGTTCAAAGTCATTTCATCAGACTGCCCAAGGCGACCTGCCCTTTGGCAGCTATCACAGGCCTGCACAAATTTTTTGGCATCTTTAAATATGGTAGGCCAATAATAGCCTGTTCATAAGACCTTATGGGTAGTTCTACAATATACAAAATTCCCACCACACTGCCCATCATGGCATGCTTTCAAAATATCAAATACCTCTTCCTCTCGGACACATCTTCTTATTTGCATATCTGCCCCTATGTGAAATAGGTAGCCCCCAATCCAAGAGAATCGGGTACTACATTGTATTATCTATTTTCGTTCATTAAGGGATAGATGTTTAGGTAGTTTACCTATTGAAAAATAATTTTCTATATCAGCATACCATGGGGTTCTGACAATAAAAATGAACAAATGTTCAGCTGGGAAGTGGTCTTCAACTGCTTCTGTGTCTGTTGGATTTCGCATTCTTGACAGAAAATCAGCTACAGTGTTCTCTTTTCCAGGTCGATCTTTGATTGTAATGTCAAATTCCTGCAATAAAATCAACTATCTTCTCACTCTTCCATTTTTAATAGGTTTATTTGCTAAAAATTTAATGGTAGAGTGATCAATATATAGTACTACAGGATACCCAGTTATATAACGTCTAAACTTATTTACAACATGTACTACAGCTAAAAATTCCTTCTCAGTTGTGGAGTACTAAAAAGGTATGCTTTTGATGATTAGTTCAGTGGATTTTTAATAGAATTTATGAACCTTTTTGTATCACGAATTTGGAAAATAATAAGGAACTATAACAAAACATGTTAGAATTGACATGCAAGACTTAGCCGCTGATAATGGTTATTTTATGTACAAGAAAAGGAGAAAACAAGGAATTTCCGCTCCAAAGGAAAGGATAAAGTCGAGATAACTGCTGTCCCTCTGGACGAGAACCGAATGCAAACAAGGATAAACAGATCGAAGCAAATCGGCCCGGAAAAGGAGGTGAAGACACCAGCTCGGCGCAAAAGAAAAGACAGGATGAAGAGTTAACGGTTTGGTTAATCCCTCAGGATCTTCGATCCTGAGGGATCGCTGCTTTATTTATCTTGTCACTTAGACATCTCCGCCGTCACCTTTATATAAAGGGACAACACTGTTAGCTTGAAAAGGGAAGATAGAGAATACGCTTTTATGTAATTTTCTGTAAGACATCAGCTTTGTTTATTAAGTTTCGTTGAGAACTGGTTCAATGTATTTTCGACCGATGCATTAATAAAATCTTGGTGATTATTTCATCTCTGCGTCTGGATTAACTTCAAGCGGTGTATCCTTGGAGGCTAAGGGCCCGTCCCCGGAGGACACTTGCTTCTGTACCATTACGACTTGATTTCTGTGTGGTTTGTTTATTATTGTTATTTGGTAATTTTATATGCTTTACAAAGTTCATATTACATGCTCTGTTAAAGATTGAATCATTGAGGTTTTTACAGACAAGAATCATGTGTTGACCCTGCACCAAGTTATTAATCCTTTTCAGAGTTAATTGCATGTTCTTACTGTTTTTGTTACAGAGCTGTTATATTGAATATTTGCGTCATACATTTTTTGAGGCAGTGTCTTTATAATCGTTGGATTCAGTAACAATAGCATTCTATTTGAAAGCACAATCGTATTTCCGTTGATGCAGATTGTTATTCCAATGTATTGTGCGCGTTTCCGATTTATCAGTATTGTTCCATAATTCATTAATCGTTATTGCTGTTCCATTAGTGCAATTTGTGTGAATTGCCGTTAGAGTGAAATAATGTTATTTGATTGCAAAGAGTGCATTTGAGTTAATGGATTAAGTTTGGTTAAAACCCGTGGGACTTAGTTATTTCCATTGCTGTTCCATTTTAGGTTTGCTGTTCCATTTCAGAATTGCTGTTCAATCCTTTACTTGCTGTTCCATTTACTTGCATTTGGTGTGAGAGATGATCTAAGGCTGTAGTGAGTATTGGCAGTCCCTGTCTAGCTCCCAGGCTCATGATCTATGCTCTGGTTTCCTTTCCATCAGTTTCCGAAGGGATGGGTTATCACTGCCGAACCCTTGACTGATAAGCTGTTGAGTTTTCTGAGTGTGTGATTTATTCTTTGAAGTAATTTAATTGTAGTCAAGCATCCGTTTACTCTTGTATTTCTTAAGAAATGTACTAATAGCATTAATCTGACAAATGATAGCCTCAGATTGAGTCACTCTTTGTAATAACAAAACGCTCCCGGATTGACATATTAATGTGAGGTAATTAGAGGTGAAAGAGACCCTTTTTATAGCTCCGCATTTTGGCACCGTTGCCGGGGAAAGAGTGTAGCCATTTGTCTTTCTCAGAGTAGTGTACGAGCCTGCTAGGGAGGAGTTGGATCCTAAAAACGGAAGGTAAGAACCTACGTGCGGAGCATGTAAAAACCCTGCTCCACTATCCGCTTTCCTAACAGATTTGTTTTTGCTTTGTTTGAATAAAAGTTGGTAGTTCATTTTTTTTTGAGTGCATGACTAAGTATAAAAGGCCAGAAAAGAATACCAAACCCCCATCCAAGCCTGAAAAAGCTAAGGGGCCGGTGACCCTTGCCCGAACGACCTTCATAGACAAAATCTATAAGAACGCAGAATCTCAGCCATCAGTAGGCCCCAGGAAAAACATTTCTAAACCGCCTACTAGTTCCCTTCAGGCCATAGGATCACCATCTGTAGCCTGTGCTGAGGTGCATAGTCAAACTGAAGAGCAGGACTTTCAAGAAATTGAAAATTCTACTCCAGAATTATTGCAGGAAGGGAACTCTAGAAACTTTTGTGAAGGAGAAGGAGAAACAGGGGAAACCAAGGAACCAAAATCCCCTATTGAGACAAATCAACCTTTAGATAGCCCAGATAAGGGGAGTGCTGCAAAAGTCATTGTTGAAGGAATTCAATCTCCTCAGACACCTGGTATTCCCATTATTCAAGATAAAGGAAGCACAATTAAAAATATCCCTGTCAAAACCGTTCCCACTCAACCTAGGAATACCCTCGTAGATATCCCAGAAGGTTATTGGCATATATTTGATCCCATGGCTCAAAACCAGCCAAATGCTCAAAACCAACCAAATACTCAAACCTCTACATTACAATATCCTATAGTGGATTCTGCAGCAAATGCACCCATGAAAGCTATCCCTCTTCAGCATATCCCTACATTTCACGGACTCACATCAGAAGATCTGGATGCATTCTTATTCGAATTCGATGTGTTATGTAGGGGGTACGATTACACCACCGATCCCCAAAAATTGAAATTATTTCCCTCTACATTAAAAGGGGCTGCTTTAAGATGGTTTATGGGGCTAGGTGTCGGGGTTATCAACAATTGGGATCAAATGAAAGAATCCTTCTTAAAAAAATATCAGGATTATTGTAGGTCTAGAGAATTAAAAGACGAAATATTTCAAATGTCAGCTAGACCGAATGAAACATTAGAGGAGTATGTGGAACGTTTTCAGTACAACCTACAAAGATCTCCTTATGCATCGCTACCTTTACCTGATAATGTGTTAAAAACTGCATTAATGAGGGGCATGAAGGAACAATGGATTGAAACATTAAACATTATGGGAAAAGGGGATATTTATCAAGAGAGTTTTGCTGACATTATTGATTTGTGTATCAGGAGTTAAAGAAGCAGCACAAGAATAAAACCGACAGAATACGATCGGTTTGCCAGAGATAACAAAGTATCAGCAGAAGGAGTAACACGCGCAGAAATTGGAAATTTATTAGAAAATTTTAAAACCGATATTATGGGGACACTAACTACACAACTTGATATGGTGCAGGCTAAACAGAAGCAGCTGGAGGCAGAACAGAATTTGGCAATCTTCTGCCCCCGATGCAGAAAAAAACATAGCCACAAGGAGTGTCCACTGGATAAAGTCCAAATATGCGCCATCTGTACAAAAGATCACCTTACGAAAAGCTGCCCCTCACTTCCTGGATTGAAAGCGGTATATAAGGAAGTAGAAGAAGAACCAGAATCGGTGAATTCGATCAACCAGCGCCGCCAGTGGCAGCCGAGACAACCTGGTATGTTTCCAGACTCAACCTCTTTCTTTCAAAACCCACAGTATAATGCTCAACAATATGGTATGTGGAAAAATCAATCTCAACCCCCATTTACAAACTGGTCACCACAATCGTTTCCTTCTTCAAACCCATGGCTGAATCAAACAAGCCAATCTGGTTGGCCGAATTTCCCTTACACTCCACCATATTGGCAAAATGGCCCATATCCTTCACAATGGACTCCCTCTACTTCAAAAAGTTCACCTTGGCAGACAAGCTGGCAAAGACCGATGTACCATCCAGCTGGAACTATTCCGCTCCCTCAACCTACTCTGCCAGCCTTACAACACCCCAGTCTAACCTGAGACCGCAACTCCCAACCCAACCCGATCCCAATCCAAATAACAGACAGGTCCAATCTATTCAAATCATAGAAACACCAGAAATAGGACCTGACCTGAGAGAGTGCAATGATCTTCAGTTAAGATCTGGACGTGTAATTGAAACTGAGGGAGATAAAACAGTTCATATTGAAGATCAGTTACCCAGAGAACATCAGTCACAACAAGAGGATGTAAATAAGCAGCAAACTCATAATCAAGCAACCACATCCTCTCCTCCATTCCCAGAACGATTAGCCATACCACGACCCATACAATATCCTGACTTTGACATTCTGGGAGAATTACAAAATATGTACATAAAAATTCCATTCCTCCAAGCCATTCAAGACATTCCCATATACGCAAAAACTATCAAAGAATTGTGCATAAAGAAACCAAGGAGGAATATAACAAATAATCCAAGAGTCCAAGTAGTCGGAACTTTATCTGATCTATTGTCCGGAAAAGAAACACCCCTTAAATATGAAGACCCCGGGAATCCAATTATAACTGTTCAAATTTATGGTCAGACCCTGTCTAATGCCTTAGTTGATTTGGGGGCTGCAATTAATATTTTAACAACCACAACCTGCTAAAAGCTCGGCATTACATCTGTAGAACCCACCTCTACTCTGTTAGAATTGGCTGACCGATCTGTGGTTAGACCAGAGGGCACTCTACATGATGTCATGGTCTCTGTAGAATCCTGGGAGTATCCAACCGATTTCCTGATAATTAATCCAAAAACCCGACTTGATGGACATCCACTAATTTTAGGTAGACCTTGGCTTGCCACTGCCGATGCCTACATTGGTTGCCGGCAGGGAAATATGACCATAACCAGAGGACCGAATAGAAAAAATTTAGTTCTATATCCTCCAGCGCAGCCAAGTGTCACAATGATGAAAACTAATAAACACCCTGTATCATACCTTACTGATAACATCAGATCTCCATTAACTATACAAGAGGCACTCGATTTTAAAGATCAAACAGAAGACGATTCCATTAATAATTTCATTACTCAAACTGAACCTCGCACACTGTGTCACATGATAGAAGCAGCATTTGATAACGAATTGGAAGAAGATCCCTTGAAAGATATTCATGACCAAACGATACCTGTTACTTCTGTTGCACATAGTAAGACTGTGGAAATTGCACCGGGGAAAACCTTAAACATCAATGCTAATCTCACACCTGAACAGGAAACTAAGCTCATCCATTTGTTAACAAAATATCAAGAAGCCTTTGCATGGGATTACCCTGACATGAAAGGAATTGATCCCCAGTTATGTACACACCACATTTATATAGAAAAAGATGCCAGACCTGTGCGTCAGCCGCAAAGGAGACTTAATTCTCATCTAAAAGATGTCGTAAAAACTGAACTTCAGAAACTTTTAGATGTTAATTTTATCTACCCTATTTCTGATAGTAAATGGGTCTCTCCGCTTGTGGTGGTACCAAAAAAGAACGGAAAATGGAGAATTTGTGTGGATTATAGGGAACTAAACAAGGCAACACAGAAAGATCATTTTCCTCTCCCTTTCATAGATCAAGTATTGGATACTTTAGCAGGAAAGAAGTTATTTTCTTTCCTGGATGGCTTCAGTGGATACAATCAGATTCAGATTGCCCCTGAAGACCAGGATAAAACTACTTTTACTTGTCCCTGGGGAACATTTGCCTATCGAGTTCTACCTTTTGGCCTATGTAATGCTCATGCCACATTTCAGAGGGCTATCCTTAGCATTTTTGCAGATTTAATAAATGATGGACTTGAAGTTTACATGGATAACTTTACACCATATGGAGATGATTTTGATCCAGCTCTAGACACCCTAGAAAAAGTCCTACAACGCTGCATTGTTACCAGGCTTTGCTTAAGCCACGAAAAATGTTTTTTGATGATGACTGAAGGACTTATCCTAGGACTCTATGTTTGAGCAGCCGGCATTCAGGTAGACCCGGCCAAAATCCAAATAATTTTGCTTATTCCCACTCCTACTACTCAAACAGAGGTACACAGCTTTCTTGGATTTTCCGGTTATTACAGACGATTTATAGAACATTATTCGCACATTGCTGCTCCTTTATATGCACTAACTGGTAACGTTGATTTTCTTTGGACAGACAAATGTGACCGTGCTTTCGAGGATCTAAAGAAGCTTGTATCCACAGCCCCAGTCCTTCGAGGACCAAACTGGGACCTACCATTCCAGATATCATCTGATGCCTCAGATACAGCCATTGGCGCAGTCCTTGGGTAGGAAGAGGATAAAAAACCATATGCTATCTATTACATCAGCAAAAATTTATCCCCTGCTGAATTGAATTACACTGTTATTGAAAAAGAATTCCTAGCTGTAATACATGCTGTCAATAAATTTAGACATTATATTACAGGCTATCCTGTTATCTTGTATACAGACCATTCTGCTATAAAATATTTAGCAAATAAGCCCGTCACAAATGCCAGAGTAACTCGATGGTTAATCTTATTGCAGGAATTCGACATCACGATCAAGGACCGGCCTGGCAAAGAAAACCCTGTAGCCGATTTTCTTTCGAGAATACCAAAATCAAGCGATGCAGCAGCAGTTGAAGATCAATTTCCGGATGAACACCTGTTTGCTGTTGCCGTTCAAACACCCTGGTATGCTGATGTTGCTAACTACCTCGCAGTAGGTAAATTACCAAAACATTTAACTCCTAATGAGCGCAAGCAGATTATTCAGAAAAGTTCTCGATTCTCGTGGATTGGGGGCTATTTGTTTCATACAGGAGCAGACATGCATATCAGGCGGTGTGTTAGAGAGGATGAAATATTTGACATCCTAAAAGCCTGTCACGATGGACCATGTGGGGGGCACTTCGCTGAGCGTAGAACGGGACATAAAGTATTGCAGACAGGATATTACTGGCCTACGATCTTCAAAGATGCAAAGAAGTTTGTCCAAGCCTGTGACAGCTGCCAGCGAGCAGGACGACCTGGTCAAGCGGATGAGATGCCTCTGAAACCACAGTTAGTCATCGAACCATTCGAGCGATGGGCTCTTGATTTCGTTGGACCCATCAACCCCTCATCAAATCAGAAAACATATATTTTGGTGGCAACAGAATATGTCACCAAATGGGTTGAGGCAGAAGCATTGCCAAGAGCCACAGAGGACTCTGTCATACAGTTCCTGTTCCATCTATTTGTTCGTTATGGCCTTCCTAGGGAAATAATTATAGATGGAGGACCACAATTTGTTGGGCATAAATTAGCTGCAACACTAAACAATTATCACGTCCAGCATAAAATCACTACTCCATATCACCCACAGGCGAATGGGCAGGTAGAAAGTAGCAATAAGATAATAGAATCAATCCTAACGAAAACCATTGCGTCACATAGGCGTGATTGGGCTACCCGACTACCTGAAGCACTCTGGGCCTATAGAACCACATGGAGGAGCACCACCGGTTACTCACCTTATCAATTAGTGTTTGGAAAACAACCCATTTTTCCCATAGAATTCAAAATCCAAACATTACGGACAACACAGGAAGTTGGCCTAGATCTAAGCGAGGCACAAATCAATCGACTGCAGCAGATCAATGAATTAGACGAAATTAGGCTCTCTGCATTACAAAATACAGCATTAATTCAACAGCAGCGAGCTAAATGGCATGATGCGCTCATCAAAAACAAAGTCTTCCACGAGGGAGACTGGGCTCTGTTATACGACTCTCGGTTTCAGGACTTCCCGGGAAAACTTCAGACTCGATGGTTGGGACCATACGAAATCCAGAAGGTGCATGACAACGGAACCCTTACTCTAATTACCATTGACGGTTCTGGATATGCATTCAAAGTAAATGGCCACCGAGTCCGTCTCTATCACAAACCACTCACTCGGGAATCCTTCTGCCAGCAGCTACGCCGAGACACTGATATGGAGATCTTAGGAGAGGAGGAGAAATCTTCCTCACCTGTAATTCATTAAGGGTTCATTTCTTTTTGCAATTTGTACATAAGTTCTTGTTTTTGAGTGATTCTTGTACATAAGTTTGCATTTAAATATTTTCTTGTCATTTTTTTGCTGTTCCTTTTCTTTCACAAAGTTCGATTTTTGCCCTTCTAAAAATAGCATTTGCGTGTTTCTTATGATGTTGGTTTTGCTTGTTTTGTTGTTCCTTTTGCTGTTCCTTTTCTAAAGGAACAGCATTCGGGATCTCTGCTGTTCCTTTTTCAAAGGAACGGCATTATTACGTTTTCTGCTGTTCCTTTTGGTTACCACCGTTCCCTTTTCTTCAAAGAAACAACGTTCTTTCATTACTATTGTTCCTTGTTGGCATTTAGAGTGTTTTTATAGTATTTTTATTTTTGCCGTTCCTTTTCCAAAAGGAACGGCATTTGCATTTTTGCTGTTCTTTTTTTCTATCATCCGTCGTTGTTTCTTTTTCAAAGAAACACCTCTAGCATACTTTTGCTCTCCTTGTGAAACAGCTTATCCCTATTGCTGATCTAAATTGAGAATGCTTCTTGCCCGTCTTCTTTCTAGTCTTTAAAGATACAGCTATGTATTTGTGCAATGAAATATAAAATCACAACATACCGAAATCTGCAAACCATAAATCGCTATATCTATAAGGCTTTGCATTAGTAAGAGGACAAATGGAAGGACATACTTATTTCTTACCTTTTGTTGACATGGTTTTACTAATTTTTCCCTGATTGGTTATCTTTATCATGCTGATTCCCTTAATTTTTTTTTATTAATACTTGGGAATAAGAGCAAAGAGCTTATATCTTCCTATTGAGATAATAAGACTTCTTCCACCATTCCTACTCTTAAGGAGTGTTGAACCACCCTTTGTGTATAAATAAGGAAAAGTATTCTATAAAAAAGAAAAAATATGTGAACATGATATGTGAAGTGTCAAATGCAGGATAGGGGTCTCATCGAGAGCCAGCCTACCATGATCATGGGGATGGAAGTGAAGTGGCATTCCCATTATGGCCACCACACCAGGGATATGGTCCAAAAGGTATATCAAATAAACGAACCTTGGAACAGGAGGTCTCATCACGAGCCAGCCTGCCCACGTTTTGCTCCTTCCTCGTGAATGGCATTATGGTTAACTGGTCACCAAGCCAGCATAATGGTCTACATTTTGACATAACAACATTCCTAAGTATACACAAAGGATCATGGTTCAGAGGGTGAAAAAACAACTCTGCCAAGGTTATGGACACCTGTTGGCAGCAGAGTACTGTTAATGGTATTGAAGTCACCTTGCTTACACCAATGGGTAAGATACTAATACTCTTTTGTTTCTTATATCCTAGGAACTAATCATATGTCATTTCCCGATTTATACATCGCATGAACATTTATCATTACCAATCATGGCAACGAAAGTGACCATGACCACTTGAGATTTGGCAAGTACGATACATGTCTTATCCATCAGCCTCATATCATAACACAACAGCCTCTTATATAATACGCGATCAATTCTCCGCCTCGATTTCGGTAATTCGTTGTCCTTTTCAACATGGCATAATTCCATATGCTGTTCCTTTCTGACTTGATTGCAGACCGGGTTCCGCTCCTTTATTTGCCGGCTGGGACAGCCTATCACACTGCGGGGGGGGGGGAGGTTAACCTCATCATTCCCTGTATTACGTGTCAACTCACCATTCGGGAAAACTAGTATATGACGGTTTGGCATATTTTAACGGCATGGCATTTCTATTTTCATACAAGTTGCTTTCTGTTTCACTATTGCATACTCTGTGTTTTCTTTCTCGAAACCTTGCGATTATCATCCTCTCTCTGTTTCAAACAGAAAACGTTTTTGCTGTTCCATTTAGAATTCGTAGTGAAACCATGGGAGGAAGGGAAATTCGAAGCGAGCCTCAACAGTTGACGATCTCCGCTGCTGCCCGGGAGATCCTGGAAAAAGCAGGATGGTTGAATTATTTCAATCGCCTACAGGAGTCTAATGAAACAGTAGCGATGGAATTTTTGCAGAACCTACAGGATGATCACTCCATAGTAAGGGGGAAGCGGATAGCGGTCACCGATGACATAATTGCAGAAGTTTCAGGACTACCAGCCACCGGACCGGTATGGACATTAAAAAAGGAACGATTACAGAAGGTCATGGAAATTTTCCAGGACGAAGGCCAGAATTTGACAATTAAGGGGAAGGGAGTTCTGCCAGCAACCCTAGGAGAACCCTGGACGGAGCTAGCAAGAACAGTACAGAGCTACATTACCTGCGAAGGAAGGAAAGACGTGGTAAGACCACGACATCTTAAACTTTTAGCTGTTTTAAAGCAGAAATGCTCTGTAAATTTACCTGCACTCCTGAACTCCTTACTGCATGATGCTGCACAAAGTATAAAAAAGGCACAGCACGTAGAGTCAGTCGTTAGTCACCATGGGTTGATACGACTAGTTGTTAGTTATGGTCTCACCCAGCAGCAGAGCAGCTGGGAAGAACTAATTGCAATGATTGAGGGGGGATTGACCGAGCCATCCCCAAAACGTAGAAATTCTATAAGCACACCAGAGTGTCCGGAAAAACGCAGAGGATTAGTACAGCAGGAACCTGTTGCTAGTACATCGGAACGACCAGAGATATCTCAGGAATCGGCAAAGCGCAAGCATGCCATTGATCCACCCGAGCAACCAGAGGAACCCAGAAAATCAGCTCGGTTAGCTCAGATGAGAGGAAGCATAGATAAGCCTAGAAAATCAGCCCGGTTGGCTCGGATACGAGGAAGGCTGGAAAAGCTCCAGGGAAGCACCAGCCAACCAGTGATAATTGAAGACGAGCAACCCGAAGAAGAAGCAGCCGAGCCTTCGGGAACAAAAATAGAAGCAGAACCTGAACAGGAGGAAGAAGTGGGACAGCAGGAAGATAGCCCATTACAAGACCTACTGGGAGATGATGACTTGGCCGCAGTCCTAGCCAATATGAGTAAGTATGGCCAACCTTCTAATCCAGAGGACCCCCACGACAAACCCCAAGAAGAAAACATGCCTGTTTATGATGAAGAGGAGGAAAATACTGAACGGGAACAATCTGTTCCCAGGTCACAAGAGGAAATTCTAGAGGGAGTAGGAGCAGAAACAGCATTTGCTCAGGAAGAGACAGAACCAGTCGAGGTTCCTACCCCAGAATAGCCAGAGCAGAATAGTGAGGAAGAACCCCAAGAGGAAGATTTAGCAACTGGTCATGATCCAGTCCGCAGCAGATAGACTGCTGTTCCTTCGAATGAAACGCTCGAAATTAAGAAGTTGCGGATGGAACGGAGTAAATTGTTGAATACGATAACCCAGCTCAGACAACAAATTAGGATTCTGAAAAAGAACCAAAAGGTAAGAAAGACCGGAGGGAGGAAAAAGAAGGCCAACAAGCAGCCTGCTGTTCAAAACCCTACTGAGAATCCAGCTGCCGTTCCAAATGATGTTGAGGAACGGGAACAGACGGATGTTCGCGTTAAAACAGAAAAGGATGATATAAGGATCAGTGACAAGCAAATTCAAACAGAGGCACCACCCTCAGGGGTAATAAGGGTTCTGAACTCTAAACAACATAATAAGAAAGTTCAGGTAAAACTCCCGGCCTCCACTGACCTATGGAAAAAAGATCCGAAGACAAAAACCTTGCATAAGATGGTGAAGCAAGCCCAGCAAGAAGCCGAGCAACTTAGAGAGCAAACGGTTCCCCGAGAAAAATATGAAGAGTTACAGCAACAACTAAGGGACGTCAGTCAATCCAAAAGCCAGGCCTTTGAAGGGTGGAAAAAGGAACAAGAGGAAGTTGCACAGGTAACCCGTAGACTAGATACTGTTATCAAACAGATGAATGACTTGTGTTCTTTATACAATGATGTCTTAGCATGTAGGGCTCCTGCTAAAAAATATGCTCTATTTTTATTAGAATGTTATTTACAATTAAAAATAAAAGCTGTTAAAGCAGGTGCCCCTATACAGATCAACACTGTCAATGACTTTATAGACTGCTGTAAACATCATGGAGTGAAAGTCCAGAGATTGTTGTGTGAACTTTATTTGCACGACCTTGTGTTAAGTCAGGAGATTGAATTAAACCCTGGCCCTTTCATTGGAGACATCCAATTCCAAGCATTCATTTCATTCGGGGTTAATCAGATTAAGTGGCTCAAAGCCTATGACACTTTCCAGAGTCAGGAAAATGGTCTAGATTTACGGGTTAGGGCTGAGCCTAGGAACCCAGTACAGTTGTGGAAAGCTCATAGAAATCTTATAAGGGCTCCTGGTGCCATTGAAAATTTAGGACCCATGCATGAGGCACTTATTCGGGAAGGGTTAGAGTATTTTCTTTCCATCAAAGACTTGGCTATTAATGCAGCCAAATTTCGATACCGAATCTCTGATCCAAACATCCAGCTCAGGGAACCATTTAAGTATGAGAACTTTGAGTTAGCTACCGACCGTTTGAACGTCTATGGCGAGAGCATTCTGAAAGCAGGATCATCCTGGTTAGGATATAGATTTCGCACTCCAATTATTTGGCACCCTGCACCCGGATACCAGGCCCTGTATGATATGCCTGAGGGGCAAACAGGTCAGTTCTTTGACTATCTAATCACTCAACATGGTTGTAGGCCTCCGCATGAGACTCCTTCTCCAACATATTCTCTCACTGCATTGCATGTCAACTACAATGTTTTCATGAGGACATGAAACAAGGTAAGCAGGGGGGTGTGTGGAGTACTAAAAAGGTATGCTTTTGATGATTAGTTCAGTGGCTTTTTAATAGAATTTATGAACCTTTTTGTATCACGAATTTGGAAAATAATAAGGAACTATAACAAAACATGTGAGAATTGACATGCAAGACTTAGCCACTGATAATGGTTATTTTCTGTACAGGAAAAGGAGAAAACAAGGAATTGCCGCTCCAAAGGAAAGGATAAAGTCGAGATAACTGATGTCCCTCTGGACGAGAACCGAATGCAAACAAGGATAAACAATCGAAGCAAATCGGCCCGGAAAAGGAGGCGAAGACACCAGCTCGGCGCAAAAGAAAAGACAGGATGAAGAGTTAACAGTTTGGCGAATCCCTCAGGATCTTCGATCCTGAGGGATCGCTGCTTTATTTACCTTGTCACTTGGACATCTCCGCCGTCGTCTTTATATAAAGAGATAGCACTATTAGTTTAGGGGAGATAGATAGATATAGAGATGAAGAATACGCTTTTATGTAACTTCTGTAAAACATCAGCTTTGGTTAGTAAGTTTCGTTGAAGATTGGTTCAATGTATTTTTGACCGATGCATTAATGAAAGTTTGGTGATCATTTCATCTCTGCGACTGGATTAACTTCAAGCGGTGTATCCTTGGAGGCTAAGGGCCCGGCCCCGAAGGACACTTGCTTCTGTACCATTACGGCTTTATTTCTGTGTGGTTTGTTTATCATTGTATTTGGTAATTCGGTATGTTTTATAAGTTCATATTACATGCTCTGTTAAAGATTGAATCATTGAGGTTTTTACCAACAGAATCGTGTGTTGACTCTGCATCAAGTTATTAATCCTTTTCGGAGTTAATTGCATGTTCTTACTGTTTTGTTACAGAGCTGTTATATTGAATATTCGTGTCATACATTTGTTGAGGCAGTGTTCTTTATAATCGTTGGATTCAGTAACAATAGCGTTCTATTTGAAAGCACAATCGTATTTCCGTTGATTCAGATTGTTATTTCAATGTATTGTGCGCGTTTCCGATTTATCAGTATTGTTCCATAATTCATTAATCGTTATTGCTGTTCCATTAGTGTGATTTGTGTGAATTGCCTTTAGAGTGAAAGAATGTTATTTGATTGCAAAGAGTGCATTTGAGTTAATGGATTAAGTTTGGTTACAACCCGCGGGACTTAGTTATTTCCATTGCTGTTCCATTATAGGTTTGCTGTTCCATTTCAGAATTGTTGTTCAATCCTTTACTTGCTGTTCCATTTACTTGCATTTGGTGTGAGAGATGATCTAAGGCTGTAGTGAGTATTGGCAGTCCCTGCCTAGCTCCCAGGCTCGTGGTCCATGCTCTAGTTTCTTTTCCATCAGTTTCCGAAGGGATGGGTTATCACTGCCGAACCCTTGACTGATAAGCTGTTGAGTTTTCTGAGTGTGTGATTTATTCTTTGAAGTAATTTAATTACAATCAAGCATCCATTTACTCTTGTATTTCTTAGGCACTGTACTACTAGCATTACTCTGACAAATGATAGCCTCGGATTGAGTCACTCTTTGTAATAACAAAACGCTCCCGGATTGACATATTAATGTGAGGTAATTAGAGGTGAAAGAGACCCTTTTTATAGCTCCACATCAGTCACAATATAATTTAATTCAGCAGGGGATAGATTTTTGCTAATGTAATAGATTTCATATGGTTTCTTATCTTCCTCCTACCCAAGTACTACAATTGCTGTGTCTAAGGCATCGGATGAAATTTGGAATGGGAAATTCCAATTTGGGCCCCTCAGCACTGGGGTTTTTGAATCAAGATCTTTCAGATCGTTGAAGGAATTGTCACGTTTATCTGTCCAAATAAAATCAACATTTCCAGTTAGTGCATATAAAGGTGCATCTATTCAAGAATAATGTTCTGTAAATCTCCTATAATAACCAGAAAATCCAAGAAAGCTATGTACCTTTGTTTGTGTGGTGGGTGTGGGTATTAACAAAATTATCTGAATTTTAGCTGGGTCCACTTGAATTCTAGCTGTTGAAATATAATTCCCTAAGATAACTCCTTCAGTCATCATCAGATGACACTTTTCATGGCTTAAACAAAGCCTAGTGTCAATACATGTTTGCAACACCTTTTCTAAATTTTCTAATGCTGGCTCAAAATCATCTCCATAAGGTGTGAAGTCATCCATATATACTTCGAGGCCTTCATTTATTAAGTCTGAAAAGATGCTAAGAATGTCCCTTTGGAATGTAGCAGGGGCATTGCATAGGCCAAAGGGTAAAACTAGGTAGGCAAATGTCCCCCATGGACATGTAAAATCAGTTTTGTGGTGGTCTTCAGGGGCAATCTGGATTTGATTGTACCCATTGAAGCCATCGAGGAAGGAAAATAATTTCTTTCCTTCCAATGTGTCTAATACCTGGTCAATGAAAGGAAGGGGAAAGTGGTATTTCTAGGTTGCCTTGTTAAGTTCACAGTAATCTACACATATTCTCCACTTTCCGTTTTTCTTTGGTACCACTACTAATGGAGAGACCCACTTGCTATCAGATATTGGGTAGATGAAATTAACATCCAATAGCTTTTGTAATTAAGCTTTCACAATATCTTTAAGGTGAGGGTTTTGTCTTCTTTGGGGTTGAAAAATGGGTCTCGCATCTTTTTCAATATAGATGTGGTGTGTACACAATTTGGGGTCAATTCCCTTCATGTCTAAGTAATCCCATGCAAAGGTTGCTTTATATTTCCGTAGTAATTGGACCAACTTCTCTTCTTGTTTAGTAGTCAGAATTTTGTTAATGTTTAGAGTTTTTCCCAACTCAATTTCTACAATCTTACCACTGTACACAAAATTAGTGGGTATTACTTGATCAAGAATTTCTTTCAGAGGATCTTCTTCTTCCTTATTATCAAATGCTTCCTTGATCATGTGACATTGTGGATGGGATCTGATTTGTGGTTTATTAATAAAACTATTGATGATATCATCCTCTGTTTGATCTTTAAAATCAAGAGCATTTTCTATAGTTAGAGGTGATCTCATATTTTCCATAAGATATGATAAAGGTTGTTTTCTTGTTTTGATTATTGATAGGCTTGGCTGGGCTAGGGGATATAAAGCTAAATTCTTTACATAGTTTCCCCTTGTTATTGTCATGTTTCCTTGTCGGCAACCAATATAAGCATCGGCAGTTGCCAACCAAGGTCTACCTAAGATTAACGGGTGTCCATCTAGCCAGTTATTTGGGTTGATAACTAGGAAGTCAGCAGGGTATTCCTGGGAATCTACAGATACCATTACATCTTGTAGTGTACCCTCTGGTTTGACTTCTGATCGGTCAACCAATTCCAATAAGGTTTTTGTTGGTTCTAGCGATATAATGCCAATTTTTTGACAGGTGGTGGTTGTTAGGATATTGATTGCTGCTCCCAAATCAACTAAGGCATTTGGAAACAGTTGCCCATGGATTTTCGCTGTCACTATGGGATTTCCTGGGTCTTCATATTTTATGGGTGTTTCCATTCCTGATAATAAGTCAGATAAAGTACCGACTATTTGGACAGTTGGATTGGTGGTTGTTCTCCTCTTTGGCTTCTTTATGCATAATTCCTTAATAGTTTTTGCATATATAGGGATGTCTTGGATAGCTTGGAGAAGAGGGATTTTTATACAATTTTTTTTAATTCTCCCAGAAGATCAAAATCAGGATGTTCTAATGGGAATTGTATGATTAATAGTTCTGGGAATGGTGGAGAGGAAGTTGTTACTTCTTGTTGATTTTGTTGTTGAACCTCCTTCTCTTTTTGTAATGTTTGTTCTATAGGTAACGAATCTTCAATATGAACATTATTGTTTCTCTCTATTTCTATTATACGCCCAGAACTTAAATGAAGGTCATTACACTCCCTCAGTTCAGTTTCTAATTCTGGGGGTTCCATTATTTGGACAGACTGAACTGGCTTATTGTTTGGGTTTGGGTTGGGCTGGGCTGGGAGTTGTGGTCTTAAGTTGGTTTAGGGGTTTGTATAGGGAGCTAGCAGTGTAGGTTGAGAGAGAGGGATTGTTCCAGCTGGCTGATTTGTAGGTCTTTACCAGTTTGACTTCCAGGCCTGACTCTGCGAAGTAGATGGGGACCATTGTGTTGGATAAGTATTGTTTTGCCAAAACGGTGGGCAGAAAGGAAAACTAGGCCAATTAGTTTGATTTGTTTGATTTCGCCAAGATGTTGTAGGGAATGTCTGTTGTGACCAATTGGGGAAAGGTGGTTGATTTTTCCACATTCCATTATATTACTGAGCATTGTGTTGAGGAGGCTAAAAAGAAGAAAATGGATCAGTTGGCATACCTGATTGTCGTGGTTGCCATTGTCGGCATTGATTGAGCAGACATACCACTTCTGATTCTTCTTCTGCCTCCTTATAAACTGCTTTTAGGCCAGGAAGTGAGGGATATCCTTCTATAGGGTGATCTTTCATGCAAATGGCACAAACTTTGATTACATCTAGTGGGCACTCTTTGTGGCTATGTTTCTTCTTGCATCTAGGACAGAATATCACCAATTTTTTCTCTACTTCTGCTTGCTTTTGTTTGGCTTGCATAGTGTCGAATTGCATTGTTAGAGTCCCAAGTATATCTGTCTTAAAATATTCCAGCAGGTTTCCAATCTCTGCACGAGTTACACCTTCATTAGATTTCCTGTTGTCTCCTGTAATCATATCACGTTCTTCTGATTTTAGCCTTGTGTTGCCCCTCGAACTCCTGATACACAAATCAATGATGTCAGAATAGCTTTCCTGATATATATCACCTTTTCCCATAATATTCAAAGTTTCAACCCATTGATCTTTCATTCCCCTAATTAATGTAGTTTTCAGCACATTATTAGGTAAGGGTAATGATGCATAAGGAGATCTCTGAAGATTGTATTGAAACCGTTCCACATATTCTTCCAAGGTTTCATTTGGTTTTGTTGTCATTTGGAATATTTCATCTTTTAGTTCCCGAGACCTGCAATAATCTTGATACTTCTTTAAAAACTTAGCTTTCATCTAATCCCAATTAGTTATGACACCCCCACCTAATCCCATAAACCATCGTAAGGCTTCTCCTTTTAATGTAGAAGGAAAGATTTTTCATTTTTGGGGATCGGTGGTATAATCATATCCCCTGCATAACACATCGAATTCAAACAAAAATGCATCTGGATCTTTCGATGTTAAGCCACGAAATGTGGGAATATGTTGAAGGGGAATGGCCTTCATAGGTGCGTTGATTGCAGTATCTACTATAGGATATTGCAACGTAGAGGTTTGTTGGGGTGTCTGCTAGTTCTGATTTTGGTTCTGGGCCATTTGGTCAAAGATGTGCCAATATTCTTCGGGGATCTCAATGGAATTTCTAGGCTGACTAGAAGGAGCAGGAATGGCTTTGACAACACTTCCCTGGTCTGTAACAATAATTATTCCTTGTTGACCTATTGTTTGAGGTGATTCATGACCTTGGTTTTGAATGAGTTTAACAACACTTCCCTTATTTGGACTGTTTATTGTTTGGGCTATTTCAATAGGATATTTTGGTTCTCATGTTTCTCGTGTTTCCCCTTCTCCTTCACAGAGATTACTAGAGTTCCATTCTTGAGGGGAAATTATGCAGGGATTCTCAATTTCTTGGGAATCTTGCTCAATTCCCTCTGTTTGACTATGTATCTTAGCAAAGGCTTCATATGGTGACTCTGTGGCCTAAAAGGAACTAGTAGGCTATCTAGAGATAGCTTTTATAGGTCCTACTGATGGCTGAGATTCAGTCCTTTTAAGGATTTCATTAATAAAATTTGTCTTCCCAAGGGTCACTGGTCCCTTAGGTTTTTCAATTTTAGGAGGAATTTTGTTTTGCTTAGTTGGATTATTCATTCAAGAAAACAATCCTTCATTCCTACCTAAAGAGAGAATCTTACCTAATTCTGCTATGAAGCAGGCTATGAGCAAGTGTGTTTCTTGCCCTGTGCACAAGTTCTTACCTTCTGTCTTTAATACCCAATTCCTCGCAAGAAGAAGAAAATTAATTGTGCATCACTCTTTGAAATGGCATACACTCTCCCTGGAAACGGTGCCAAAATGTTGGAGCATAAAAAGGTATATTTTAAACACCTAATTAGCCTACATTAATTATCAATCCGGGAGCGAATTTTTATTTCAAGAGTGTACTCTGTCTGAGGCTGCAATTAACTAATAGTAATGCTATGAAGATGTAGTACAAAATTCTAAATACAAGATTAAACGGATGCTTGTAAAGAAATCTAATTACAACAACATAAATGGAAATGATCTGAAATATTAACTACATCAATATGCAAAAAATTGATCATGGATACAGTAGCAATAACTCCTTCCCTTAGAAATCGATGCAACTGAAATCACACTGAGGCAAGATAACCAATCTGGGAACTTGGAAGCAGTAACCAGTGTCCTCTACAATTGGTGGTATTGTTCTTAAAGCAATCAAAATGAAATCAAACCAAAACTACTTGCTGATGAAAATAAATGAAAGGAACTTCCTCTAATAAAAAAATATGGAAAATAACAACAACTTGTAATTCCTATGCACACTTAGCAATTGGAAACAATCTATTTGCTAATCTGAATCTATGAATAAAAAATGAACAATAAATAGAAATGGAACAACAAGCATGAATTGAACAACAATTCTAGACTTAACGCAATCAAGAAACTAATCTTAATACTTCAACTCTGTCGATAGCTAATACCATGAAATAGTCAATCATAAAGAATCATAAACCAATAGAACAACAACTAGAATTGAATATAGAACAACAAAGCTTTATAAAGATAGCAAGGTAAATAAACAACGAATACACTTCTTGCAAATGATAAAATAGCAGTGCAGTTCGTTAACGCTCACAACGAATCTATATTCAATCAGACAACAATCAATCAACTTTGCAATCGTAATGAACTTAAACATAGCTTCACACAATAGTAAGCAAAGATTAGAAATACAAACAACAGGGAAATTCCACCAGAGCCGGGCCCTAAGCACCAGTGAAACACTGTTGGGCTACTTTAGAACTTGAGAGATGGAATGAAACACGTATTTTATATTAAACGAGCATAAAGTGTTACAAATACTGCTCTCTAAAGCTGAGAGTCAATGAAACACAATATTACAAAGGAAATGTTTTTAATACAAGAATTTCTGACCCCCTTAATCACTGAAGAAATTTCCTTATATATCAGACCCTGACGAACAAGACAAGGAATAAGATGAGGCTTGAACAATGATCCCTCAGGATCGAAGGATCCTGAGGGATTCACTTCCCTTATTTTAGTTATCATATGGTTTACTTTGACTGAAGCTGAGCTGTCCCATGCCTTTTCTTAGCAATGCATTTGGATTTCCTTGTTTTTGGAAAGATTTGGCCTAACGCTGGAGGAACAACAGTTGCATTCATCTCATCCTCGCCTTTGGTACAACTATTCACTTCCTCTAATTCCTGTTTTATCAACAAAAAGAAATATTTAGTCATATTTTTTCAATAAACATAAACCTTTCCAATTCTACCATAATTCTTATAATAAATCACCTTTCTACGTTAAAAAGGATTATGTCTACAGTAAAAGAATGAGAAAATACACAGTGATTTCATACCTTTTCAACTGCCCAACAGTTGGTCCATCCTCTCAAGACCTCAACCGTCCTTATTTTTCCCATTATGGACCGAATGGTGCCTAGTTTATGTATTTCCATATCAATATGATGAACAGGGCAACTCCCTTCGTTTTCCTGCTCCTAAGGCTTATCAGTATATTAACGGTTTTCTATCTGCCAAGGCTGGGTAAACTTCTAACCAACAAGGGAAGAAACTTCAAGGACAACCTTTGTTTTAGCAAGGATATGCTTCTGGCCGACAAGGACAACCCTTCCAAGGACAACCTTCAGCCCAACCAGGTTATCTATATGACCTGCAATGACAACCCTTACAGGGACAACCTTCGGGCCAATAGGGATTGATGTACGGTCTGCAAGGGCAGTCTTACAACCCTCAAGGTCAACCTCTGCAGTCTCACCCTGTGGTCCAGCTTGGGCAACCTCAAGGACCCACAAGGCAACCGGGGTATCAACCTGGACCATTGTATGGTCTTGGGGGGGAAATCCATCCTTCTCAACCATTGGTGCAACCTCAACAACCTCATCTTTCAATTGGTCAAAATGTTGCACAACCAGGGCCATCTTATGGTGTTGTCACAGGTCAACCTGGTTATCAGGCACAACCTAGCCCTCTTCTGCCATCAGGCCAACCTACTCAGTCGAGGTAGCCTGGGGTCCTTCATCAACCGAGTCAACCTGTTCAACCAGGACAACCTATTCAGCTAGGCCAACCTATTCAATCAGGGAAACCTGCACAGCCAGGTCAACCTGTTCAACCAAGACAACTTGCACAACCAGTTAACCCTGCTCAGCATCCAATATAGTTTATGCCACAGTTGAGCCCACCTGTGCACCCAACTTATCAGGCTCAGCAGGGTCCCACTTACCAGCAGCCCATTCGACCCCAAGGTGGATATTACCTTCAAGGTTAGTCTCAACCGGTTTACAACCCGCCCCAAGGTTCTGGTTATTACCTTCAACAGCCAGGCTACACTTATACTCCATAGTCAAATTCGTACATTGCTAAAACAGGGCCCACATATAATCAGGGTTAGTACCCTGGTTATCAACCCCCGTATATTGGTTTTCAGCAACCATATCAGCCCAATTATATGGCTTATACCCCCTATTGTCAGAGTTCTCCAGGACAGAACTAGTGGGGGTAGAGTTGTGCTCAACCAGGTTGGAGTACAGGTACAGGTCCTTATCGAGGACCCGACATGCCTTTTAATCCTCAGTTACCTTTTCTCACCATGTTAGAGTTACCGGACATATCCAAGTTGACCAATGATCTAATTCTTCATAATCCATATTAGCCTCCAGTTCCGACGAAGGTATGGGGTGACTGACCCAAATTTGAAGGAAAATCTGTGGAGGACCCCCAAGCACATGTCATGACCTACCACTTGTGGTGTTCTTCGAACTCTTGGGTAGATGACTCGATCTGTCTACGTCTTTTCCAGCACACTCTTACCGGCGCTGCTGCTAAATGGTACATAGAACTACCCCGTGGTATTTTTCAAGACTTTAATACTCTAGCTATGGCATTCCTGACACATTTCCAGTTACCAGTTCATTATGAAGCTGGGATGCATCTTCTGACATATCTAAAATAGGACAAAGCCACTCATATTTTAGATCATATTCATGAGTGGAAACGTTGTCGTCGTCTGATCAAGTTTGACATTCCTGATCAACTTCTAACTCACTGTTTCACTATCTCCATTGTCAACAAGATTGCAAAGGACATTGCTATGGGGGTATGTGTAACCGAAGAACAAGCCATCGCTCGTGCCCAGTACCTTCATTTACTGTACTCTCACTCTGGCATGTTATATGATACCTTGACTAATGCCCCATGGTCAGGGACCTCTAAAGCACCACCTACCCCATCGATTGATGGTGTTATTGGTTCCATCTCTCAAACTTCTCGTAAGTCTTCTAATGGGAAGCAGAAATCGAATTCTTCCAAAAATTCTGCTCGTCCTGCTACTTCAGATTCTGGTAAGACCGCGAAGGTCAATTCCGTTCAGGCTAATCCTACGGATAAGTCTTCCAAAGGGAAGAATAAGGGAAAAGGCAAGGCCAAATATGATGCCCTAAAACTAGAATCCTCCAAACCACGTGCTGATGATGGTTCGCAATGAAAACCGAAGTACCCTTGCCTGATCTGTGATGAAGACCACTACACCAAAGATTGTCCCCGATGATCCGAGTTTAGTGAAATTCTTAAAGGCTCTAAGGGAACTTCAGCAGTTCTTAAGGAACCTTTTCCATCTCAGCAGACCCAGATGGTCAAGCAGCCTTCACCATCTACACCGTTTGGGTCTCAAGTTTTCATGATGAATGGTGTTGCACCAGTTTCTATTGTCACTTGATCGAAGGATTATGCCAGATCACGTCAGGTAGCTGGGAAGGAAGTCGTTGATGGCCCGCCTCCCCAACCTGTCTCTGCTCCTCTGTAAATTGAGAAGCCCAGCACTGAACCCATTGTACGGCCACCTTCCAAAGGTGTTCTTCGAAAGTCTTCCTATAATCCAAACGCCCATGCTACTCAACATTACAGAATTGTTAAGGATTTGGCACAGGAACCCTCTGCAATTTCTACATTGGAAGTGCTTCAAAGTTACCCATCTCAACGAAAAGATCTATTATCTGCAATCGGTGGGATTGATCATGCCGATTTTAGCCTTCTCACCTTCGATCTAGATAATTTAATCCCTCGACTTCCACATCAGATTGCTCTTACTATACAAGTTGGTATCAACGGCCTTAACATTCAGAGAGCCATTGTAGACAAAGGTTCCTCTACCTGCATTATGTCATCTGCCTACGTGAAGGCCATTGGCTCTCCAACCCTTACCTAATCTCCCAATGCCCTCAAGGCATTCGATGGAAGGGAATAAAAACCCTTGGGTGTTATCACGATTCTACCAATCACATTACAAGGTAAGACAATCAACGTCGAAGTGGAAGTGGTTGATGCCAAACTCAACTAGAATATTCTACTTGGTCGCAGCTGGATCCATGCCATGCTATGCATTCCGTCCACCCTCTTTTGGCTTTTAAAGTTTCCACATGAGGGAAAGATTATTACTTTTGATCAGTTGTCTTTATTTACCTCGTCCTCCGAGAACAACGTGACATACATGGATCAAATTCCTAATCCCCCTGACAATGTAGGACCTTGGATTTTCAAGGACCCCATTCTCATGGGTATTTTTCCCATTCCACCACTAAATACCACTCAAGCCAACATGATCTCTAGGTCGGATGACCCATTGATCATCCCTTCTCCTGAACAGGTTACCTCTTTTGGAGAATCGATGCCTCTGACCCCAGTTGAAATTAATTATTGTGATATTGTTGTTGTTGGGCAGTGAAAAAGGTATGAAATTACTATCTATTTTCTCATTATTTTACCGTAGACATACTCCTTTTTGCCTTGGAAAGGTAATTTATTTTAAGAATTATAATAAAATTGGAAAGGTTTATGTTTAGTACAAAAATATGGCTAAAGTTTACTTTTTTTTGACAAAATAGGAATTCGATGAGGTGAACAGTTGTACCAAAGGCGGGGTTGAAACTAATGTAACTACTGCTCCATCAGTATTGAACCATATCCAGTCAAAGGAAAGGAGATTTGAATGAATTTCCAAGAAAAGGCAGGGGATAGCTCGACCTCGGTTAGAGTAAACAGGATGATAACTAAAGAAAGAGGAGCGAATCCCTCAAGATCCTTTGATCCTGAGGGATCGCTATTCAAACTCATCTTATTCCTTGAATTTTCCATCGAGACTTGATATAAAAAGCAATGTCCTTTAGTGACAGGGAGGGATTTAGTTGAAAGGATTTACATTTAAACATTTCCTCTGTAATATAATGTTTTATTGACTCTCGGCTTTGAGAGAACCTCCTCTGTAATGCTTTATGTTGGTTTAATATAAGACACGCGTTTTGTTCATCTTCTAAAGTTCTAAATTAAGCCCAGCAGTGTTTCACCAGCGCTAAGGGCCCGACTCTGGTGGAATCACTTCACTGTTTGTATTTTTAATCCTTGCTTACTGTTGGGTGAAGTGTGTTTAATGTTTATTTCAATTACATAATTGATTTATCGTTGTTAAATCAAATACAGAGTCATTGTTATTTCATCCTTTACAAGAAGCACATTTGTTGTTTAGTTATCGTGTTATCATTATAAAGCTTTGTTGTTCTATATCTGATTCGAGTTGTTATTCCATTAATTTATGACTTGTTATAATTGATTGTTGCGTGGTAAGTGGCTATCGACAGGATTGAAGCGTGGAAATCTAGTTGCTTGATTATCTTAGAATTGTAATTGTTGTTCATTGCATATTGTTGTTCCATTTTTTTTCATTGTTTATTCATATCTTCCGATTAGAAAATAGATGAGTTACAGTTACATGTTGTTGTTCCTTTCTAGATTCTGTTCCTTTTAGTTATTTTCATTAGCGTGCATATTGAGTTTTCTTTTATTTCGATTGCTTTAAAGATCACCAACTGTAGAGGACACTGGTTATCGCTTCCAAGTCCCCAGATTGGTTATATTTCATTGATTTCTAAGAGAAGGAGTTATTGCTAATGTATCCCTGATCGATATTTTGCAAAGATTGATGTAGTTTAGTTTTCAGAGCATTTCCTTTCATTATATTTCTTTACAAGCATTTGTTACGTTTGCAATTAAGATTCTGTACTACATCTTCACAGCATTGCTCTTAGATAATTGCAGCCTCAGACAGAGTACACTCTTGAAATAAAAATTCGCTCCCGGATTGATGATTAATGTAGGCTAATTAGGTGTTCAAAATATACCTTTTTAGGACCCAACATTTTGGCGTCGTTGCCGGGGAGAGTGTATGCCATTTCAAAGAAGTGATGCACAACTGATTTTCTTTTTCTTGTGAAGAATTGGGTATTAAAGACGAAAGGTAAGAACCTGTGCACTGGGCAAGAAACACACTTGCTCGCAGCCCGCTTCATAGCAGAAGCAGGTAAGCTTCTTTCTTTAGTTAGGAATGAAGATTTTTTTTCTTGAATGAATAGACCAACTAAGCAAAACAAAATTCCTCTTAAAACTGAAAAACCTAAGGGACCAGTGACCCTTGGGCGAACAACTTTTATTGATGAAATCCTTAAGAGAACTGAATCTCAGCCATCAGTAGGATTTAGAAGAACTAATTCTAGATAGCCTACTAGTTCCCTTCAGGTTTACAGAATCACCATCTAAAGCCTTTGCTAAGATACACAGTCAAACAGATGGAATTGAGAAAGATTCCCAAGAAATTAAGAATCCTTGCATAAGTTTCCTTCAAGAAGGGAACTCTAGTAATCTCCGAGAAGGAGAAAGGGAAACGGGAGAAACCAGAAACTCAAAATATCTTATTAAAGTCGCCCAAAAAATAAGCATCCCAGATAAGGGAAGTGTTTTTCAACTTATTCAGAACCAAGGTCCTCAGTCACCTCAAACGTAGGTCAACAGGGAATAATTATTATTCCAGACAGAGAAAGTGTTGTCAAAAGCATCCCTGCCCCTGCTCGACAACCTAGAAATTCCTTGGAAATCCCAGAGGGATATTGGCATATCTTCGATCAAATGGCTCAGAACCAAAATCGAAACCAAAATACACCCCAACAGACCTCTACGCTGTAATATCCTATAGTAGATATTGCAGTCAACGCACCTATGAAAGCTATCCCCCTTCAACATATTCCCACATTTCATGGCTCAACATCAGAGGATCCAGACGCGTTTTTGTTTGAATTTGATGTGCTATGCAGGGGATATGATTACACCACTGGTGCCCAAAAACTAAAACTATTCCCTTATACATTAAAAGGGGTAGCCTTACGATGGTTTATGGGATTAGGTGGGGGTGTCATAACTGATTGGGATCATATGAAGGCTTCATTTTTAAAGAAGTATCAAGATTATTGCAGGTCTCAAGAACTAAAAGATGAAATATTCCAAATGATAGCAAAACCAAATGAAACCTTGGAAGAATATGTGGAACGGTTTCAATACAATCTTCAGAGATCCCCTTATGCATCTTTACCCTTACCTGATAATATTTTGAAACCCACATTAATTAGGGGAATGAAAGATCAATGGGTTGAAACATTGAATATTATGGGAAAAGGTGATATATATCAGGAACTTTATCCTAACATCATTGATTTGTGTATCAGGAGTTCGAGGGGCAATACAAGGTTAAAATTAGCAGAACGTGATATAATTACAAGGGAAAATAAGATCTCTAATGAAGGTGTGACTCGTGCAGAAATTGGAAACTTGCTAGAATAATTTACGACAGACATACTGGGGACTTTAACAATGCAGTTCGATATTATGCAAGCCAAACAGAAACAAGCAGAAGCAGAGAAAAATTTGGCAATATTTTGTCCCAGGTGTAGGAAGAAACACAACCACAAAGAATTCCCGTTGGATGTGATTAAATTCTGCGCCATTTGTATGAAAGATCACCCTACAGAGGGATTCCCTTCACTTCCTGGCCTAAAAGAAATTTATAAGGAGGCAGAAGAAGAGTCAGAAGTGGTATGTCTGCTTAATCAACACCGACAATGGCAGCCGCGATAATCAGGTATGCCAAATGATCCATTTTCTTTTCAGCCTCCTCAATATAATACTCAACCATATAGTGGGATGTGGCAAAATCAACCACCTTTCCCCAATTGGTCACAATAGCCATTTCCTCCCACATCTTGGCCAAATCAAACAAAACAAAATAATTGGCCTAACTTTCCTTTCTGCCCACCGTTTTTGCAAAATAACTATCCTACACAATGGTCCCCCTCTACTTCTCAGATTCAGGCCTGGCAGTCAAACTGGAAAAAACCTACAAATCAGCCAGCCGGATCAATTCCTCTCTCTCAACCTACACTGCCAGCTCCTTATACAAACCCCCAGACCAATTTAAGACCGCAACTCCCAGCCTAGCCCAACCCAAACCCAAACAATAGGCCAGTTCAGTCTTTCCAAATAATAGAACCCCCAGAATTAGAAACTGAACTGAAGGAGTGCAATGATCTTCAATTAAGGTCTGGGCGCATAGTGGAAACAGAGAGAAACAATGATGCTCATATTGAAGATCCGTTACCTGTAGAATGAGCATTACAAAATGAGAAGGAATTTCAACAACAAAATCAAAAACAAAATCAACAACAAAGTCAACAACAAGTAACAACTTCCTCTCCACCATTCCCAGAACGATTAATTATACCATGTCCATTAGAACAACCTAATTTTGATCTTCTGGGAGAATTAAAAAATTTGTGTATAAAAATCGCTCTCCTCCAAGCTATTTAAGACATTCCTATATATGCAAAAACCATTAAGGAATTATGCATAAAGAATCCAAAGAGGAGAACAACAACCAATCCTATTGTCCAAATATTTGGTACCTTATCTGACTTATTATCAGGAATGGAAACACCTGTAAAATATGAAGACCGAGGAAATCCTATAGTGATAGTGCAAATCAATGGGCAATCATTTCCAAATGCCTTAGTTGATTTAGGAGCAACAATCAATATTCTAACAATTACTACCTATCAAAAACTTGGCATTACATCACTAGAGCCAACAACAACCTTGTTGGAATTGGTTGACAGATTGGTAGTCAAACCAGAAGGTACACTACAGGATGTAATGGTATCTGTAGATTCCTAGGAACACCCTGCTGACTTCTTGGTTATCAATCCAAAGAACCAGCTAGATGGACATCCGTTAATCTTAGGTAGACCTTGGTTGGCAACTGTCGATGCTTATATTGGATGCCGACAAGGCAACATGACAATAACAAGGGGAATCTATGTCAAGAATTTAGCCCTATATCCCCCAGCCCAGCCAAGTCTATCAATAATCAAAACAAGAAAACCACCTGCATCATATCTTATGGAAAATATGAGATCACCTCTAACTATAGAAAATGCTCTTGATTTTAAAGATCAAATAGAGAATGATATCATTAATAGTTTTATTAATAAACCACAAACTAGATCTCATTTACAATGTCACATGATCAAGGCACCATTCGATAATAAAGAAGAAGAAGATCTTTTCAAAGATATTCCTAATCAAACAATACCTACTACTTCTATGTACAATAGGAAGATTGTAGAAATTGAGCCGGGAAAAACTTTAAACATTAACAAAAATCTCACTGCTGAACAAGAAGAGAAATTGCTCCAATTATTACGAAAATACAAAGTAGCCTTTGCATGGGATTACCCCGATATGAAAGGAATTGATCCTCAATTGTGTACTCACCACATTTATATTGAAAAAGATGCAAGACCCATTTTCCAACCTCAAAGAAGACTAAATCCTCACCTTAAAGATATTGTGAAAACTTAATTACAAAAACTATTGGATGTTAATTTCATCTACCCAATATCTGATAGCAAGTCGGTCTCTCTATTAGTGGTGGTACCAAAAAAGAACAGAAAGTGGAGGATATGTGTAGATTACCGTGAACTTAACAAGGAAACATAGAAGGACCAATTTCCCCTTCCTTTCATTGAGCAGGTATTAGACACACTGGCAGGAAAGAAATTCTTTTCTTTCCTCGATGGCTTTAGTGGGTACAATCAAATCCAAATAGCCCCTGAAGACCAGGACGAAACTACTTTTACCTATCCATGGGGGACATTTGCCTACCCAGTCCTACCTTTTAGCCTATGAAATGCCCCTGCTACATTTCAAAGGAAAATTCTCAGCATCTTTGTAGACTTCATAAATGAAGGCCTCGAAGTATATATGGATGATTTCAAACCTTATGGGGATGATTTTGAGCCTGCATTGGAAAACCTAGAAAAGGTATTGCAAATATGTATTGACACTAGGCCTTTTTTAAGCCATGAAAAGTTTCTTATGATGATGACCAAAGGAGTTATCTTAGGGCATTATATTTCAGCAGCTAGAATTCAAGTGGATCCAGCAAATTCAAATAATCTTGTTAATTCCCACACCCACTACACAAATAGAGGTACGTAGCTTTCTTGGATTTTCTGGTTACTATAGAAGATTTATAGAACATTATTCTCGAATAGCTGCACCCTTATATGCACTGACTGGAAATGCTGATTTCATTTGGACAGATAAATGTGACAATGCCTTTAATGATCTGAAAAAGCTTGTTTTAACAGCCCCAGTGCTAAGGGGCCCGAATTGGAATTTTCCATTCCAAATTTCATCCAATGCCTCAGACACAGCAATTGTACCAGTACTTGGGTAGGGGGAAGACAAGAAGCCATATGCAATTTATTATATTAGCAAAAATCTATCCCCTGCTGAATTAAATTATACTGTGACTGAGAAAGACTTTTTAGCTATAGTTCATGCTATAAACAAGTTTAGACATTATATAACTGGGTATCCTGTAGTACTATATACTGATCACTCTGCCATTAAATTTTTAGAAAATAAACCTATTACAAACAGAAGAGTGACAAGATGGTGATTTTACTGCAGGAATTTGATATCACAATCAAATATCGACCTAGGAAAGAGAACCCTGTAGATGAATTTCTGTCTAGAATGCCAAAGCCAACAGATACAGAAGCAGTTGAAGACCACTTTCTAGATGAACATCTATTCGTTGTTACTGTCAGAACACCATGGTATGCTGATATAGCAAACTATTTCGCAATAGGTAAATTACCTAAACATCTATCCCTTAATGAATGAAAGCAGATAATACACTGTAGTACCCGATTATCATGGATTCGGGGCTACCTATTTCATACAGGTGCAGATATGCAAATAAGTAGATGCGTTAGGGAGGATGAGGTATTTGAGATCTTGAAAGCATGCCATGATGGACAATGTGGCGGACATTTTGCAGATCGTAGAACTTCCCATAAATTTTTATGAACAGGCTATTATTGGCCTACTATCTTTAAAGATGCCAAAAAATTTGTGCAGGCCTATGATAGCTGCCAAAGGGTAGGTCGCCTTGGGCAGTCTGATGAAATGCCTTTGAATCCTCAACTAGTGATTGAATTGTTTGAACGTTGGGCCCTTAACTTTTTTGGTCCTATTAGCCCCCCATCAAACCAAAAAACATACATCCTAGTTGCAACTGAGTATGTCACCAAATGGGTTGAAGCAGAGGTTCTTTCAAATGCTACAGAGGACTCTGTAATACTGTTTCTTTTCCAAATCTTTGTGCGCTATGGCCTCCCAAGGGACATAATCACAGATGGAGGACCACAATTTGTAGGTAATAAATTAGCTTAAACATTACAAAAATACCACATTCAGCACAAGATTACAACCCCATATCACTCATAAGCCAATGGCCAAGTAGAGAGCACGAATAAAGTACTTGAATCTATATTAACAAAAATCGTTGCCTCACATAGACGAGATTGGGCCTATAGATTGCTAGAAGCATTGTGGGCATATCGAACAATGTGGAGACCTACTACAGGATATTCACCATATCAATTGGTATTTGGAAAATAACCCATCTTTCCTATAGAATTTGAAATTCAAACATTAAGAACAACTCAAAAGGTGGGTCTAAATCTGAATGAAGCCCAGGCTAAAAGACTGCAGCAAATTAATGAGTTAGATGAAATTAGGCTCTCTGCTCTTCAGCACACAACATTAATTCAGCAACAGAGAGCCAAATGGCATGGTGCCCATATCAAAGAAAATATCTTCCATGAAAGAGATTGGGCACATCTATACGATTCTAGGTTTCAGGATTTCCCAGGGAAACTCGAGACACGCTGGCTTGGACCCTATGAAATACAAAAAGTGCATGATAATGGCACTATTACATTAGTTACCATTGATGGATCTGGACATTCCTTTAAGGTAAACGGTCATCGAGTACGATTGTATCATAAACCGCTTACCCGGGAATCCTTTTACCAACAGTTATGGGAAGATTCTACCATGGAAATTCTTGCTGAAGGGGAGAACTCCTCCTCGGCACCAGTTTGTTAAATCATTCCTTTTTTTAATTTTGTACATAAATAATTTTTCATTTTCTTGATTGTTGTTTTACGAAATTAATTTTTAATTTTTTTTTTTTATATCCTCTCTTCATTTCTTCATCGTTTGTTTCATGGAGTTCGGCTTCTTTAAAAAAAAAGAGAGAGAAAAAATTTATGTTTATTTCATTTATTTTGTTGTTCCTTTCCAAAGGAACAACACTACTGCTGTTCCTTTAGAAATGAAAAACAGTTCCCCAGAGTGTTCTTGTTGTTCCTTTCTAAAGAAACAACACTTCCGCAGAGTATTTTTGTTGTTCCTTTCGAAAGGAACATCAGTTCCGCAAATTGTTTTTGCTGTTCTTTCTAAAGGAACAACACCTTTTTGCATGAATTTTTTTTTTGTTTTAAGCCATCATTTTGAATTTTTGATCACTCTTATAAAGTCAAATATATTATTTATATACAATCATACAAATTAAAGCTTACCGTAATCAACAAATCAAAAGAAGTCGTCATTTTTTTAAGGAAATTTTCTAGTAATGATAAGAAAAAGGAAAAAGGGGCATGATCAATAACATAATTTTGCTACTTTATTACCATTGAATTAATCTGATCGATTATATTTATCATGATTGGTTCTTTCCCATATGCTATAAATTTCTTTGATTTTTATTTATGGAATAGGAATAAGGGCATATTTTTATTTCTATTAATATGTTCAGACTTCTTCCACCATCCTTACTCTTAAGGAGTGATTGAGCCATCCTTTATGAATAACCGAGGAAAAGTGTTGTATGAAAAAGAAAAATATTTACATATTTTATTAATAATCTTATGATTTTGCAGATGGAGGATAGGGGGTCTCATCAAGAGCTAGCCTACCGTGATCATACGGAAGGCAGTGAAGTGGCATTCCCATCATGGCCACCAAACCAGGGATATGGTCCAATAGAAAATTGAAAAATTCAAGAAGTATTTGGAACAGGAGGTCTCATCACGAGTCGGCCTGCCCACCTTTCACTTCTTCTCGGTGAATGGAATTGTGGTTTATCTGGTCATCAAGCCAGCACAATGGCCTCCATCATGATATTCAACAAAAATCACTTCCTCAGCATAAATAAAGGACAATGGTTCCCTGGGTAAGAAAGAAACTTTGTCAAGGTTATGGACACCTGTGGGCAATAGAGCTCTGCTGATGGTATTGGAGTCACATTTATACACATCAATAGTTATATTTAACCCTTTTCCTATATCTCTATTTAAATGTCAAATGAAAATATGAATCCTTTACCTTTACTTCCAAACCTATTATACATGAAAATCATTACAAATCGATCATATTAGTCTCAAATGGTAAATAATGCAATTTTACTTATTTTTATCTTATGCTGTCCCTTCTCCTCATATTTGAATCATTACAAAACGATTTTCTATCCATTACCGATTCATCACACGCATTGATTTCAGTAATTGCTATAATTTGATTGAAAGTATCATAATTACGCCTGCTTTTTACTGCTGTACTACTGCTGTGCCACACTTGCTTCTCTCAATTGATGGTCGAGGATGACCTATCATCCATTCGGGGGAGGCGGATGTCTGCATGCAGATCAAACCTCGAGATTTCTTTACCTATATGAGAACCAAATCCCTGCATTTTAGGAAATAACAAACTTTCAACGACATTATTCCAATTCACCATGCTGTGTTGTTCCATTGCGATTACTGTGTGTTGAGAAAAATTAACAGAGCATAGAGACGATGGGAGGATGGCCAATTCGCAGTGAACCACAGGTGATGATCGCTTTTGATGCTACACGAGCAATTTTAGAAAGACTAGGGTGGATTACATATTTCATGAGGATGCAACGACCCCATGAAACAATGGCCACCGAATTTTTATTGAACTTGCAGGAAGGATCCTCCATGGTCAGAGGAAGACAGATAGTTATATCTAACAAAATAATTGCAGAGGTGTCTAGCATCCCAGCGTAAGGGATTATTTGGACTCAGAAAAATATTAGGATTCGAGAAGCCATGAAGATTTTTCAAGATGACGGACAAATGTTAGTTATCAAAGGCAAAGGAGTTCAGCCAGTATCATTAGGAGAACCATGGACAGAGTTGGCCAAGATTGTGCAGGCTTATATAACATGCGACGGAAGAAAATATGTGGTAACAACTCGCCACCTTAAGCTACTCGCTGTATTAAAACAAAAATGCACCATTAATTTGCCTGCATTTTTAAATTCTTTGTTGCATGATATTGCTCGTGGTATAAGAAAAGCTCAAAATGCAGATATGGTGGTCAACCACCATTTTCTAATTCGATTAATAGTGATTCGTAGCCTCACCCAACAACAGACCAGCTGGGAAGAGTTGATATTATCCATTGACGGAGGGTTAGCTTTACTTGCTCCAAAATGGAAGAGGATGACCAGCTCAATAGCTGAGCCATCTACTCACAGATAGTCCCGCCAATCAAAACGAAGTAGGAGGATGGTGGAAGGACTTCCAGGCAGTAGAAGCCAGCCCCTGGAATTGCATAGCTCAGAGGATGAACAACGTCCACAATTGGAGGGAGCAAGCCCCTGCATTGATGAAGAACAAGAATTGGAAGGAGAAATTTGCTACTCGGACGAAGAGGAAATAAGTCACCACACTGGTAGTGAAAAACAATCCAGTGCAGAGGAACAAAATAATGAGGAAGAAGAAATCAAAGGAAATAATGAGGAAGAAGAATTTGAAGGAGAAATTCGGTATTCAAATGAGGAGGAAGGAATTTATCATACTTGTGAAGAGGATGAAGACAATCATAGCAGCGATAAGGAAGGAACAGAGCCTCCCGAAAATGCTATCGTAAGCCCTCTACAAGAAGACCAATTGGCCCATATTTTGGCCAATATGAGTGATTATGCACAACCTCATAGCCCTTTGGACCTTAATATTGATATTAATCAACTACCAGAGTGCTCTGCTAACGATAAAGAAACAACTGGAGAAATGTTGAATGAAACAACAAACCCTAGCGAAGCTAGGGTTGCTTCTCCTGAGAAGCATGAATAGGAGAAAGAGAACACCGAAACAATACCTCATCTTGGGAGCCCCGAGGAGATTGCAGAGTCAACTGAGAATATGATCCCCAAAGAATTTAGCCAAGGGCATATGAATGTGGAAGAAGAACCCCAAGAAGAAGATCAAGAAGAGAATTTAACTAAAGGCATGGCTGATATAGACCAAAACTCTGTTAAGCAAACGGGTTCAGATAAAGGAGCGGTTGTTCCATTAAGAAAGAGGAGGAAAACAACTGAGATTGAGAAGCTTCGCAGGGAACGAATACAGCTTCATAAACTAGTAGAACAGCTCAGGCAAACCATTAGGGTTCTAAGAATGAAACAGATGCCTAAGCGAGCCCCTAAAAGAAGAAGCATTGCTATCAAAATAATTTTGAAAAAGAGAAAGGTGACCGCTAGTAGGAACCCCCAAGTTATAGAAGAAACCATACCTAAGCCTAAATATGAGGATGCAGAGCAGAAAATGGCTGTTCCAACACAAGTTGTTCCAGAGAAACCTGTTTCAAGTGAAAATATGCAATCTAGTAGTCAGCACACTTTTAGTGATCCGACACTGGCTAGACTCCAAGAAGAGTTGTAACAGGCCTGAATAGAAAGGCAGAAATTGCAGGAAGACACTGTCCCAAGAAAGAGACATCAGGAGTTGCAGCAACAAATGAAAATTATTCATGAGGCAGAAGCTGAAGCTCATGAAAATGTCAGGAAGTAGAGAAAAAGGCTGATAAGGTAATAAACCAACTAAAACTAGCCTACAATCAAATGGACACTCTCTACTCCTTGTATACTGATTTCTTAGCCTGTAGATCCCCCGCCAAAAAATATGCTTTTTTTTTACTAGAAAGATATTTAAAACTAAAGATCAAGGCAGTTAGGGCAGGGAAATCCATAGAGCTAAAAACTATAGACGACTTTGTATCATGCTGCAAACTTTATGGGATCAAAGTACAACACCTTTTGTGTGAATTTTACTTGCATAATCTAATACTTGAAAATTACTGTGAATCAAACCCTAGCCCTTTTGTTGGAGATGTTCAATTTTAGGCATTCATTTCCTTTGCTGTCAATCAATTAAAATGGCTTAAAGCCTATAATTCCTTTCAAAGGCAGGAAAATGAATTAGATTTGTGGGTCAGGAGTGAACCTCGGAACCCACTTCAATTTTGGGCTAGGAAGAAAAGATTGATGACTAAGGAAGGGGTTACCCAAGCCCTAGGGCCTGTCCACAAATCAATTTTTTTGAATGGAACAAACTATTTCTTATCCATTAGAAATAAAGCTTATATAGTAGCCAAGGTTCGGTGGATAACCTCCAATCAGAATGTGAAAAATAGGGAACCATTTAATTATAGAAACTTTGGGCTAGTTATAGACCGCTTGATTTCCTATAGCCATATCGTTTTAAAAGAAGGACTATTTTGGTTAGGATGTAGGTTCCGTAGCCTTATTTCATGGTACCCTGCTTCGGACTACAAAGCTATTTATGAACTTCCTGAAGGACGGACAAAACATGTTTTTGAGGAATTAGCTGCACTATGTGGTTTTAGGCTTGTCGATGACAAACCTTATCCAGCTTATTCTTTGACCGATCTCCATGTGAACTACTATTTTCATGAGGACATGAAAATATTAAGCAGGGGGGTATGTTGGGCAGTGAAAAAGGTATGAAATTACTATGTATTTTCTCATTCTTTTACCATAGACATACTCCTTTTTGCCTTGGAAAGGTAATTTATTGTAAGAATTATAATAGAATTGGAAAGGTTTATGTTTAGTACAAAAAGATGGCTAAAGGTTACTTTTTTTTGACAAAACAGGAATTCGACGAGGTGAAAAGTTGTACCAAAGGCGGGGTTGAAACTAATGTAACTACTGCTCCATCAGTGTTGAACCATATCCAGCCAAAGGCAAGGAGATATAAACGAATTTCGAAGAAAAGGTATGGGACAGCTCGGCCGCGGTCAGAGTAAACAGGATGATAACTAAAGAAAGAGGAGCAAATCCCTCAGGATCGTTTGATCCTGAGGGATCGCTGTTCAAACTCATCTTATTCCTTGAATTGTTTGTCGAGGCTTGATATAAAAAGCAATTTCCTTTAGTGACAGGGAGGGAGTTAGTCGAAAGGCTTTACATTTAAGCATTCCCTCTGTAATATAATGTTTTATTGACTCTCGGATTTGAGAGAACCTTCTCTGTAATGCTTTATGTTGGTTTAATATAAGACACGTGTTTCGTTCATCTTCTAAAGTTCTGAATGAAGCTCAACAATATTTCACTGGCACTAAGGGCCCGGCTCTGGTGGAATCACTTCGCTATTTGTATTTTTAATCCTCGCTTACTATTGTGTGAAGTGTGTTTAATGTTTATTTCAATTACAGAATTGATTTATCGTTGTTAGATCAAATACAAAGTTATTTTTATTTCATCCCTTACAAGAAGCACATTTGTTGTTCGATTATTTTGTTATCATTATAAATCTTTGTTGTTCTTTATCTGATTCGAGTTGTTGTTCCATTAATTTATGATTTGCTATAATTGATTATTGCATGGTAAGTGGTTGTTGACAAGATTGAAGCATGGAAATCTAGTTGCTTGATTATCTTAGAATTGTAATTGTTGTTCATTGCATGTTGCTTTTCCATTTCTGTTCATTGTTTATTCATAGCTTCCGATTAGCAAGTAGATGAGTTATAGTTACATGCTGTTGTTCCTTTCCAGATTTTGTTCCTTTTAGTTATTTTCATTAGCGTGCAGATTGAGTTTGCTTTTATTTTGATTGCTTTAAAGATCTCCAACTGTAGAGGACACTGGTTATCACTTCCAAGTCCCTAGATTGGTTATCTTGCATCGATTTCTAAGGGAAGGATTTATTGCTACTGTATCCCTGATCAATGTTTTGAAAAGATTGATGTAGTTTAATTTTCAGAGGATTTCCTTTCATTATATTTCTTTACAAGCATTTTTCACTTTTGCATTTAACATTCTGTACTACATCTTCACAGCATTGCTCTTAGATAATTGTAGCCTCAGACAAACTACACTCTTGAAATAAAAAGTTGCTCTCAGATTAATGATTAATGTAGGCTAATTAGGTGTTCAAAAGATACCTCTTTATACCCCAAAAGTTGCCACATCAAATCCTCCTCCTACTAAAAATTCTCCTTTGAGCATGGCTCTTGATGTTTATTCTCAATCCCCTTGGCTCAGCGATGCAGATTCACTTGATCCTTTGAGAGAAGTTTTTCCATCTGACGAAGCTATCGTGGAGACTATGTCTCTCAAAGATCTGCCATGGAGTGATGGACATCATCATTCGTCGTTCATGCCCACCCTGGAGGCAATGTCTAATTGTCTATAGCGATTTTCATCTCGGGTTCCCTCTCCGCCTCTCGAAACGTAAATATTGACTCATGAGGTACTTTCGGAAGGAAATCTAAGTAATATTACCCAAACAATGCCTATCGACATCCCCGTTAAACTGGGGGTCGTCGAGAACATTCACATGGGAGTCATTTTTTCTCCCAAAGAGATTCAAGTGTACACTAGCCTTTTCCGTGAATTCCGAGATGTTTTCGCATGGTCTTATGAACACGGAGAGCATATAATTCATTGCATTACATAAGGAAATGAGCACATGAATAGAACCAAAATTAGAGTCACTTATATTATAAATGACAAAAGGGAGATTACAACCAATTGCTCTGACTCTATGATCTTCCTTCAGCAGGGCTGACAGTGGAGCACGTCTTAAGAAAGCCTGTCGGGAATCTAGATGAAGCTATCTCTATGGTTTGGCTCTCAATAGTTGCCCGGCTATAGTTTCCTTCCTACCAGTTCAGCTAGCTTGCTAATGGATAAGGCAAGCTTTTATAGATGGAGGAAGGGGAGTTGGGATCCATATAATCATGGGATACGCCCTACCTCTCAGGAAGCTTCCATGATAGGTGGAAAACCACTTCCTATACATGGAGATCTAGAGCCAAACCACCCAACTCCTTTTGATGACTCTTTCAGGATTTTGTTGGAATCAAACTTCCACCATTTATTTTTAAAATGCATCCCTTATTAAGCTTGGCACGAGTGAAACATAGGGACAGAGTGCCATTTGGGGCGCCCTCTAGTGTGGATTTCCCCCATTGGCGCAAGGGTTGAACTGACTAGTCGCGCCAAGGCTAAAACGTCTATTTTTAGGGTTTCTCAGAGGAAATTTTCTTTAGGGGAATGTTTTTCCTTATGAAAGGGGATGCCATGAAGGTGGTTTCAGGTCATTTTATTGTTCACAGGTCACAGGAATAGTCCTCCAATGTACGAGATGAGGGATTTCAGGGACGGTGACAAAAAGCTATGTAACAGATGCCCCCTAAGGCATGAGGTCCGAGAGAGAGGGAGGGGTGAAATGCTTTATGAGAACGTGGCCAAATGAAGGCACTACCATCGAAATACCTGCAAGTACAAATACAACTGATGTCTCTGATACATGATATGTGGTATGGGCTCAACCATCCATAATAGAGTGTACAATAACTAGGATCCAAGGTATGGACGCAGCCATCCAACAAAGAAGGATCAACAAGTAGAATCGGATATAGTCGCAGCCATCCAATCAAATGAGTCATTTAACTAATCATGATAATCCACAAAAAATCCGTAGCTTGGATTTCATCAGAAAAAATCTAGGGTCTTGTGCTCCATCTCGACTCGAACAGAGTACAAGTCTGAGCATGTGAATAAGTGAGTTGATGTCGAACATGCAAGAACATCGTCTGATTACCAGACAATAATGAAAGTCATTAACAGACGCAAGAGGAACCACCAATAATGAGGGTGACCCTCAAGGTACTATAGGTACAATCCACAGAATGTGAACAGTGAGCTGATGTCGAACACCCGCAGAATCATCCGATCGAAGGCTAATAATGAAAACCTTGTGTCGAATGCAAAGAACCTGCCATTGAGGCATGCAGACTCCAAGGTATCTGAAGGGAGTCTCTAGATTAGCTTCCTAGATAATGAGCTAAAGTTGATAGGAAGTGACCTTGGTCGAAGGTGGGCCATAGTGTTTCCCACATCATCGACACGATACAGAGGAACATGATGTTTGCGAATCAAGATCAATAGAGAATCAGAGGGAGGTTGAAAACTGCAGAGGTCAACTTCTCTTGAACATATCAGCGGCACGACACTAGCATCAAAGGATATGAGGTCATGATGACATGGCAAAGAGCAAATGAGTGGTCAAAATAGATTACCCAAACCCATGGAGGCAAGCAAAAAACGAGATGAGATGTCCCCAACTAGACACAAATGTAGACAAGTGCCATGTTCAAGAGGGACATACTGTCGCCACAATGGTGATACTAGTTCCATTTTTCCCCACAATTTCTAGTGAGTACCCCAATTATTTTTGGAAACAAGCTTAAAGGGGATAGCATATGCTTGCGATATAAGTTTGTCCTTCGGAAAAATCCAACCTAGTACATTTAACGAGCCCTAGGAAGGAGGAACTCGAGTAACGTCATTACGACGGAGTATGATGTCATCATGTTTTAATGAGTCTGACAAAGGAATAACTCGACATGTTTTCATGTGTTGAGAGTTTGAAAAGATAGCGGAAAAGGAAACTCCAACAGTCCCTTTTCGTAGATAGTCCCACAGATCCGAAATGGTAGAAAACTATATCTGAGAGACCCTCCTATTTGTGATAGGCTAGGGTATTCCTTTTTCATAAATAATCTATCCTAGCCCGAAAAAGGGGCAAACGTATACTAGGTAGATGTCGTTTTGCAGCCAATTTAACGAGCTCAAAACAACAAGTGACTCGGCAATCTCTTCATTTTTAGAGAGTCAGAAAAGAGCTGAAAGATGACTCCAGTAATGACTTTTTCATGTTTTTACCGAGTCCAGAAAAATATAAAATACAACTCGTGTCATCATACTAGTCACGTGAAAACCTGTCGCTGCACAAAAAGAATGTGTAAAACCCTTTTTTCGACAAAAAGTATGATGAAATATTGGAAAAATAAGCTCCAAAACCTAATTTGATTTTGAAAAGTTATAAATATGACCAAATAGTAAAAACATATTTACTTTTTACTTTTTACCTCTTGTGCAGAGCGATAGTGATTTATTTCCCTGTGATCTTATGGTGACGATCATGGATGATCCAGTGCATCATTCCAGATCCTATCTTTTCCAGGTAAGAGCCGCTTCCATTAGCTATGTTTAAAGCCATATTTCGTAGTTTTAAATCGTGATTTGGCATCCCTGAGGGGAGGATTTGAAAATTTAGGGCTTCCATGATTGGCATTGGTATGAGGTATGGACCCGCGCCAATCAAGCTCTTTTTGCAAAGGGGTCGCGCCAGCTGGCGCAACTGTCAGCACAACAGTCGCGCCAACCGCACAACCTCATATTTTGCTCAAATTTCACAAAATTTGAACCAATCAATTGAATTTTTGAATGCCCGAGGGATCTTATGATGTGCTTATGACCAATTTGATGCAGGTATAAAGCCACAATGGTGATTGAATGGAAATAAAGGGAGCATAGTGAAGAGAATTAAATGGCAATGGGGAATGAGCAATGCAAGGATGCTCTCTGGAATTGTGGATTAAAGAAATTCTTCTTAACATCATGTCTCAGGGCACAACCTAAATTATTAAAATATTTGATAAGTATCTGGGATGAGAATGAAGAGAAGTTTAGGCTTCAAGATTAATTTCTCAAACTCAAATTTTCTGATGTATACTTCATCACTGGATTGTCTCGCAGAGGTCTAGTTCTGATTATGACAGGTAATGGGCCTTCTGGCAAAAATATTTCGATGGTTATGGAAAGAGTGTGCCCAGGGGCACAAACAGGATCAGGTAGTGGCAAAGTTGACATTCACACTGTTCTCAATCTAGCACTCAAAGTGGTGCTACATACTATTACGCGGGCTGTAGGGTCACAGGCGCCACATGAGGCTACAAAAACATAGATCCTCCTGGCTTCAGAATGTACGAACCCGGCAATATTTGATTGGGCCATAGCCTTAATCATGAATATCAAATGGAAATTGACTAAATGTAAAAAGGCCAAACTGAAGCAGTTTGGGTATGGGTCTACCTTGGTATCGTTCATCCTAGAACGACTACCTATCTTCCAGGGCCCGGGGGCGATAGTTGCAGATCCAACTTTGAGAGAGCCACAGATGGCTCGATGGGTAGCATTCATGCCCAGAGCAGGAGGGGGCCAACAAATTTCATGGTGGCCCGAGTTCTTTGGATGGCTCTGGTGACAATTGATCATCTTAGAGGACTAGCCCTATGCCGGTACTGATTTCATAGGAGACCCAGACCTTCCACTCCCGGAAGGAGAGGACTGGGATGGGGAGATGGGTAAGGCTCTTTTTGATTTTATGAATTTTATGTTTTTTTATTTGTTACACATGCATGTTCTAACAACTAATCCTATATGTATGCATATTTTTTCCTAGAGAGGCCCACTGGGATGTCATCGATCATGCGGAGGACCCCTCTCGCCTATGACCCTCAAGGTGAGGGGGGAAAGGGGAACAAGATGGTTCAGAACTTAAAGGGAATTGCCTGTGGGATTCTTGATTATGCTCACCTAGATAATGTTCCTATGGCTTATCAGAGGCACATTGTAGGTGTGCCTAGTCACTTTCATCGCTTAATGAGGTGATTGGTGCGGGCAGTAACATGCTACCATGAGGATCATGTTGATTAGTCGCCTAGGCTTTTCATTTGCATATTTTTGAGAGACATGTTGTCTTCAGATGTTATTAAAACAGACATGTATATTTTTGGATTTTGTATGATGCACACACTGCCAACACTTGACACACACACACACACACACACACACACACACACACACACACACACACACACACACATATATATATATATTTATGCATGGATCTTTTTCACATATGATGATTTTTTTACAAGTTGCGTAAATGTCTATTTAATACCATGTTAGCTACTGTGTCTATTAATGCATTTATTCATCTGGGTATATGTTGATATGTTATATAATAAAAAATTATTTCCACTAAATGAATACATAGATACAGTCTTAAAATGCATGGGTTCCTAGCTGAATAATGACCATTGAGCTGTAATACTACAAGCTATGAGTCTAGATATATAAGTAATGCATGAATACCGAGGTTAACGGACTTGTTCAATAATTCCAAAACGGCACTATATTCTGTGACATTATTTGTAGCAGGACCTAGACAAACACCTTGTAAATTAACTAACTCACCAGCAAGATTATAGATTACCCAGGCTGCCGAAGACAGATTCCTGGTATTGTGGGAGGCACCATCCGCAAAAATGACATAAGGAGTAATAGCCATCTGCACAATCAGGAAGACCCAATTAGCAGAACGATGCTTACAAAGCACACCACACCACACATGCACAAAAATGAAGAAATCGCTTATGTACACACACTACACAACAATGATTCAAGCGTAATACTTCTTCAGGTATAGCCCATTCCTATGATGCACCAAAGGAATACCTTCATAATAGATTATCTCACAGGCCCCATTTTTCAATACACATTTAACGATATAGGGCCTGTGCCACATAGGCTGGAATTTTCCTGCCCCAAGCTTATCATGTGCTTGATCATACAAGAGGACTAGGTCCCCTTCGATAAAAGAACTTGGAGAAACCGTTTGATCAAAATGAGCTTTAACCCACTTTTTCTGTTCCTCAATAACCAAAGCAGCCAATTGGCGAGTTTCATCTAGTATTTCTAGATACAGGAGACGTTCTTCCTCTGAGGAAGTGTCGAGTAGTAATTCCACAACCAACTTCAGTGAAGGGATCTCACATTCAATCGGAAGAATCGCTTCTAGACCATACACCAACTGGAAAGGTGTGAATCCAGTCGCGTTATTCACTGATGTTTGGTAGGCATAGAAAGCTGAGAAAAATTAGAGATGCCAGTTGGATTTGTGTATACCAATTATTCATTGAAGTATTGTGACAAGCACCTTGTTCACGTCTTCAACCTGGCTATTTTTGTGATGGTAGTATGGCATCGAGTTGTCGTGACGCAAGCCCAACTTCGATGTTAGCTCTGCCATCATGTAGTCCAGAAAATGAGTGCCATGATCGGTGAAGATGGCTTGAGGAACATTGAAATGCGTGATCACATGGTTGAAAATGAATTGATCGGCTGGCTTACCGTCGGAAGCTAATGTAGGCATCGCTTCGGCCCACTTGGTGAATTAATATATGGCAACGATGATATAAGCATGCCCCCCGACTGAGTGAGGGTTACATGTCATAAGATTAATGTCGCATTTGGAAAAAGGGCCTACGGTAATGACAGGATGTAAAGGGAGGGGTGACGCACGCATCTTGCATTGAAATATCTGACATGCATGACACTTTCTTACTACAACAATACAGTCTTTAAATATAGATGGCCAGAAGTAACCCACACACAAAATATTCTGGGTGGTAGCATAGCCATACATGTGACCACCACAGGCGCCACTATGATAGTCATTAAGGACTTTCTCATCCTCTTCCAAAGTTAAATGTCGACGGAGCACATAATCAACTCCGACACGATATAAAGTATCTTCGACAATGCGATATGGTTGGGATTGATGCCGAATGCGACGTTGAGCATCCTTCATCAACCCAGACTGGAAGGTAGATGTATGAAGGTGCACGATGATATCACCATACCATGGATCGAGAGTGTTTATTAGAAAGAGATTTTCATCCAGGAAATTATCCTCAAATTGAGACGGAATAGAGTCGGTAGGGAGAGAGAAGATAAGATCAGCAAAAACTAGTGACTTCTTCAATTTCGTAGTAGTAAAATAAAAATCAAACTCTTGAAGGATCATAATCCATTTGGAGTGCTTGCCCCCCAACAATTGTTGAGACAAAATATAAGTCATGGGGTTGCAGTCGAAAATCACGGTTATTGAGCACAATAGGATGTAATGGAAAAACTGCTGAATAACCTAGACCGTGACAAGCACCAACTTCTCGACATGGGCATAACATATTTCAGTGTCAAGGATATTCCGAGACAGATAATAAACCACGTGCTCGTTTCCGTCATCGTCATCCTGTACCAGAACCATGGCTATTGTGTTGAATGCAACAACCAAATAAAGGGTAAAGTTGTGATGATAGTTTTGAGGACGTATTAACAGAGCATTGGAAAGAAATGTTTTAAGTTTATCAAAGGATTACCAGGAAATCTTGTCCCAATGGAAGGGAACATCCTGTTCTAGAAGTCCTGTAAACCCTTTAGCCACTTCTACATAGTTTGGGATAAAGCGCCGTAAAAAATTCTCTTTCCCCTGAAGAATTTGAAGTTGATGCAATGAGGATGGGGATGCGAGATTAAAAATAGCCTGGACCTTGAGGGGGTCAAGTCGAATTCCATCTTTAGAGACAATGAATCCTAGAAGATGAGAAAAGTCAACAGAGAAGACTCACTTGTGAGGATTCAGCCTGATGTTGTAATGTCTGCAATGGAGAAAAATCTAGCAGAGGTGTTCGGGATGGTCTTCGCGTCGATCTGAATGAGCCAGTAGGTCATCCAGATATGGTTGAACAATATTACGTATGTCATGAAAGGCGTAGGACATGGCACGCTGGAAGGTGGCTCCAGCGTTTTCAAGCCGAACGAGAGCTTATTATAGGGGAATGTGCCCCAAGGACTGATGAAGGCGGTCTTATGTTGATTGGAGGGTAAAATATTAATTTTATTATAACCTGAGAAGCCATCCATAAGGGAATAGATCTCACTCCCTGCACATTCATCGATGATATGATCTATAAAGGGGGTGGGATAGTTGTCCTTAAGGAAAGCCTGACTGATGTCCTGGTAGTCAACACAGACTCCAATTGTCCCCTACTTCCTATCCATAGGGACAATATTGGAAACCCACTCTGTCAGAGGGATCAGATATATGAAGCCCGCTTTAAGAAGTTTCTCAACTTCTACTTTTATAGCAGCGACTTTTCGAGGATGCACTAGATGCAGACGCTGACACATAGGCTTCGCACCTAGATAGGTGGGAATTTTGTGCACAACAATACTGAGATCGATCATGGGCATCTCTTCATAAGACCATGTGAAAACATCTTGGAATTTGTAGAAAAGGCTAGTGTACACTTGAATCTCTTCAAGAGAACAAGTGACTCCCACGTGAATGTTCTCAACGACCCCCGGTTTAATGAAGATGTTGATAGGCATTGTTTGGGTAATATTACTCAGATTTCCTTCTGAAAGTACCTCATGAGTCAATATTGGAATTTGGAGAGGTGGAGAGGGAACCTGAGATGCAAATTTCTTGATACAATTAGACATTTCCCTTAGGCCAGGCAAAAAATGAGGAATGATGATGTCCATCGCTCCATGGCAGATCTTTGAGAGACAGTCTCCACGATAGATTCGTTAGACGCAAAAAATTCTCTCAAAGGATCGGGCGAATATGGATCGCTGAGCCAAGGGGATTGAGAATAAACATCAAGAGGCATGCTCAAAGGAGCATTTTCAGTAGGATGAGGACCTGATGCAGCAACGATCTCGCAATAATTAATTTCAACTGGGGTTAGAGGCATTGATTCTCCAAAAGAGGTAACCTGTTCAGGAGAAGGGATGATCCATGGGTCATCCGACCTAGAGATCATGTTGACTTGAACGATATTCGGTGGTGGAATGGGAAAAATACCCATGAGAATGGGGTCCTTGAAAAGACCAGGTCCTACACTGTCAGGGGGATTAGGAATTTGATCCACGTATGGCACGTTATTCTCAGAGGACGAGGTAAAGAAAGACGACTGATCAACAGTAATAATCTTGCCCTTATGTGGAAACTTCAAAAGCCTAAAGAGGGTGGACGGAATGCATAGCATGGCATGGGTCCAGCTGCGACCAAATAGAATATTGTAGTTGAGTTTGGCATCAACCACTTCCACTTCGACGATGATTGTCTTACCTTGTAATGTGATTGGTAGAGTCGCGAGAACCCCCAAGGGTTTTGATTCCCTTCCATCGAAGGCCTCGAGGGAATTTGGAGATGAGGTAAAGGTTGTAGAGCCAATGGCCTTCTAGCAGGAATATGACATAATGTAGGTAGGGGCACCTTCATCTACAACAACTCTGTGAATGTTGAAGCTGTTGATACCGACTTGTATAACAAGGGCAATCTGATGTTGAAGTCGAGGGATGAAATTCTCTAGATCGAAGGTGAGAAGGATAGAATCAGTAGGATCAATCCCGTTGATTGCAGATAACAAAGCTTTTTGTTGAGATGGGAAATTTTGAAGCACTTCCAACGCAGACATTGCGGAGGATGCTTGTGCCAAATCCTCAACAATGCTGTAATGATGAGCAGCACGGGCATTTGGATTATAGGAAGACTTTCAAAGAACACCTTTGGAAGTTGGCCATACAATGGGTTCAACGCTGGGCTTCTCAATTTCGAGAGGGCCAGAGGCAGGTGGGGGAGGCTAGCCATCAATGACTTCCTTCCTGGCTGCCTGACGTGATTTGGCATAATCCTTTGATTGAGTGGTAATAGAAACATGTGAAACACCATTCATCATGAAAACCTGAGACCCAAATGGTGTATATGGTGAAGGCTACTTGACCATATGGGTCTGCTGAGATGGAAAAGGTTCCTTAAGAACTGCCGAAGTTCCCTTAGAGCCTCTAAGAATTTGACTAACCTCATATCGTCGGGGACAATCTTTGGTGTAGTGGTCTTCATCACAGATCAGGCAAGGGTACTTTGGTTTTTTTTGTGAGCCATCATCAACGAGTGGTTTGAAGGATTCTGGTTTCGGGGCATCGTATTTGGCCTTGCCTTTGCCCTTCTTCTTCCCTTTGGAAGCCTTGTCCGCGGGATTAGCCTGAACGGCATTGACCTCTGGGGTCTTACCAGAATCCAGAGTAGTGGGAGGAGCATAATTGTTGGAAGAATTCAATTTGTGCTTCCCATTAGAAGACTTACGAGAATTCTAAGAGACAAAACCAATAACACTATTAATCGATGGATTAGGTGGTGCTTTAGAGGTCCCTAGCCATGGCGCATCAGTTAAGATATCATATAATGTGTCGAAATGAGAGTACACTAAATCAAGGTACTGGGCATGAACGATGGCTTGTTATTCAGTTACACATGCCCCCATAGCAATGTCCTGTGCAATATTGTTCACAAAGGAGGTAGTGAACCAGTGAGTTAGAATTTGATTAGGAATGTCAAACTTGATCAGACGACGACGACATCTCCACTCATGAATATGATCTGAAATATGAGTGGCTTTTTCCTATTTCATAGATGTTAGGAGATGCGTCCCGACTTCATAACGAACCAGTAACTGGAAAAGTGTCAGGAATGCCATAGCTAGAGTATTAAAGTATTGAAAAATACCACGAGGTAGTTCTATGTACCATTTAGCAGTAGCGCCGGTAAGAGTGCACTGGAAAAGATATAAACGGATCGGGTCATCCACCCAAGAGTTCAAAGAACACCACAAATGGTAGGTCATGACATGTGCTTTGGGGTCTTCTCTAGATTTTCCTTCGAATTTGGGACAGTCACCAGGTACCTTTGTCGGAACCGGAGGCCAATATGGATTATGAAGAATCGGATCATTAGTCAATTTGGGTACATCCGGTAATTCCAATGTGGTGAGAAAATGTAACTGAGGATTGAAAGGCATACCAGGTCCTCGATAAGGACCTGTACCTGTACTCCATCTTGGTTGAGCGTAACTCTGCCCCCATTGGTTTTGACCTTGAGGATTCTAACCATAAGGGGCATAAGCCATGTAATTGGGTTGATATGGCTGCTGATAACCAGGGTACTGACCCTAATTATATGTGGGCCCCGTTTGAGCAGTGTATGGATTTGACTGTGGAGTATAAGTGTAGCCTGGTTGTTGAAGGTACTAACTAGAACCTTGGGGTGGGTTGTAAACTGGTTGAGACTGGCCTTGAAGGTAATAGCCGCCTTGGGGTCGAATGGGCTGCTGATAAGTGGGACCCCGCTGAGCTTGATAAGTTGGGTGCATAGGTGGGTTTGGCTGTGGCATAGAATAAATCAGTCGCTGAGTAGGGTTAACAGGTTGTGAAGGTTGTCCTAATTTAGCAGGTTGAACTTGTTGTGCAAGTTTCCCTGGTTGAATAGGTTGGCCTGGCTAATGAAGGACACCAGGCTGCCCCAGCTGACTAGGTTGGCCTGATGGCAGGAGAGGGCTAGGTTGTGCCTGATAACTAGGTTGACCTATGACAGGACCATAATATGGCCCTGGTTGTGCAACATTTTGAACAATTGGAAGATGAGGTTTTTGAGGTTGCACCAACGGTTGAGAAGGATGGGTTTTCCCCCCAGGACCATACAACGGTCCAGGTTGATACCTCGGTTTCCCTGTGGGTCCTTGAGGTTGCCCTAGTTGGACCACAGGGTGAGGCTGTAGAGGTTGACGTTGAGGGTTGTAAGACTGCCCTTGAGGACCGTACAACAATCCCTATTGGCGCGAAAGTTGTCCCTGTAAGGGTTGTCCTTGCGGGTTGTATAGATAACCTAGCTGGGCTAAAGGTTGTCCTTGGAAGGGTTGTCCTTGTGGGCCAAAAGCATATTCTTCCTAAAACAAAGGTTGTCCTAGTAAGGGTTTCCCTTGTTGATTAGAAGGTTTCCCAACCTGAGAAAATAGAAAACCATTAATATATTGATAAGCCTCAGGAGCAGGAAAATGAAGGGGGTTTCCCTGCTCATGATATTGATATCGAAATACATAGATCGGGGCACCATCCGGTCCATAATGGGAAAATTAAGGATGGTTGAGATCTTGAGAGGATGGACCAACCTCGGAGTTTGATGGCTATAAAGACAACCAATACTCCTCAGGAGAAATATTCTCATGAATAGCAGAAGCTATATAAACATCTTCAGGGACTGACGAGGTCCTAGCTGACTGAGTAGTGACAACAGGCGTAGCCACAACAACGCAAACAGTAGGTCTAACAGGTACTGATGTAACAAAAGGAGATGCCGTGAGAGGTGTCGATGGCGACATCCCTAATGAGGGAATAGTCGACCTTATGGATGGAGTCAATATTCCCATAGAGGCAACAATGGCCATGACCTGACTTAAAGACCTATATCCAGCTGGGAGCAAAGGACCAGGTGAAGACATAACAGAAGGTTCAGAGATTTTTTTGGTGAAAAGCTAGTAATCTTCACCAGATGTAGGAATTTCCTCACTAGGAGAAGGACTGGGTGAGTCCATATCTAAACCTATCGCGAGATCTTCTAAAATATGATAGGGACTAGGAGGTATAATAGTAGCTAAGAAAGGCGATCCCGATGTAAGAGGAAGGAAGTTTTCCCCTACTCTAAATCCAAACCAAGCGTTGGACAAGGGCCAATTGAAGTCAACTAGTCCTCCAAAGGGAAGTTACGATATAACCGGTCTCCTGTCAGGAAACTCAGATACAATGGTTGTTGATACTCAGTAGAGGACTGAGAGATAGCTGATGAATCATCTGTGTAAGGACTACCAGTAGATGAAACTGAGGGTTTCGCCACTATGACTATAGAAAAAAGAGGAAGAGATCACAAAACAAAGAGGCATGGGCAAAAAACAAGGAAAACAACAACAGGCTGAAAAAAACAATCTCTAAATGGGCGTGTGATCGTAGGTGATTAATTTTACCACATTGAAACTAGAAATTTTACTGTTTCATGTTTTAAGAGTCTAGAAACAAGTAAAAGATGACTCTGTCACTTTCAATTTGGAAACAAGCGTGAAAGGACAAGCACTTGATGATCTTTTCAAGTTTATTGAGTCAATATAGATTGAAATGACTTCCCTGGTAATCTAGGAAGGTGGGTGTACTATATATCCATGAACTACCATATACACCTTAGTTAAAAAATGAAAGAAAAATTAACCAAAGACTTGACGTACTTGTAGGTAATCTCCCCGAATGTTGTGTCCAGTGTATCACAGGTAAAAGGAAGTACACTTGGCTTCCTAGGAATAAAGGATTGCAACCTAATGGGATCTCCCTTTATATACGCGACGGTACGGGGAGCACAAGTCCATACTAGCACTATCTAAAGCCAGATGGCGAACGATAGCTACTAGGTTTAACGATGCTGGAACACATCACTAGCCTAGACCTCTAGATATTGCGTTAATGTTTCAATGTTGAATTAGGTTAATTTAGTAAATTTTAGAGTTGATCTTCAAATTATGTTTCAATTTCAGGCCCTATTGAATGTTGGATCTCAAAAAATGCTTTAAATGCACACTACATGCCACAAAATATCACTTTTTTCAATGAAGAGCTATCTATAGGAGGGTTGAGATCTTTTCAAATAACAACAAAATGAGCGCGAAAACATCCACTAATGTATCTAATGTAGGTTAATCAAACTATAAAACTTCTCTCTTAGAGTTATATAACACTAATAATACGAAAAAGCTTTCAATTTTCACTAGACTAATCAAAATGCAAAGAAATTTGTTTTTGTATTTTTCAATGTTTTAGAGAAAATGCACTAAATGAATAAAAAAAGTAATGAAGAAATCAATTCGAGAAATGATAGTGAGAGAGATGAAACAAAAAATTTCACTCAATACAAACGCACACAATCAAGACCCAAACTGATGAAGAAATCCCTCAAATTGAAGAAGAATCTTGAAAAAGACTCACACAAACTGTCTAATCTAGGCTTGGAATGAGACACAATGAAACTTGAATGGAAGAGAGAAAAATCACTCAACTAACACAATGACACAATGGAATCCAACAAAGTGAATGCAAGAAGTGAAAAATGAAGTTGATCGAGAAAAAAAGGACCCGAAACTCCCACGGTAGGCTCAGCACACTGTAGCACCTAGAAGCCCTAGGGCTAGAATTCAAAAATGATGGTAAAGGTCAAACCACTGGAGGATAAGAGTCAAACACAGTCAAAAAAGACTTCAAGGCACTCAATCACTCAGAAAAATGACACCATGACCAAAAACAAGCTCAGAGAGCCTAAAAGCAAGAAAACCCTAACAGCAAACACAGTTGGCGCACTTTTTTGGCTGTAATCTGCGCCAAAACAATGTTGGCGCGGGGGCCTAACTAGCAACAAGTGCCAGTTGGTGCGACTGTCAAGAGATAAACTGCACTAATCGAGTTTACTATGGGAAAATGAAAAAAATACAAACAGAGACTAGATCAAGTCTTCTGGGGGCTAAACAGGGGTTTGACACCAAATGAGGTGAACCGGAAGAGAAAATAAATCAATCAAAAGCCAAAAAAAACTGAAAGAGGAAATACTAACTCCAACTGAGTCCCCAATGAAATCACCAGTTTTTTGAGGAGGTAAATCCCCTCTGTAGACAAAGGTGATCCCACTAGCCCAGATCAGTTCTAACAACAATCAAGTCACTCAATGACATTGGTTCCTAGTTACAAAAAGACAAAGATCACGATAAGTAGCCTACCTCAAATCCCACACAATTTTCATTGAAGAAAGGATGATGGTTCCCGTCCCTCACTTGATAGATCACAATCCTTCCGTTCGACACGTCCGAACACCTGTACACATGCAAGGAAACAACAACATACAACGTAAAATATAAAGCATGTAACCATATATCAGTTAGAGAGGATATAATTCATTGCATTACATAATGAAATGAACACATGAATAGAACCAAAATCAGAGTCGCTTATATTATAAATGACAAAAGGGAGATTAAAATAAAATTCTCTGACGCTATGATCTTCCTTCAACGGGGCTGACAGCAGAGTGCGTCTCAACAAAACCTGTCGAGAATCTGGATGAAGCTCTCTCTCTTCGGCTTGGCTCTCAATAGTTGCCTGGTTATAGTTTCCTTCCTACCGGTTCAGCTAGCTTGCTAATGGAGAAGGAAAGTTTTTATAGATGGAGGAAGGGGAGTTGTGATCCCTATAATCATGGGATAGGCCCTATCTCTTAGGAAGGTTCCATGATAGGTGGAAAACCACTTTCTATACATGGAGTTCCGGAGCCAAACCACCCAACTCATTTTGATGAATCGTTCAGGATTTTGTTGGAATCAAACTTCTGCCATTTATTTTTTAAAAACATCCCTTATTAATCTTGGCATGACTGAAACGGAGGGATAGAGTGCCAGTTAGCGCGCCCTCTAGTGTGGATTTCCCCCATTGGCGTGAGGGCTGAACTGACTAGTCACACCAAGGCTAAAACATCTATTTTTAGGCTTTTTCAGAGGAAATGTTCTAGAGGGGAATGTTTGTACTTATGCAAGGGGATTCCATGAAGGTGGTTTTAGGTCATTTTACTGTTCACAGGTCACAAGAATAGTCCTCCAATGTGCGGGACGAGGGATTGCAGGGACAGTGACAATATGTTGCGTAACAAAGTTTTTGAAAGAGGTAAATCCCCTTGCGGATAGAGGCAATTGCACTAGCCCATATCAGGTCTAGAAACAATCAAGTCACACAATAATGTTGGTTCCTAGTTACAAAAAGACAAAGATCATGATAAGTAGCCTATCTCAAATCCCACGCAATTTTCATTGAAGAAAAGATGACGTTTCCCATCCCTCGCTCGATATATCACAATCCTTCCATTCGATATGTCCAAACACCTATACAGATGTGGTGAAACAACGATATACAACATAAAATCTAAAGCATGTAACCATATATCAGTCAGAGAGGATATAATTCATTGCATTATGTAAAGAAATGAACACATGAATGGAACTAAAATTAGAGTTGCTTATATTATCAATGACAAAAGGGAAATTACAACCAAATGCTCTGACGCTATGATCTTCCTTCGGCGGAGCTAATAGCAGAGCGAGTCTCAACAAAGCCTGTCAGGAATCTAGACGAAGCTCTCTCTCTTTGGCTTGGCTCTCAATAGATGCCCAGCTATAGTTTCCTTCCTACAAGTTTAGCTAGCTTGCTAATGGAGAAGGCAAGCTTTTATAGATGGAGGAAAGGAAGTTGGGATCCCTATAATCATGGGATAGGTCCTATCTCTAAGGAAGGCTCCATGATAGGTGGAAAACCACCTCCTATACATGGAGATTTGGAGCCAAACCACTCAACTCCTTTTGATGATTCATTCATGAGTTTGTTGGAATCAAACTTCCACCATTTATTTTTAAAAAACATCCCCTATTAAGCTTGGTGCAAGTGAAACACAGTGACAGAGCGCTAGTTGGAATGCCCTCTAGTGTGGATCTCCCCCATTGGCGCAAGGGATGAGATGACTAGTCATGCTAAGGCTAAAACATCTGTTTTTAGGGTTTTTCAGAGGAAATGTTCTTCAAGGGAATGTTTGTCCTTATGCAAGAGGATGCCATGAAGGTGGTTTCAGGTCATTTTACTATTCACAAGTCACAGGAATATTCCCCCAATGTGCAGGATAAGGGATTGTAGGGATAATGACAAAATTCTATGTAACAGATGCCCCCTAAAGCATGAGGTCTGAGAGAGAGGGAGGGGTGAAATGATTTATGAGAATGAAGCCAACTGAAAACACTACTATCAGAAGACCTGCAAATACAAATACAAATGATGTATCTGATACATGATATGTGGTATGGGTACATCCATCCATAATAGAGTGTATAGTAACTCAGATCCAAGGTATGGATGTAGCCATCCAGCAAAGAAGGATCAACAAGTAGACTCAGGTATGGTCGCAGCCATCCAATCAAATGAGTCATGTAACTAATCATGATAATCCACAAAGAATCCGTAGCCTAGATTTTATCAGATAAGATCCAGGGTCTTGCGCCCCATCTCGACCTGAGTAAAGTACAAGTTCAAGCATGCGAATATGTGAGCTGAAGTCGAACATGCAGGAAAATCATCTGATTACCAGCCAATAATGAAAGCCGTTAATAGACGTGAGAGAAACCACCAATAATGAGGATGGCCCTCAAGGTACTATAGGTACAATCCACGGAATTTGAATAGTGAACTGGCATTGAACACCCACAGAATCATCCGATCGAAGGCCAATAATGAAAACCTTGCATCGAATGCGAAGAAACTGCCATTGAGGCATGCAAGCTCCAAGGTACCTGAAGGGAGTCTCTAGATCAGCTTCCTAGATAATGAGCTAAAGTTGTCAGGAAGTGACCGTGATTGATGGTGGGCCATAGTGTTTCCCACATCATCGACACAAGATAGAGGAGCATGATGTTTGTGAATGAAGATCAGTAGAGAATTAGAGGGAGGTTGAAAACTACAGAGTTCAACTTCTCTTAAAAATATTGGTAGCATGACACTGGATTTGGCAGTATTTGACATCAAAGGATTTGAGGTCATGATGACACGGCAAAGAGCATATGAGTGGTCAAAAGAGATTACCCAAACCCATGGAGGCAAGAAGAAAATGATATGATATGTCCCCAACTTGACACGAATGCAGACAACTACCATATTCAAGAGCGACATATTGCCGACACGATGGTGATACTAGTTCCATTTTTCCCCACCATTTATGGCGAGTACCCCAATTATTTTTGGAAACAATCTTGAAGGGGATAGCATATGCTTGTGATATAAGTTTTTTCTTCGGTCAAATCCATCCTAGTACATTTAACGAGCCTTAGGAAGGAGGAAATCGAGTAACATCATTATGACAGAGTCCGATGTCATCAGGTTTTAACGAGTCTGGAAAAGGAAAAAATCATTGTCTTTTCATGTTTAGAGAGTTTGAAAAGAGATTGGAAAAGAAAACTCCAGCAATCCCTTTTCGTAGGTAGTCTCACAGATCCGAAAAGGTAGAAAACGATATGTGAGAGAACCTCCTAGTTGCGATAGGCTAGGGTATTCCTTTTTCGTAAATAATATATCTCAGCCCGAAAAAGGGGTAAACATATACTAGGTAGATGTCGTTTCGCAGCCAATTTAACGAGCTCAAAATGACAAGCGACTCGACAATCTTTTCATTTTTAGAGAGTAAGAAAAGAGCCGAAAGATGACTCTAGTAGTGAATTTTTCATGTTTTTACCGAGTCTGGAAAATTATAAAATACAACTCGTGTCGTCGTCCTATTCGCGTGAAAACCTGTCGCTGCACAAAAAGCAAGTGTAAAGCCAATTTTTCAACAAAAATATGATAAAATATTAGAAAAATAAGCTCGAAAACCTAATTTTGATTTCGAAAATTTATAAATATGACCAATAGTAAGAACATATTTACTTTTTACATTTTACCTCTTGTGCAGAGCGATAATGAGTTATTTCCCTGCGATCTTGTGGTGATGATTGTGGATGATCTAGTTCATCATTTCAGATCTTGTCTTTTCCAGGTAAGAGCCACTTCCATTTGTTATGTTTTAATCCATATTTCATAGGTTTCCATCATGATTTGGCATCCTCGAGGGGAGGATTTGCAAATTTAGGGCTTCTGATATTGGTGCGGGTATGAGGCACGGACCCACGCCAATCGAGCTCTTTTTTCAAAGGGGTCACGCCAGCTAGTGCGACTATGAGCAAAATAGTCGCGCCAACCGTGCAACCTCATTTTATGCTCAAATTTCACAAAAAATGAATCAATCAATTGAATTTTTGAATGCCCAATGGACATTATGATGTTCTTATGATTAATTTTATGTAGGTATAAAGCCACAATCGTTATTGAATGGAAATAAAGGGAGCACAGTGAAGAGGACGAAATGGAAATGGGGAATGAGAAATGCATGAATTCTCTTCGGAATTGCGGATTAAAGAAATTATTCTTAATACCATGTCTCAGGGCAACCCCTGAATTGTTACAATACTTGATAAGTATCTGGGATGAGAATGAAGAGAAGTTTAGGCTTCGAGATCAAGTGCTTGAACTCGAAGTGTCTAAAGTCTACTTCATCACTGGATTGTCTTGCAGAGGTCCAGTTCTAATTAAGATAGGTACCAGGCCTTCTGGTGAAAATATGTTGATGGTTATGGAAAGAGTGTGCCCAGGGGCACAAATAGGATTAGGTAGTGGCAAAGTTGACATTCACACTGTTCCCGATCTAGCACTTAGAGTGGTGTTACATACTATTATGTGGGCTGCGGGGTTGCAGGTGCCACATGAGGCTACCAAAACATAGATCCTCCTGGTGTCAGAATGTATGAACCCGACAGTATTTGATTGGGCCACAGCTGTAACCATGAATATGAAATGGAAATTGACTAAATATAAAAAGGCCAAACTGAAGCAGTTTGGGTACGGGTCAATCTCGGTATCGTTCATCTTAGAATGACTACCTATCTTCCAGGGCCAGGGGGCAATTGTCACAAATCCACCTTTGAGAGAGCTACGGATGGCTCGATCGGAAGCATTGATGCCCAGAGTAGGAGGGGGCCATCAGATGTCATGGTGGCCCAAATTCTTCGGATGGCTCCAACGATAGTTAATAGTCGTAGAGGACTAGCCCTATGCTGGTACTGATTTCACAGGAGACCCAGACCTTCCACTCCTAGAAGGAGAGGACTGGGATGAGGAGCTGGGTAAGACTTTTTGATTTTATGAATTTTATGATTTTTGTTTTGTTTTGTACATGCATGTTCTAACAACTACTCCTATATGTATGCATATCTTGGCCTAGAGAGGCCCGCCGAGATGTCATTGATCATGCAGACGACCCCTCTCGCCTATGACCCTCAAGGTGAGGGGAATGAGCTATCTCAAAAATTATATGGAATCGCTCGTGGGATTCATGATTATGCTCGCCTAGATGATGTCCCTATGGCTCATTAGAGGTGAGGGGAACGAGATGGTTCAGAACTTATACAGAATCTCTCGTGGGATTCGTGATTATGCTTGCCTAGCTAATGTCCCTATGGCTTATTAGAGGCACACTGTAGGGGTGCCTAGTTTCCTTCATCGCTTACTGAGGTGATTGGTGCGGGCGGTAATAGCTACCATGAGCACCATGCTAATTAGTTGCCTAGGCTTTCATTTTCCTATTTTTGAGAGACATGTAGTCTCCGGATGTAATTAAAACAAACACACATATTTTTGGGATTTTATATGATGCACACGTTGCAAACATTCGACACACACACACACACACACACACATATATATATATATATATATATATATATATATTTCTGCATGGATATTTTTCACATGTGATGATGTTTTTACAAGTTGCGTAAATGTTTATCTAATACTATGTTAGCTACTGCATCTGTTAATGTATTCATTCGTCTGGGTATATGCTGATATGTGATGTAATCAAAATTTATTTCTAGTAAATGAATACATAGATACAGTCTTAAAATGGATGGGTTCCTAAGTGAATAATGATCATTGAGCTGTAACACTACAAGCTGTGAGTCTAGATATACAAGTAAGGCACGAATATCGAGGCTAATGGCCTTGTTTAATAATTCCAAAATGGAACTATATTCTGCAACATTATTTGTAGTAGGCCCTAGACAAACACCCTATAAATTAACTAACTCACCGATAGAATTGTAGATTACCCAAGCTGCCAAAGATAGATTCCTGGTACTATGGGAGGCACCATCCACGAAACTGACATAAGGAGTAATAGACATCTACACAATCAGGAAGACCCAATCAGTAGAAAGAAGCTTTCAAAGCACACCACACCACACATGCACAAAAATGAGGAAATCACCTATGTACACACACTACACAAGAATTATTTAAGTGTAATACTTCTTCAGGTACAACCCATTTATGGGCTACGCCAAAGGAAGACCTTCATAATCGATCAGCTCATAGGCCCCATTTTTTAATACACATTTAACGATATAGGGCCCATGACACATATGTTGGAATTTTCCTGCCCCCAGCTTATCATGTGCTTGATCATACAAGAAGACGAGGTATCCTTCAATAAAAGAGCATGGAGAAACTGTTTGATCGAAATGAGCTTTAACCCACTTTTCCTATGCCTCAATAACCAAAGTAGCCAAGTGGCGAGTTTCGTCCATTCATTCCAGTTATAAGAGATTTTCTTCCTCCGGGGAAGTGTCGGGTAGTGATTCCACAGCCAACTTTAGTGAGGGAATCTCACATTCAACTAGAAGAGTAGCTTCTAGACCATACACCAAATGGAAAGGTGTGAATCTATGTGCGCTCTTTACTAACATTCGATAGGCGTAGAGAGCTGAGAAGAATTGGAGATGCCAGTTGGATTTGTGTATACCAATTTTTCATTGAAGCATCATGAAAAGCACCTTGTTCATAGCCTCAACCTGTACATTTGCCTGAGGGTAGTATGGCGTCGAGCTGTTGTGACGCAAGCCCAACTTCGATGTCAGCTCTGCCATCATGTAGTGATAAAAATGAGTGCCATGATTGGTGACGATGGCTTGAGGAATGCCAAAACGCGTGATCACATGGTTTAAAATGAATTGAGCAACTATCTTACCATCTGCGGCCAATGTAGGCATCACTTCGGCCCATTTGGTGAATTAATCTATTGCAACGATGATATAAGCATGCCCCCCACACCGAGTGAGGGTTACATGTCATAAAATCAATGCCCCATTTGGCAAAAGGGCCTACGGTAATGACAGGATGTAAAGGGAGGGGTGACACAAACATCTTGCGTTGGAAGATCTGGCATGCATGACACCTTCTAACTGAAACAATACAGTCTTTAAATATAGACAGCCAGAATTAACCCACACGCAGAATCTTCTGGGAGGTAGCATAACCAGACATGTGACTGCCACAGGCGACACTATGATATTTGTTCAAAACTTTATCAGCCTCTTCCAAGGTCAAACATCGGCAGAGCATAGAATCGACTCCGACATGATATAAGGTATCTCCGACAATGCGATATGATTGTGATTGATGCCGAACGTGACGTAGATCATCCTTCATCAACTCGGACCGAAAGGTAGATGTATGAAGGTACACGATGATGTCACGATACCATGGATCTAGAGTGCTGATTAGAAAGAGAGTTTCATCCGGGATATGATCCTCAGATTGAGACGAAACAGAGTTGGTATGGAGAGAGTAGATGAGATTGGAAAAAACTACTGACTTCTTTGATTTGGAAGTAGTGAACTCCAAATCAAACTCCTGAAGGATCACAATCCATTTGGAGTACTTTCCCCCCAACAATTGTCGAGACAAAAGGTAAGTCATGGGGTTGCAGTTAGAAATCATGGTTACTGTGCACAACAGGATGTAATGGCGAAACCGCTGAACGGCCTGGACCACGACAAGCGCCAATTTCTCGATGTGGGCATAACACATTTCATTGTCGAGGAGATTTTGAGACAGATAATAAACCACGTGTTCATTTTCGTCATCGTCATCTTGTACCATAGCCATGGAAATTGTGCTAAATGCGGCAACCAAATAGAGGGTAAAGTCATGATGATAGTTGGGAGGACGTATTAATGGAGCATTGACAAGACACGTCTTAATTTTATTGAAGGATTGCTGAGTAATCTCGTCCCAATGGAAGGGAATGCCCTGTTTTAGAAGTTGCGTAAACCCTTTGGTCACTTTTGCATAGTTTGGGATAAAGTGATGTAAGAAATTTTCTTTCCCCTGAAGACTCTGAAGTTGATGCAGTGAGGATGGGGATGGGAGATAACAATAGCCTTGACCTTGAGAGGGTCAAGGCGAATTCCATCCTTAGAGACAATAAATCCTAAAAGCTGACCAGAGTCAAGGCAAAAGACACACTTGTGAGGATTAAGCCTGATGTTGTAATGTTTGTAGCAGAGAAAAATCTGGTGGAGATGTTCGGGATGGTCTTCACGCTAAGCTGAATGAACTGGTAGGTCATCCAGATACGGCTAAAAAATGTTACGTATGTCATGAAAGGCATAGGACATGGCACACTGGAAGGTAGCCCCAGCGTTTTTCAATATGAACGGGAGATTCTTATAGGGAATGTGCCCCACGGACAGATGAAGGCAGTCTTATGTTGATCGAATGGAAGGATATTAATTTTATTATAACCCAAAAAGCCGTCCATAAAGGAATAGATCTCACTCTCCACATAATCATCGATGATCTGATCTATAAAGTGGGTGGGATAGTTGTCCTTAGGACAAGCACGATTGATGTCTCTATAGTCAACACAGACTCAAATTATGCCCTACTTCTTATCTACAGGTACAATATTGGAAACCCATTCTGTGAGGGGGATTGGATATATGAAGCCCGCTTTAAGAAGTTTCTCAAATTCTGCTTTTATAGCAGTGAATTTTCGAGGATGCACTGGGCGGGGATGTTCGCGCATAGGATTTGCACCAAGATAGGTGGGAATTTCATGCACAACGATACTAGGATCGATCCCAGGCATCTCTTCATAAGACCATGCGAAAAAATCTCAGAATTCACGGAAAAGGCTAGTGTACACCTGAATCTCTTCGGGAGAACAAGTGATTCCCACGTGAATGTTCTCGACGACCCCCAGTTTAATGGAGATGTCAATAGGCATTTTTTGGGTAATATTACTCAGATTTCCTTCCAAAAATACTTCATGAGTCAATATTGGCGTTTGGAGGGGCGGAGAGGGAACCTGAGATGCAAATCGCTCGAGACAATTAGGCATTTCCCCCAGGCCAGGCATGAACGAGGAATGATGATGTCCATCGCTCCATGGCAGATCTTCAAGAGACATAGTCTCCATGATAGCTTCATTAGACAGAAAAATTTCTCTCGAAGGATTGGGTGAATCTGCATCATCGAGCCAATGGGATTGAGAATAAACATCAAGAGCCATGCTCAAACGAGCATTTTCAGCAGGGGGAGGATCTAATGCGGCAACAATCTCGCAATATTTGATTTCAACTGGGGTTAGAGGCATCGATTCTCCAAAAGAGGTAACCTGTTCAGGAGAAGGGATGATCCATGGGTCATTCGACCTAGAGATCATGTTGACTTGAATGGTGTTCGGTGGCGGAATCAGAAAAATACCCATGAGAACGGGGTCCTTAAAAAGACCAGGTCCTACATTTTCGGGGGGATTAGGAATTTGATCCACATATGGCACGTTCTTCTCGGAGGATGAGGTAAAGAAAGACAATTGATCAACAATAATAATCTTTCCCTCATGTGGAAACTTCAAAAGTCGAAAGAGGGTGGACAGAACGCACAACATGGCGTGGCTCCAACTGCGACTGAGTAGAATATTGTAGCTGAGTTTGGCATCAACAACTTCCACTTCAACATTGACTATTTTACCTTGCAATGTGATTGGTAGACTTGCGAGAACACCCAAGGGTTTTGATTATCTTCCATCGAATGCCTCGAGGGCATTGGGAGATGAAGTGAGGGCTGGAGAGTCGATGGCTTTCTAGCAAGCAGATGACATAACGCAGATAGAGGCACCTTTTTCCACAACGGCTCTATGAATATTGAGACCGTTGATGCCAACTTGTATAATAAGGGAAATCTAGTGTGGAAGTTGAGGGACGAAATTCTCCAGATAGAAGGTGAGAAGGCTAGAATCAGTAGGCTCAATTTCACCGATTGCAGATAACAGAGCTTTCTGTTGAGATGGGAAACTTTGAATCACTTTCAATGCAGACATTGCGGAGGGTGCCTGTGCCAAATCCTTAAAAATGTTGTAATGCTGAGAAACAAGGGTATTTGGATTATAGGAAGACTTCCGGAGAACACCTTTGGGAGGTGGCCGTATAATAGGTTCAGTGTTGGGCTTCTCAATTTCTAAAGGACCAGAGGCAGGTGGGGGAGGTGGGTCATCAACGACTTCCTTCCCAGCCGCCTGGTGTGATCCAACATAATCCTTCGATCGAGTGGGAATAGAAACAGGTGCAGCACCATTCATCATGAAAACCTGAGACCCAAACGGTGCAGATGGTGAAGGTTGCTCGACCATCTGGGTCTGCTGAGATGGAAAAGGTTCCTTAAGAACTGTCGAAGTTCCCTTAGATCCTTTAAGGAGTTGAATAACCTCGAATCCTTGGGGACAATCTTTTGTGTAGTGGTCTTCATCGAAGATCAGGCAAGGGTACTTCGGTTTTCATTGAGAACCATCATTAACACGTGGCTTGGAGCATTCTGGTTTCAGGGCATCGGATTTGGCCTTGCCTTTGCCCCTCTTCTTCCCTTTGGAAACCTTGTCTGTAGGATTAGCCTGAATGGCTTTGACCTCCGCGGTCTTACAAGAATCTGGAGTAGCGGGAGGAGCAAAATTATTGAAAGAATTCAATTTCTACTTCCCACTAGAAGACTTACGAGAAGTTTGGGAGACGGAACCAATAACACCGTCAACCGATGGGGTAGATGGTTCTTTAGAGGTCCCTGGATGCGGGGCATCAGTCAGGATATCATATAACGTGCCAGACTGAGAGTACACTAAACTGAGGTACTGGGCACAAGCAATGGCTTGCTCCTCAATTACACATGCCCCCATAGCAATGTCATGTGCAATCTTGTTGACAAAGGAGGTAGTGAACTAGTGAGTTGGAAGATGATCAGGAATGTTAAACTTGATCAGTCGACGATGACGTCTCCACTCATGAATATGATCTAAAATATGAGTGGCTTTGCCCTGCTTTAGAGATGCCAGGAGATGCCTCCCGGATTCATAATGAGACGGTAACTGGAAATGTGTCAGGAATGCTATAGCTAGAGTATTAAAGTCTTGAAAATACCACGGGGTAGTTCTATGTACCATTTGGCAGCAACGCCGGTGAGAGTGCACTGGAAAAGACATAGACGAATTGATTCATCCACCCAAGAGTTCAAAGAACACCACAAATGGTAGGTCATGACACGTGCTTGGGGTTCCTCTCTAGATTTGCCTTCAAATTTGGGATAGTCACTAGGTACCTTTGTCGGAACCAGAGGCCAATGGATTATGAAGAATCATACCATTGGTCAATTTGGATACATTCGTTAATTCCAATGTGGTGAGAAAAGGTAACTAAGGATTGAAAGGCATACCAGGTCCTCGATAAGGACCTGTACCTATACTCCATCCTGGTTGAGCATAACTCTGCCCCCATTGGTTCTGTCCTAGAGGATTCTGACCATAGGGGGTATAAGCCATATAATTGGGTTGATACGGTTGCTGATAACCAGGGTACAGGGGTTGATAACCAAGGTACTGACCCTGATTATATGTGGGCCCCGTTTGAGTAGTGTATGGATTTCACTGTAGAGTATAAGTGTAGCCTAGATGTTGAAGGTAATAACTAGAACCTTGGGGCGGGTTGTAAACCGGTCGAGACTGACCTTGAAGGTAATAGCCACCTTGGGGTCGAACGGGCTGCTGGTAAGTTTGACCCTGTTGAGCTTGATAAGTTGGGTGCATAGGCGGGTTTGGTTGTGGCATAGAATATATCGGCTGCTAAGTAGGGTGAACAGGTTGTGCAAGTTGTCCGGGTTGAACAGGTTGGCTTGGCAGATAAAGGACACCAGGCTACCCTGGCTGAGCAGGTTGCCCTGATGGCGAGAGAGGGCTAGGTTGTGCTTCATAACAAGGTTGAATTTTGACAGGACCATAATATGGCCCTGGTTGTGCAACATTTTGACCAATTGGAAGATGAGGTTGTTGAGGGCACCAATGGTTTAGAAGGATGGGTTTGCCCCCCAAGACCGTACAACAGTCCAGGTTGATACCCCAGTTGCCCTGTGGGTCCTTGAGGTTGCCCCAATTGGACCACAGGGTGAGGCTGCAGATGTTGATCTTGAGGGTTGTAAGACTACCCTTCCAGACCATACAGTAATCTTTGTTGGCCTGAAGGTTTTCCCTGTAAGGGTTTTCCTTGCAGGTCATATAGATAACCTAGCTGGGCCAAAGGTTGTCCCTGGAAGGGTTTTCCTTTTGGGCTAGAAGCATATCCTTGTTGAAACAAAGGCTGTCCTGGTAAGGGTTGCCCTTGTGGCACCTGTGATCCCGCAACCTGTGTAATAGTATGTAGCACGACTCTGAGTGCTAGATCGGGAATAGTGTGAATGTCAACTTTGCCACTACCTGATCCTGTTTGTGTCCCTAGGCACACCCTTTCCATAACCATCGACATATTTTCACCAAAAGGCCTGGTACTTGTCATAATCAAAATTGGACCTCTGCGAGACAATCTAATGATGAAGTAGACATCGGACACTTCAAGTTCAAGCTCTTGATCTCGAATCCTAAACTTCTCTTCATTCTCATCCCAGATACTTATCAAATATTGTAACAATTCAGGTTGTTCCCTGAGACATGGTGTTAAGAATAATTTCTTTAATCTGCAATTCTAGAGAGCATTCATGCATTTCTCATTCCCCATTGCCATTTCGTCCTCTTCACTGTGCTCCCTTTATTTCCATTCAATCACCATTGTGGCTTTATACCTGCATCAAATTGGTCATAAGCACATCATAAGATCCCTTGGGCATTCAAAAATTCAATTGATTGGTTCAAATTTTGTGAAATTTGAGCAGAATATGAGGTTGCGCTATTTGTGTGACTATTTTGCTGACAGTCATGCCAGTTGGCGCAACCCCTTTGAAAAAAGAGCTCGATTGGCGTGGGTCCATGCCTCATACCAGCGTCAATCGTGGAAGCCCTAAATTTGAAAATCCTCCCCTCAGGGATGCCAAATCACGATGGAAAACTATGAAATATGGCTTAAAACATAGCTAATGGAAGCGACTCTTACTTGGAAAAGACAAGATCTGGAATGATGCACTGGATCGTCCACAATTGTCACTACAAGATCATAGGGAAATAACTCACTATCGCTCTACACAAGAGGTAAAAAGTAAAAAGTGTATATGTTTTTACTATTTGGTCATATTTATAACTTTTCAAAATCAAATTAGGTTTTGGAGCTTATTTTTCCAATATTTTATCATATTTTTTGTCGAAAAATGGGTTTTACGCTTGCTTTTTGTGCAGTGATAGGTTTTCACGCGATTAGGACGATGACATGAGTTGTATTTTATACTTTTTCGGACTCGGTAAAAGCACAAAAAAGTCATTACTGGAGTCATATTTCAACTCTTTTCTAACTCTCTAAAAATGAAAAGATTACGGAGTCGCTTGTCGTTTTGAGCTCATTAAATTGGCTATGAAAGGACATCTACCCAGTATATGTTTACCCCTTTTTCAGGTTGGGATAGATTATTTACAAAAAAGGAATACCCTAGCCTATCGCGACTAGGACGTTCTCTTATATATAGTTTTCTACGTTTTTGGATATGTGGGGCTATCTACGAAAAGCGAATATTGGAGTTTTCTTTTTCGCTATCTTTTCAAACTCTCTAAACATGAAAGGACGTCGAGTTCTTCCTTTTTCAGACTCGTTAAAACCTAATGAAGTCGGACTCTGTCGTAATGACGATGCTCAAGTTCCTCCTTCCTAGGGCTCGTTAAATGTACTAGGTTGGATTTTTCCAAAGGAAAAACTTATATTGCAAGCATATGCTATCCTCTTCAAGCTTGTTTTTTAAAATAATTGGGGTAATCACCAGAAATGGTGGGGAAAAATGGAACCGATATCATCGTCGTGTCGGCAATATGTCGCTCTTGAACATGGCACTTGTCTGCATTCGTGTCAGGTTGGGGACATCTCATGTCGTTATCTGCTTGCATCCATGCATTTGGGTAATCACTTTTGACCACTCATATTCTCTTTGCCACGTCATCATGACCTCAAATCCTTTGATGTAAAGTAATACCAAATCCAGTGTCGTGCCACCGATATGTTCAAGAGAAGTTGGCCTCTACATTTTTCAACCTCCCTCTAATTCTCTACTGATCTTGATTTGCAAACATCATGTTCCTCTGTCTCGCGTTGATGATGTGGGAAACATTATGGCACACATTCGATTAAGGTCACTTCCTGTCAAATTCAGATCATTATCCAGGAGAATGATCTAGAGACTCCTTTCAGGTACCTTGGAGCTAGCATGCCTTAATGGCAGGTTCTTCACATTAGACCTAAGGTTTTCATAATTGGCCTTCGATCAAATGATTCTCAGGTGTTCGATGCCAGCTCACTGTTCACATTTCGTGGATTGTACCTATAGTACCTTGAGGGCCATCCTCATTATTGGTGGTACCTCTCGCGTCTGTTAACGACATTCATTATTGGCTGGTAATCAGACGGTTTTCTTGCATGTTCGACTTCAGCTTACTTATTCACATGCTTGGACTTGTAATTTGTTTGGGTCAAGATGGAGCGCAAGACCCTGGGTTTTTTCTGATGAAATCCATGGTGTGGATTTTTGTGGATTACCATGATTAGTTACATGACTCATTTGATTGGATGGTTGCGACCATACCTGAGTCTACTTGTTGATCCTTATTTCTTGGATGGCTGCGTCCATACCTTGAATCCCGGTTATTGTACACTCTATTATGGATGGATGCGCCCATACCACATATCATGTATCAGAGATATCAATTGTACTTGTACGTAGGTCTTAAGATGACAATGTTTTCAGTTGGGCACGTTCTCATAAAGCATTTCACCCCTCCCTCTCTCTTGGACCTCTTGCTTTAGGGGGCATCTGTTACACAACATTTTGTCACCGTCCTTGCAATCCCTCATCCCATAGATTGGAGGAATATTCCTGAGACCTGTGAATAGTAAAATGTCCCGAAACCACCTTCATGAAATCCTCTTGCATAAGGACAAACATTCTCCTGAAAAAAGTTTCCTCTAAAAAACCCTAAAAATAGATGTTTTAGCCTTGGCGCGACTAGCTAGTTCATCCCTCGCACCAATGGGGGAAATCCACACTAGAGGGCGCGCTAAATGGCACTTTGTCCCTTTGTTTCACTCGTGCAAAGCTTAATAAGGGATGTTTTTTAAAAATAAATGGCAGAATTTTGATTCCAACAAACTCCTGAACGAGTCATCAAAAGGAATTGGGTGGTTTCGCTCCGGATCTCCATGTATAGGAAGTGGTTCTCCACCTATCATGGAACTTTCTTAAGAGATAGGGCCTATCCCATGATTATAGGGATCCCAACTCCCCTTCCTACATCTATAAAACTTTCCTTCTCCATTAGCAAGCTAGATGAACTAGTAGGAAGGAAACTATAGTTGGGAAACTATTGAGAGCCAAGCCAAAGAGAGAGAGCTTCGTCTAGATTCCCAACAGGATTTGTTGAGATGCGATTTGCTATCAGCCCCACTGAAGGAAGATCATAGTGTCAGATAATTTGGTTGTAATCTCCCTTTGGTCATTTATAATATAAGAGACTCTGATTTTGGTTCTATTCATGTGTTCATTTCCTTATGTAATGCAATGAATTATATCCTCTCTGACTGATATATGGTTACATGCTTTAGATTTTATGTTGTATGTCGTTGTTTCCTTGCATGTGTACATGTGTTCGGACATGTCGAATGGAAGGATTTTGATCTGTCAAGCGAGGGATGGGAACCATCATCTTTTTTTCAATGACAACTGTGTGGGATTTGAGGTGGGCTAGTTGTCATGATATTTGTATTTTTGTAACTAGGAACCAACGTCATTGCGTGACTTGATTGTTGCTAGACCCAATCTGGGCTAGTGGGATCACCTCTGTCCGCAGAGGGGATTTAACTCCTTAACATCTATAATGGTAGCCAGATATGCTCCACTTTTTCTTCAAGGTCCTTTGGAAAACATGCCTCAGTATTATCAAACTAGACCTATCACTACCCAATAACATGTAGATAGGATGAATAAAAGTTTTGGTCTTCAGTAAGAAGATGAGGAAAATGTCAAAATGAGGTTTTTTGCACAAAGTCTCGCTGGAGAAGTTAGGAAATGGTTTAAAGCCTTGCATCCTACTAGAATCAATGATCTCCCTGCATTCCATGAGACATTCCTTAATAGATGGGAAGTAAAAAATAACCCTCTTCAGATTCTATCGGAATATGAAAGCATTAGGAGGGCACCTTGAAAAGTGTTCGGGATTATTGCATTAGATTCGATAGTGTATACAATGCAATTAATACAAACATTAAACCACCGCAAGGCCTAGCCTTGATAAAATTATGAGATGGCTTTGAGGCATACCTGCCTTATCATCTGAGAGAGAGAAATTCCTCAACATTGGAAGAAATTAAAAGGGATGCAGTGAGTGTAGAAGCCAAATTGTTAGAAAAAACGGGTAGAATAAGAACTGAAAGAAGAGTGACCATGAAAGAATAAACCTCAACTTCTTTTGTTGATGCCAAAATAGATTCATTATTCAGAACAATATAAATAATGATGGAAAGGATTAATCTTACAGCAACGGATTTTCCTAGAGAAAACCATCCTGCACCTTAAAATCCTAATCAAAATGTTAGAAGAAATCCTCCCCAAATAAAATAGAGGGAACAAATGGGACCAAATCAACAAATTAGACCTCCATTTCAAGAGAATTATGATGATGATGATGGGGAAATTGTAGAAGAGGTGGAAGATAACCAAATAAATTTGATGGGTATCAATGATGATGAAACAATTTTTCTCACTCAATAAGAACAAGAGCTTTTCTCAACTTTCCAAAACTAAGCTTCATTCAGAAGAATCAGATGATTACAAACAAGGATTTGAAAATGCTGTTATGGAATTCCATAGGCAATATAACCTTAGGAGTAAGAAAACTTCAAACACTGCCAACAAAAAGAGTGTTGAGAGTCCTGCTAAGAAAACCTATGATATTGTTGTTAAGAAAATCACAGATAATTTCGTAAAGGAAAATTCTAATAGTTATAGAAAAAATACAGTAGATACTCCTGTCAAAATATATTTGAGAGTACTTCCAAAACTACTCAAACTGATATCCTAACCACTAGTTAGAAAAAAGAACATGTATCAAAAGAAATTGCTGATAAATCTAATTTTTTGAAATTGAGTAAGATTCTAACATCATTCAACATTGAGAATGAATTACCAAAAATAAAATTTCCCATTCCTCTAACATAGTTAATGAAAAGAAATCAATACAGATCTCAAGTAATGAAAGCTCTAAACATAGGGGAAAACACAAACACTGTTAATTTGAATGATGATCACCCTAAACTCTTATTTGGGCTACAAGTTGATGGAAAACCACAAGAAGGAGGTGTTCCTCCATTTTGTGTTAGCCTAAATTTTCATGATAATATTCTCCATAATGCTATGTTAGATTCAGGTGCTTCACACAATTTGATGCCAAAAGTTGTTATGGAAAAACTTGGACTCGACATTACTAGACCTTATAAAGATTTATATACATTTTATTCTAGAAAATTGAGATGTGTAGGTCTCATCAAAGATCTGTGTGTTACTTTAGCTCAAATCCCAGCTAAAAGTATAGTAATGGATATAGTGGTTGCAGATATACCCCATAAGTATGGCATGTTGTTGTCACGCTCATGGGGAGCAAAATTACAAGGGACCCTACAAATGGACATGAACTTTGCTACCATACTAGTGTTTGGTCAGCAAAGAAGATTATATAGGGAAAATTTGATGAAATTCATGGTCAGTAGTTAGGATAAACCACATAAATATCCTCTTTACTCTGTCCAGTCAGATTTAGACTCTTTCATTCTTTATAATAATGGAGATATCAATACTCAAGTTACCAATGCAGAAAATGATATTTTTGAAATAGATGAAAACTAAGCACAAATAGTGGATCAAAACACTCAACTTGAACCTCTTTGGAACATGAGCTTTGATGGATATTGTAGCAGAGAGTGTTCTAGAGCAGGAGTGTGGGTTTCAAACACAGGAAACAATCATGCTGAAGGTCATTCATACAAGTTAAATTTTTAATGTACCAATCATATAGCCGAGTATGAATCACTTCTATTAGTATTTCAATTGTTAAAAAAATTGGGTGCCAAAATAATTTCCATTCACAGAGATTCTGAGTTAATCATAAAACAAATTAAAGTAGAATACTCTGCAAAGCATCCTTGATTGAGAGCATATATAAATGTTGTGCCTGATTTTATAGAAAGTTTTGTGGAATATGAGCTTGGTGTAATTTCTAGAAATCAGAACATCCTTGCCAACGGTTTGGCTTTTTCAGCTAGCACCTATAAAATGCCTCACCCTAATAGAAAATATATAGTGGAAGTAAAACATCGACCAGATGTACTAGACAATATGAGGTATTGGAAATTTTTTGGAAATGACAAAAAAATTGAAAACTTTTTGCAGTCTAAGGATGAATATGAAGAAGATAGTATAGATTTAGAGTGTGAACTAAAATATCAAATGGTTGTACATTCTAATATAGAAAAATAGTTAGAAAAATTAGATATAAATATTCATGTAGATAAAGTTGTAAATAAATTAGAATTGCTTGAAATAGATCCAGAGAAAGAATAGTTTGAAATACTTCAATTAAAGGATAATGTTTTACCTAGAGTTTTATTTCCATTATAAGAATTATTTTATTTCAATGATGTAGCTAAGAGGCCTAAGATTGATCCCACAGGGGCAGATGCAGAAGAATGTAACATAGGTAGTGAAAAAGATCCCAAAATGATAAAATTGTCAAAATCAATGCCAAATGTTGAAGAAAAAAAATACATTGATTTATTCAAAAAATTCATTGATGTATTTTCCTGGAGCTATGAATACCTCAAAGCTTATGATACTAGTAGTATACAACATAAAATTCAATTAAAGAGGACTAGAAACCATTTAAGAAAAAAATTCGAGGAATAAATCCATTTATGATGCCTCTAATTGAGAAAGAAATTAAAAATATGTATGATGTTAAAATCATAGTTCCTCTTAGGTACTCTAAATGGGTCTCTAACATAGTTCCAACTAGGAAGAAAACATGAGAAATCAAATTATGCATAGATTTCAGAAATCTTAATAAGGTCTCCCTAAAAGACAACTACCCTTTGCCAAAAATGGATCACATATTACATAAGGTAGTTGGATCTAGTAGGATTTATTTATTAGATCATTTCTTAGGCTACAACCAAGTCTTAGTTCATCGTGATGATCAAGATAAAACAACCTTCACTACTCCATGGTGTACCTTCTTGTATGTGAAGATTCATTTTGGACTAATTAATGTTGGAGCCACATTTCAAAGAGCAATGGATATTTACTTTGCTGATGAAATTGGCAGGTTTATTGTGAACTATCTAGATGACATTACCGTCTATTCAAATATTGATGAGGAAAATTTGTTACATCTCAAAAGTGTGTTTGAAAAATATATAAGGTTTGGAATTTCATTAAATCCTAAGAAAACACTTTTTCGCCTTAAATAAGGAAAGCATCTGGGTCATATAATTTCTAAAGATGGTATTAGGATTGATCCCAATATAATTGAAGTTATTTTGAAAATTGGTCATCCTAGAAACATTAAGGAGCCTCAATCATTTATTAGCAATATAAAATTCTTAAGAAGATTCATTCCCAGCCTTGCAGAATTTCTCAGAAATATAAAAAATATGCTGAAAAGAGATCCAGAAATAAGATGGAACATTGAAGCTAGGAAATCATTTGATCAACTTAAACAAGAATTGACAAAAGAAACAATCCTAATCACTCTAGATTTTACTAAAGATTTTATAATATTTTTCGTTTGCATCCTAAAATATTGTTGCAGCTGTCCTTTTACAGAAAAATAATGAAGGATTTGAACAAAAAAATTCATTCTTTAGTAAGGCTTTAAGGGATGCTGCATTGAAATATAACATAATTTAAAATCAAGCCTTTGCATTAATAAAAGTAATAAAAGATTTCAGAGTGTATATCCTACACTCCCATATAATTTCTTATGTACCAAATTCAGTGGTCAAGGATATTTGAGCTCAAAATGTAACAGACGGTAAAAGAGGTAAATGGATTGTTATCTTTCTTGAGTATGAAATAGAAATCAAACCCAATAAGTGTATCAAAGGACAAGCACTAGCCAAACTGATGGATACGTCTAAATTTTGTGCATAGGATATCAACTTTTTTGCTGCATTATATGATCAAGAGGAGCAGGCGACTCCACAAATTGATGAGGCTTTTTTGACCTCACCCTGGTATGCAGACATCATATTTGTTTTATTCAATTTAAATGCTCTTCCTGGTTTAACAAAGACAAAGGTTAGATTTCTAAAGTTAAAACTAGTAAAAGTTTGCATCATAGATAATGTTTTATATTGGAAATATGTTGGTGGTATTTTACTAAAGTGTCTATTGAAGGGTGATGAAAAAATAGCCATGAAGGAATTCCATGAAGGTGATTGCGGTGGACATCTATACAGGAAACCCATTGCCAACAAGATCCTTAGAGCTGGTTTTTACTGGCCTACCCTTTTCCCTAATTTCCATAAGAAATTAACCTCTTGCCACAAATGAAAAATATTTGAGGGAAAAATAAAACTATTGCCTTTTCCTTTAAAGGCCATATATATTGAAAGTCCTTACCAACAATGGGGATTGTATTTCATTGGAGAAATACATCCACCATCCTCTACCAACATATGTGGATTCTCACAGCCACTGATTACATTACTAAATGGATTGAATCCACACCTTCCATATTAGCCATTGATATTATTATCATTAAATTTTCTGGAAACCAATATCCTCTCTACATTTGGTTGTCAAAGAAATCTCATCACTGATAATGGTGCAACCTTTAAATCCAAGAAAATGATATATTTCTGCAGTTTATATCATATTACTTTGATAAATTCAACTTCTTATTACCCTCAGGGTAATGGATTAGATGAATCCTAAAATAAGAGTTTGATCAACATCATAAAAAAAATTTTAGAAGATAAAAAAAATTCATGGGACAACAAGTTAATTAATTCACTTTGGGTTGATACACTTACTACAAAGAAATCAATTGGCATGTAACCATACCAATTTGTTTATTGGATGGATGTTTTTTTTCCATCCTCTTTAGGAGTTCCAGTTATGAAGATAACTTAGGAAGTTCAGGTTGAGCCAAATGACACTTAGAGGAGTATTAATCAGAATATTCATTTGCAGCAATCCAAGGAAGAAGTATACAATAAAACACAACCTATGTGGGAGAATGTTAAAAATATTATTGACTGAAGACCTAAAGCAGATGATTTCAATTTGGGTGACAGAGTTTTAAAGTTGTATTCCATAAGAGAGGACAAAGAAAAACATACGAAATTTGACAATATTTGGAAAGGACCTTACATCATTTATGCTTTCAGAGGACACAATGAATTCTTTCCTAAAGACCTAGATGGAATATAAATGCTTGGTGGGCCTTTGAATGGAAGAATGTTGAAGCATTACTTCTCTTAGCAATAGATATTTTTGTTACATAAAATAATTGTAAGTATCATTTTCCTTATTATTTTTATTAGGTAACCTATTGACAGAAGTTAAAGCTTGTAGAGAAGGCCCTCATATTTTTATTGATATGCTAGCATAAGTACTCCAAACAAGAAAATAAATTAGGTGCAGACATTGCTAAAATGGAACACTCAAGGCTATTGATCAAATGTTTTTGGCACCTCACATAGACAAGTTCCATCCCCAGCTAGAGGCAATATTAGGGTCCTATAATTTATAGGATCTCAAGGTAATTGAGTATTTTTTCTCAGTAATCTTATATTAAAAATAATTTTCAATCTGCAAATTATTTCCAAAAAATATATATAAAATAAAATGAAAAGAGGGTATATCTAAAAAAAATGAATAAAGAGAAAAATAAGAAAAGAAAGAAGCATTGAAAAAGAATAAAAATGAAATTAGAAACCCACAATAGAAAATAACACTGAAAGTGCTGCAAATTCAAATGCCACTACTGATAGATAGTTTTCTTTATGTCAAATTAAATAAGATTGTGTGAAACTTTTTTAAAATGCCACAATGACTAGCTATTTTTTTAAACCATACAACTTAATCATGGTTAAACAATTTTGAGTTTTTGTAAACTAGGTTAGAGAGTAAATATTTTCCAAACAGTCTAATCTTGGTAAATCAATAGTTAGGTATAAAATGAAATTAATTCAATTGTTTAATATGAATCAATAGGAGAAATAAGTGATAGGATTAAATAGATTTTCATTCAAAAAAAAAAATGGGTTTTTAGTCTAAATGCACCCCTAGAAGAAATAAAAAATGTTAGTTTAGCAAAAAAAGAATTTAAGTGAACAAGGGTAGGTAGAAGTGCTTTTCTTTAAAAAGGATTAGAAATTGATTTATCCTAATTTTTGAGGTTAATTAAAGCATTGAGTGCATAAAGGGGTACATATAGTTTATACATGTTTTATCCTAAGTTTTTGATCCAAAGTCAAAAAGTCATAACCCAACAAATTTCATTTGTCGCATGTGGTTAAATCACTTACTTATTCATGCCTCACGATTTTTCTGCTCCAGAAATAGATGACCCTTATTAACTTTCTCCGCCTCCCTCTCCATCCTCGCTTTACCGCCGGGGGGGGGGGGGGATGGTTCTGAAAAATGTTGTTTCTCCGCTCGGTCCGACTACCACGTGGCCTCTTCTCGCTACGGGAGCTGGACCTAAATCCATCGAATCGCTTCACTACCACCCCCCCCCCCCCCCCCCCCTCGAAAGAAACTCCTCCCTTGGTATATCACTATTGTCCCTATCCAACACCTCCGCCACTACATTGTTGCCACGTTGTTGAACCGTTACCAATAAAATCGCTTCCCAGGTGATGGAGGGGCATTAGGCACAATAAAATACTTTGTATCTAAGTAGACATAGGGGGGTCTCATATTTTTAAATTCTCATGTAATTATCAATATTTTGAATAAAAGGGTGAGGAATTGTAAATGTTCTCAAGTCATTGGAGAACATGAGAGAATTGATTAAGCTAGGAATGTGAAGAGTCAATTTAGTTATTTTAGGGAATTTTATCTAAATTTAGGAAATCCAGAATCTTAAGAGTTTGTTGAGCTGTTGGAGGAGATGAAGTGATTCATTATCTTCTAAAGCCAAAAAGGCATTAAGTATAGAGGTATGGAGAGTAGGATAGAAATTTAGGAGGCAGAGTAGTGAGGGTAGTAGGCCAGCGAATTGAAAATCTGGCCAGAGACAGAGTTTCTGTAATTTGATTATATTTGTATATAAGAAGAATTGCTTCTAAATTATGTGTATGGAATGAATTTGTGCACTGGGAATATAATAATATTGAGCTTTTATAACATTCAAATATTGGGTTGAGCTCCTTCGGGGTGAGAACTTTGGGTTATTGAAATATCAAATGTTGATTTAATATATGAGGTTAACCATGGAATTATAAAAGCTTCTGCATAGTGTTAGAGTCTGCCAGATTTAAAATTAATTGGGGCTAAAAGTTGAATGCAAGTTTGTGTGGAAAGGAAATTGAATATTGTGGGTTTAAAATGAAATTGAAATTTATATGTGGACTAAGAGTGTAGAAGAGGTTAGCTCGGGCATCATTGTGGTATCAAAGCTAGAATACCTCTATTTGAAGGTTTAAGTTTTTGAATTAATTGCATCTGTGATAAAAGATATCAGACTTTGAAACTGATAAAGATTGCATCATACAGAGATGCAGTGCATGTGATGAGAGGATGAAGGAAGATCATATTCTAAGATCTGATATGCAGAAAAATACAAATAATTATAGTGAATAGAGGTTTTTAGAATGAGTGGAAGACAAGATCATGTAGGGATATTGCAGGCAAAATAATTTTAAATCTAATTTGAAACTTATGACTGCAGGATTGTGGTTGCAGAAAGTGAAGACAAAGTTTGATGGTGATACTAGTGAACCTGATATTGAACTAAAGGTTGAATAGGGAGGGAAATTGTAGTGTTCTCAAGAGAAGGTGAGTTAATGAACAATGTTTAACTCTGGTTTGAAGAGTTGTTTGCAGAATTCAGATTGCAGGAAATTGGAGAAATCTCAGCAAAGGCAGATCACAACTTTGAGAGAAGTGATGAAAGAGTCTAGCAGAGGATTCTAAAGTTAAGAAGAAAGTGTGGCAGAACCTAGAAAATTCCCAACAGAGGTTGGATGAAAGAAGGACAGATGTGTTCTTGAAAAGTTGTAGAGTGAAGCCTAGAGAGAGCAGAGGAGAGTGCTCAAAAGGTTCCAGTAGACAGGGGACCAGTACTTGCCAAAAGCCCAGATCCGGAGGGAAGGATTGGTGAGGTAAGTGGCAACATGAGAGCTTGCTATTGTAGAGTATTAGTACAGCTGATGAGAAAAGAAATCATGGAGGAGAGGATGACTACTGATATTCATAGTAGAGATTACAGAGGTTCTGAGAGAGGCCACAACAACAAATAGGAAGAAGATGCCAAGAAAAATGGCATGAGGAAGAAATTGACTGATGCAGAATATTGGAAAGAGGCAGCTGAGATCAAAGAACAGTTTAATAAACTGGAAGAGAGGATATAGGAAAGCGAGAGAGTTGGTTGGCTCATGAGGAAGAGAGTGAATTGGCAACCATTACAGTTGAGGTTGAGGCAAAAGGAGATTGCCTTATTGAAAGAAGAACTCAAAGCAGCTGATTTGAGAAAAGAAGTTTCTATTTGTGAAGCAGAAATGAACACAGGTGAAGAATACAGATCTATGAAAGATCTTATGAACCATGATGGGGGCTTAAGGCAGAAAGAAGCTTGTCTTGCTGAATAGAAAATAATTTATGATTTCCTGAGTTATTGGACAAGTCCAAATCAACTGGATGATGTAAAGGCTTGTATTTGTGAATCTGACAATTGTGAGGTGATTACAAATTCTACAAAGGAAGAGGAACTCAGAGTTCTTGAGTTAAGGGTGGAATTTAAAGGTTCCACATGCAGATCTGTTCAAAGGGAAGTGCTTGAGAAAGCAACCAAGGCTGAAAAGTCTTGTGGTTTTAAAACTAAAGAGTTGTGTATGTTTGCAGGTACATCACAGGGATATGAACAAATTTTAAAGTTTTTTGAAGAGGAGAAATTGAATCTGAAATCTGTTCAGATCAATGCTAAGATAGAAATATCTCAAGAGGAATTGAAGATAGAGGAGTATAATGAGAATATTCAGTAGAATATTGAGGCAGAGAGAGAAGGACCATCTGATGATTGGTCAAGAGCAAGCAAAGGTATAAAGTTTTGTGTGAAGTTCCCAACATCTACTCCAATTGAAGTTGTTGAATTGTATAGAAGGTTATATTTTCAAAGAAGAAAATTGGAGAAACAGAGGACCTATGCATAGGATAAATTGCTGAAGAAGCAAGACAGAGGAGTTTTCATGAATGAAAATCATAGAACAGAGGATAAGAAAATGATTCAAAAAAATTATGGAGCTCATTTTGGTGGATCACAACAGAAGGACATTCATGAAGCAGATGATAAAAGGAAGGAGAGACTAGCTGAAAGTCTCATGGGGGATGCAAATCAGCATACTGATGTGCTGATAGAGGATTTGGAAGGAAACTCAGTGTGTTGTGAGAGGAGAAGGACAGGGAAGAATTTCCTAGTCTTGAAAGAGGCTTACAGCTGCAGAAATAAAATATGGTGACTGGATCATCAATTGAGACCATTGGGTCTTGTGATTTTAATTTTGACAATTTGTTTATGTTCACAGGTATTGCAGAGGACAATCAATGATTTGAAATTGACATGAGAGAAGAAGAACTGTTGCAGAAAGAAGGTGAGACAGTCATGCCAGAATCAATCAAGGGGATAAGGGACAATTACTAAAGATTGTGTAAGAAGAAGAAGAAGAAGAAGATGTTGAAACTGAAGTGCAGCATACTGATGATGTGAGACAAGTACAAAATAGATGGATGAAATGTTTTCTTGAAACATTTGAAGAAGAGAATGAAATTGTAGACACTAGAGTGAAATTTCCTGAAGCTGTGAAAAGAAGAGGAGCAGATACTAGTTTGCATAATTTAAGTATGATTACTAGTATACAAGGAGGAATGAGTGGATATGTTACTGTACGTGGAAAATTAAATGATGATTTGTTTTCTAAGAGTAATTTTGCAGATGATGAGAAAAATAAAAATGTTGCAAAGGGAGATGTCTTAATAGATATTAAGGAAGATTTTTCCGTAGTAGAATACAAGAGGGTATGGATGATAGGATGGTCACAAGGGCTCAGCAATTAAGAGCAAGAGCCAGAGTAAAAACATAAAAATTCTTGGAGGTAGTAACAGCAGCAGCATTGACAACAACATAAATTGGAGACAACAACAATGGGCAAAGAGATTTCCAAATAGAAGATAAATTGGAAAGAGAAATTGAAAACATTAGAGAACTGATGATGAAGGTGTTTTAGAAGTAGCAGACAACAGCAAGAAAGAAGAAGGATTTCAGCAAAGGAAAAACAGGAAGAGATTGTGAAAGTATCGCTGGAGGTAAGATGCAGAACAAGATATGGAGACCTGGAGAAATGCAGTTGAAGAATAATGCAGTTGATGGACAACAACAAAACAAAGTATGGGACCTAGGAAAACAGAGATTAAAGACACATGATCAAGAGATCCTGAACAAATTGAACCTTGGGAGTCTGATGCAGGGGCATTAGGCACAATAAAATACTTTGTATCGAAGTAGCCATAGGGGGGGTCTCATATTTTTAAATTCTCATGTAATTATTAATTTTTTGACTAAAAGGCTGAGGAATTGTAAATGTTCTCAAGTCATTAGAGAACATGAGAGAATTGATTAAGCTAGGAATTTGAAGAGTCAGTTTAGTTAATTTAGGGATTTTTGTCTAAATTTAGGAAATTCGGAATCTTAAGAGTTTGTTGAGATGTTGGAGTAGATGAAGAGATTCATTATCTTATTAGGCCAAAAAGGCATTAAGTATAGAGGTCTGGAGAGTAGGATAGCAGTTCAAGAGGTAGAGTAGTGAGGGTAGTAGGTCATCAAATTGAAAATCTGGCCAGAGATGGAGTGTATATAATTTGATTATATTTGCATATAAGAAGAATTGATTTTGAATTATGTGTATGGAATGAATTTGTGCACTGGGCATATAATAATATTGGGCTTTTATAACGTTCAAATATTGGGTTGAGCTCCTTCGGGGTGAGAACTTTGGATTATTGAAATATCGAATGTTGATTCAATATATGAGGTTAACCATGGAATTATAAAAGCTTGCGCATAATGTTAGAGTTTTCCAGATTTAAAATTAATTGGGGCTAAAATTTGAATGCAGGTTTGTGTGGAAAGGAAATTGAAGATTGTGGGTTTAAAATGAAATTGAAATTTATATGTGGACTAAGAGCGTAGAAGAGATTAGCCCGGGCATCACCGGGGTTTTATCCATTGAAGAGATTAATTTTCATTGGATAACTGTTAATTGAAAGGACATGTGCCCTTTGCAACAGAAAACTTGTATTCCTAATATAAACCATGTAATCAATCTGTTTCAATATTTACCATTATTTTTCCTTTGCAAGTTGAAATATTTCACAGGTTTTTACACCGCAACAAGCTTTTATCAATTAATCGGTATGAAAACGAGCAACAGTACTTTTCCTTTCTCCTTCAGCCAATCACAGAGCCGCTATGTGTTCTTGGTAACCTTATTCCTCCCTATTCCAATAAAATTATTTGTAATTAATGATGGCTCCTAAAAATAAAAACTAAGATAATCCTTTGAATCCTTTGGTCTATAGTCCCATAGACTTAGGCCACATTCCTTTAGAAGATAGGGACTATAAGATAAATGAAACAGAGTTTGAATTAGAACTATTTGAACTATATTGCTGGCTGGAAGACAAATAGATTGATAAATCGGATGAGATTGGACTCTAGGAGTCCAATATCCCTCACTAAAGCTTCCCACACACCCTCCATGCCCCTGAATTCATAAAAAAATGCCAGAAATGATACATTCCCAATCAAAGAGCCATCATTTCCCCTACTGGTGAAATCCTTTTCACCATCACTGCCTAGTTAATTGACCAGATGATGCAAGCCCCCTCTATGGAAAACAACACTCCTTTCTCCTTAGAATCCCTCAATGGACTTTACCAAAAGCTCAATTTTGCTAAAAGAGCCAAGATCTTTGACATATGTTTACAAGAGAACACTCAATGGCCAAAGAAGAACCCTCCATACCATTACTCCATCTTCACTGATCAAGCTAAGTAGATAATAACTGTAATTCCATACATCCTTGGTGATTATTCTGAGTAGTGGGGAGATTAACCCATTTTAGGCTTCCTTTCTATATTTTCCATAGAAAGAAAACCATCTATTATTTTAAATTTTAGCTAATTCCCAGACGATAGCATTCATGAGAAGTTTCTGACTGAAGAAGTTTTTAAATACTCTTCCATTTTGGTATATATATTTGTGTATACCATCCATGCATAAGCTTGATAAAGAATGCAACCAACAATCAACGATATTCTATACATCTTTAGTGATGAAAGAACAACATGAATTCTCTTACAAACAGTTCATTGAGAAGCTTGATGAAGAAGGCAACCAATAATCAATGATATTTCAGAAATCTTTAGTGATGAAAGAACAACATGAATTCTCTTACAAATCAGTGTTATAAGTAGTGTTAGTGTTCTATAATTCCAAGGCTGAAGACAGAATCCCACAGGAAACATCAAACCAACTTTGGAAACTAGCTTCTAGCCATGCCAGTTTTAGAGAGGGCTCTCTCTATAAGATTTAACTTTATTTGAATAAGTTTTTAGGCTAGTTATGATAGTACTTGGGTTTTGGAAAATTTATTGTATTAATATGATTAATGTATATTGGGAAATGGAGTCAAAATATAACTAGATGGTTCCATCAACTTTTCACACAGTAAAAACAAGGCAAGATAGGAGTATTTACTAGATCTTTTAGAATTTATAAGTGGATTATGACAAAAATATGAAAATCATTCAGCATAACTAAAGAGAAATTAAGAATTATTTATTTTAGCTTTCAGAGGAAAACATTATGATTGTAAATGTAGCCAGAATAAGGTACTCAGAAGTAAATCCTATTCATCACGCTTTCTTCTTTACAATTAGAATAAAGATGATTAAAATGAAATATGACAATGAAAAATAAGAACAAAAGAAACACATCACCAATATTTAAGCCACAAGAATCCTGTGAATGGTCTGATTATTATTGATGCTCTAGTGCTTTGAAAATCTTACAGTACTCCAAAAGACAATAATGATTCTGATCTCAATCAATAAACTACCCATTGATACTTCCAAAACTGGAGTATTTATAAAAAATTTACAACAAAAATTCCTATAATACAGTCTCTAATAGACTGGTATTTTTATACTTAAATTTTAATTCAAAACTCTAACAGTTACAAAATTATAGCTCGGTGGAATGCATTGTGCAAAGCAGGTGCTATGTATTGGGAAAATTAGGACGTGAACCAAAATTTACTGATGTGCTTGCATACTGAATGTTGTGTTGACAGATGAACTGTTGTATGAACAGAGTGATGAATGCCCTTCCTTCCCCTACAAGTATATATGGATAAAATTTTCACAAAGCCTTTGATTTGACTTGAAATTTGATGTCTTTTTGCTACCCGAGCCTTTTCTTTTGCGTTTAACCCTTTTTCAAACAAAATAGCATAAAAAACCATTTAGCCAAACTTTAAATCTTATAAAATTAATTTCTGGAGCTGCATCGCATTTGAGCACTTCGCAATATTTATAGTTTAAGTATATGAACAATGTAATTGATGATGCAATGCAAAGTGGGAGGTGACATGGAGGGAAAATGGTACCAGACCTTAGCCCATGGATCACAACTTTTAAGTTTTAGTTATAAGAACGAAGGAGGTAAACAATAAAAAACATGAAGTGCGAAGCACGGGGAAGAGGTAAGTGACGTGGTAGGGGAAAATGGAAAGGAGCCATGGCAGGGAATGGGTCCCACTCCATCGTGTATGGTATTTCAAAAGGTTTGTAGGAGATGGTAATGTAAATGATTTTGGGATTTGGGCGATGCAAAAAGGTAAGGTGTCTCCTAGCCAATGAAACATGGTAATGTGGATGAGTTTGAAAGGTTTGTAATGTTATTCCCTTTGAGTGCCTTTACCTTATAATGGGTCTCCAAAACCTTGAATAAGCCATTATTTTGCCAGTTTTCAACTTTTTTGACAAAATTAAAGCCTGTAGTACCCATCCTTATTAAAACTCATTTAATCACATTTAAATGATGTGATTAATTCAATCAAAACATACTTAATTATCTCCTAATGTTGTATGTGCAATCATAATTTTTCCTAAGGTTTTAACCCTTTATGGAAATAATTTACAATCATGGAATATTATTTACAATATGAAAGATCTGAGATGAAATAATCAATCACCTTGAGATCCTATAAATTATACGACCCTAACAGTGGCTTCATCCTAGGATGGCACTCTCCCTATGAGGTCTCAAGGAAATCGTAGACTAGTAGCCGGATCCATGGGGCTTATCGTAAATATGCAACTTGTTCTCTTATAAAACCTATGTGACTAAAATCTCAAACTGAAATGAAACCTTTCTGCACACTGAAATTTGAAACATACTGAACTGAAATGTGAAATACAATCTGAAACTGAAACTCAAAAGAATGATTTAAAAAATTCTCAAAGTACTGAGTTTTATTTTCACACTGCTACCTATCCTATGTTGCTGAAACTTATGTTGAATCACATAATACAAAAATGCCAATGAAGCCAGTCGAGTAGCTGCAGAAACAAATGGAAAACTCGACTGATTGTAAATAAAATTAGAAGTTTAACTTGATTATGTGTCCTCATAACCAAAGTTATAATATGAAATGGCAACTGTTTATGTATCAGACCATTATAAAGAGTACATGATTGAGATAAGAAGAACTTCCATATACTATGCTATAGGATCAATAAAAGCATGATGTATGATATTCGTTTGTAGGCATTCAATGACTAGTTGAGTAGTTGTGTCATCAATATTAAACCTTGAACCCACATCTTGAGTTTGGTACTTGAAAGCACAATCATCCCCACTATGTAAGTCAAGAGGTAGTACAATTTCCTTTTGCTTAGGGGAAGGAAGACTTTCCAAGATTTCTTTAGGATCTCAAAATTTGTATGACTGAATTTGAGAATTTAAAAATTCAATAATAGTTTCATATCTTTCAACAACTATCTCTAGAAAACATGTTTTAGCTTGAGGAATACATTTCCTTGATTTCAAAATGCAAAATACAACGTCTAGGAAATATTGATCAAGCTGAAATTATGATGACTGATTCTTGAACGTATTTAAAACTTCATAAGATAGAAGGTTTTCCACAAACCTTGTCATCTTCTTCAGTATGGAATCTGGTCAACATGTTGTGGAATCACCATGAATGCTCAAAAGCGGGGTTATTTGAATCATGGATTCACCAGGTGAATAGTTGCAACCTTCTTTGTGTCTGGTCACTGTTAACTATCAGTAATCACATCTTAATTTTGATGTAATTTTTTAGGAAGATAAAATTATTCCCCACTATGGTCGCCACTATGTTAGCGTTCTGTAATTCCGAGGCTAAAGACAAAATCCCAGAGAAAACATCAAACCAAATTTGGAAACTGGGATCTAGCCATGCTGGTTTCAGAGAGGGCTCTCTCTATAATATTTAACTTTGTTTGAATAATTTCTTAGGATAGTTATGATAGTACTTCGGGTTTTGAGTTTTGTTTGGGGTTTTGGAAAATTGATTGTATTCAATTGATTAATGTCTATTGGGAAATGGGGTCAAAATATAATTGGATGGTTGCATCAAATTTTCATTGAGTAAACACAAGGAAAGCTAGGAGTATTTACTGGATCTTTTAGAATTTATAAATGGATTATGAAATAAATATGAAAATCATTCAGCAGAACTAAAGAGAAATTAATAATTCTTTAGTTTGGCTTTCATAGGAAAACATTATGATTGTAAAAGAAACCAGAATAAGGTACTCAAAATTAAATCCTATTCATCACGTTTTTTTTCTTTACAATTAGAATTCAGATGATTACAATGAAAGATGAAAATGAAACATAAGAACAGAAGAAACACATCACTGGTATTTAAGCCACAAGAATCTCGTTAATGGTATAATTAATATTGATGCTCCAGTGCTTTGAAAAAGCTTACAGTACTCCAAAATACAGTAATGATTCTGATCTCAATCAATCGACTACCCATTGATACTTCCAAAACTGGAGCACTTATACAAAGTTTAAAACAACAATTCCATTAATACAGTCTCTAATAGACTGGTATTTGTAGACTTAAATTTGAATTCAAAACTCTAACTATTAAAAAATTGTATCTTGGTGGAATGCATTGTGAAAATCAGGTGCTGATGTATTGGGACAGTTAGGACGTGGACCACAATTTACTGATGTGTTGGGAGACTGAATTTTGTGCTAGTAGATGAACTATTGTATGAATAGAGTGTTGAGCACCCTTTGTTCCCTTACATTTATAAACAGATCAAATTTGTGCAAAGCCTTTTACCTGACTTGAATTTTGATGTATTTTTGCTACCTAAGATGCTTATTCCACATTTAACCCTTTTTCAAATAAAATAGCGTAAAAAAACATTTACCCAGACTTGAAATATTATAAACTTCATTTTTGGAGCCACGTTGCATCCACACGCTTCACAATATTTACAGTTTAAGTTTATGAACAATGTAATTAGCAATGAGATGCGAAGTGGGAGGTTACATGGAGGGAAAGTGGGACCAGACCGCAACCTACAAATTTCAACTTTTAAGTTTTAGTTATAAGCTGGGGGGGTTAAAATATAAAACTTGTGAAGTGTGGGGAGAGGGACCCACCCACATCGCACATCGCAAAATTTAGCATTTTGGAAATACGGTAAACACTTAAAACCATGAAGTGCGATTTGCGCTGATTGGAGGATGACGTGTCAGGGAGAAATGGAGCCCACTGAAATCGACAGGGTTTATAAATTAGCGAATGTTTTATGTGCTAAGGCAAAGTGTTAGGATGAATTCTAACCGCAAGTGTACGAAAAAAGCTCACTTTAGCTGTGCATAAAAAACATCGCCAACATCAAAGATGGCTGCCAATTTCTTTAGATCTGCAGTTAGTTGACCAAGATAAATGATACAAAATAAATCTCTATGCAGTAAAAGACATTAAGTAGTAAATAAAAGCAAGATTTTTTCCATGCATCCAATAGACAAGACAAGAATATTTTTAAAGAATTTTTGTATTTTTGACACCTGGAAAGGGAACATAGAAAGATGTTACCAGTCCCCCTCAATGGGATGGGTTCTTGTATGTCCTCAACACTTCAGATCTAAGATCTCTCTCTTTCTTGATGGTGAAGAAAACCCAGACAAAAATGGAACTCAAAGGGAGCTCACAAGAAAAATGCTAGCAAAATATGACAATGATGGAGGATCAAAGTCAAACCAAAAGTATAGATCCAGAGTGATCTTTAGGCAACAAAAGGTAGTGAGTGAATGGAAAAGCCCTTCTATTTATAACAAAATATTGAGTTAGTCTAGATATTGGTGCATAATTAAAATATTATTAACCAATTCTAGATCCAACATTTATGGAATATTTTATTATATTTGTTGGAGGGAAAAAGAATTTGAATTTGGTCAAATCCCTTTATTTGTAAATAATAAATAAATAAATGATTTATTTATCATTTTCAGGATGTGGTTGAGTAATAATTAAATAAATAGTGATTTATTTAATTATTTATAAATGATTTGGTCAAATTTAACAAGTAATATTATTTAAATAAGGTTTAAATAATTATTCCTAGAAAATAATAAGATAAATAGTGATTTATCTAATTAATTTTCCTGTTTCGGGCTAACTATGACCAGGAATATTAATTATAATGTTTTTTAACTAATTATTCCTTGAGGAAAATCAAACAAATATGGATTTATTCAATATTTCCTCATGGGGTTTCCTGTTTAGACCATAAATAAATTAATAAATTAAGGATTACTAAGTTGTTTTTCACAGTGAAATCAATTTTACTTAGGGTAAAATTGGTCTTACATGGTGTACTTTGGTCCATCTAATAGTAACAGGTTAGATGACCAAATATTGGTGCAATTGATTGCCCCCTAGCGTGTGAGCGTTAGGAGCTAATTGTATGACTAAAGTACATTGTAAAAACTCAATCACTAGACACCAAAGGGGAAGTCAAAGAGAGAGAAATATAAGGTAGACTAAAACGCTAGAGGAAAATACCCTGAGGAGGTGAGACTTATAGGTGTGACAAGTCTATTTTATGAGTGAGTACCTGCTCTACAAGAGGCGGGGGAGGCATACCTATGCCTGCCGAGACAAAGTACAAAGAATAATGCGTCTAGTAAACAAGGGAATGAACTATATAGTACATGTTGGCATAAACATGAGCCAAATAAAATATGATAATGGATCCCACATACATACTGTGCCTGGGATAACAACAAGGAGTTATACAATAGTATCTGAGTACATGAGATATAAGTACAACCAAATAGGCCCTATAAAACATGAAAGAGATCTGAAAATCTAAATAATACACGAAAACTAAAGAGGCACTGCAAGCGGCTAAGGCCAGAACCATAAAATATATGGATTTGCATCCAAGGCTATAATAGAGAGGTCATCTGGGCATGTGGGGGGCTACCTGAAGGGTCACCACCTCATGAGGTCTAAAACATCTCACACACACCCGGGAATCATCAGTACAATTTGCTGCATCACTAAACCATCAATTATACGGATCTCGATGATGTTGTAAGGACTTGGAGATAAAAAAAGATCAAGTTAAAGGGGAATAAGGAGCCCCATTGCCTGATCCGAGGCAGTGAACAAGATTGGAAGCTAGAACCAGGGTACACCACCCTCTAGACCTATTTTATGGAATGAATGATTTGATGTCGATAGAACGAGGTCTCCCATAGGTGAGGCAATAAAGGATCCTAAAATAAGGAACGAGAGATAATAGTAGAGATACGAAGAGACTGATACCAGGGATTATGATGGAATGGGGGGTACTAAGTAGCGAGCTGGTGACTTCCATTGTTAGGGCATGAAGGGCATGGATGACCTGGTAGCAACTGACACAATATCAAAGGGTATAGGGGACAATAGGACTAAAGGATACAATGTATGACATGAGAGAGGAACCAAGTAATGAAGGATGGAGGACTATAGCGAGTAAAAAGGGACTCAGAATAGACTCCATGGATGGGATGATGACTCAACTAGGATGCTATAAACAAGGGAAACTCGATGGTGCTGCCACATAGAAAAGTTCTGGTGGGGATAATAAAAACATGAGTACAAGATGGTTACTCATGAAGAAAATTGACTTGAGCATGGACATGTATGGAGGAAAAGTGGTGCTCCAAGTACAGGTGTTGCAAGTGAAGAAATTTTATTTTGAGGAGTGGTGAAGTGACCCTTCTTGGACAAAATGTGTCTGGTGAAGTATCAAATAACAAAAAACTAAAGGATACACATTTAAGAGCTTAGTGAGGGATTCCAATGGTACATGAAGTTTGTCAAACTGAGTTACAGTTTGGCCGCAGTGGGTGAAATAAAAATCTGGGGTTATATTTTAATAAGGCATTTTCCCTCCAAATCCGCTCATTTGCAACTATAGCTCTAGGGAATATAGAGAGGAGAGAAGACCCTAAATCTTGCGACGATTTTAGTGGAAAAATAAAACATTGGAATCGAGATCCGTCAGTTGCAGGTAAGATGCCTAACCTTACTCTTTCATTTCAGAGGATTGAAAGTTCATTTTAGGCACCCAGAGCTCATGAACAGGCCAGGTTTCACTTTTTGGGGTCTGTGCTCTGACCTGGGTAGCGCGTACTGGGTAGAAAACTGCGACCTGTCCTAGAAAATGACTTGTAAAGTGCGACCTATCAGAGAAAGGGGGTTTTAGTGCATTTTTTTGGATGAGAGTTAGGATTTTTATGGTTGAGGGGCATAGGTGCCCCCAAGCATGCTATGGTCATGCCAAATGTATTTAGAAAAGTGGAGTCGAAACACATTTTTATGATGTGGTGCATCATTTTTTTTTGTTATTGTTATGCAGTTCCTGAAAGGGAATAGAGGGTTACCAATCTCTTTTGGTACTACATATATGAATAAAATGGACTCATATTATGGGTTGGAATACATGGTGTCACTATCCAAAAGAGTGGATTTGGAGATAATGAATTGGTGCTCTCCTAGAAAACCCATAGGTTGGTCAACAACAATGTCTAGTGGACTCAGTTGTTGATGTAAGAGGAAGGAATGATGAGGGATATCATCCCTAGAGTGATCTGAAGTGATATGGGACTCTAGAGGTTCTTCTAAATGGGGAAGAATGATGGTAGTAGAGTCAACATGACTAGATGCACTATGAGGGTTGTGGAGAATCATTTCTCGCTAACTCTCAAATATGGATGCCCCCTTACGAAAATATTATGTGTGAATGTAATTACCACAAGGTGTATGTGGTTCGAATGTATGGTTTCAATGTAAGGGGGGATAGATAAACTCAGGGGTGGTGATTGCTGCCATAATGTTGTCATCGTAATAGAAGATGGGTGAATGGTGGAAGAAATACCACCTAACGAGCGATAGCTAGTTTACTCATCATCATGAGAAGAGAGGTTCACATGTGCATCATCACGGGGGGTGACATAAGAAAGAGTAGATAAGGGATTCACTGATGTTGAGCCTAGGGTGATTGCTGAAGGGACGTGAAGAAAAAGAGAAGGGGAAGGCTCAGAGGGAGCCTCCACCATGGATCTCATGGATGATGACAGTTAGAGGATGGTGGTTGAAGACTCCATCATCTCAACATGAAGAGGGGGAATGTCAAAGGGAGCAGATGTGTCCTCTAGCTCTGCCAAAGAAAAACATGCAAATAAGGGAGCAGTGGACTCATTGTGCTTGGCCTCGAATTTGCGGACCGCTTCTAAATAGGCGTGGTAGTCATCCAGGCGGGGACAAAGGTGAGTATAGTGGCCATGGAAATCACACAAAGCACAAGGTTGGTTGGTGTTAATAGTCTTAGGGTTCTTGGCCGCAGTTGAGGAAGAATAGAGGCTTCAGGGACCGTAGACTCATGGAACAAAAAATTAACCATGGGCTTGATATGAGGCAATTTGGGACAATGATGGGTGGCATGACCGACAACATCACACAAAGCACATGGTTGGGTATGCTTGGGAGGCTGAGAAGGAGTAGGGTCAGTCGGGGTAGCATTATTTTTAGGTGCATTCTTGCGAGCTTTTCCCCCTTTACCTGAAGTTTTCACAACATGAGGAGGTTCTTGTTGAGGTGGATGAGGCACGACAGCAAAGGGAGGGGTTATGGGGACCGGTTGGACCGCGATCAAAGCAAGATAAGGTTTGGGCTGACTAGGAGAGGTAGTGACTGGGGGATCAATGTACCATATTGAGATCCCCAGGTTCAAGTTAAGAAGGGATAAGGAATCCATAACAGGTACTGAAAACACTTCGGGAGGGGGAGATAGGAACAATATCTGACTGGAGGGGTAATGGCTAGGTGGGACAGCTCTGAGATGGTTAAGGCTAGGAGGAACTGTGCCGGGAGGGTAGAGAGGCTCAGGGATACCATTTGCAGATGAAGGGCTTGGAGGAGGGGGTCCTGGAGGCTGAGTTGAAGTACTAGGAGCAGGTTGTGGAGGGTGGGGTTGTTGACTTGCTGAAGCATGCCTCTTGAGGGAAGCTTGAGATGATTGCATCATGCAAACGTTCGAGGAGTTGGGATCAGAGATAGGATGAGGAAGACCAGGGAATGAACAAGGCAAAGAAGAGTATTTTTATACTTGGGGTGAGACATTGGTAAAAGGTTCAATGGTTTACTTATTGGCCACCGAAGAGATGATGGATTCAGGGTAGGTCTGAGACTTCGGTTTGTAATATGTCCATTGGTCAATGGTGACTATATTTCCATTATGAGGGAAGGACATCTTGTGGTGAATCACAGATGGGATAGCAGACATCGCGTATGTTTACATACAACCCAATATAATGTTGTAATCTAAGGGGGCATCAATGACTTCTACGTCAACACAAACTAAATTTCTCGTAAGAGTAATAGAACAATTGTAGAACATTCCAATGGGCTTGGAAGAGTGGCCATCCCATGCTCAGAGGGTGATAGTGGAAGGGGCCAACTCAGGTGATCTGAGTTGCTTCCAAACCAAAGCAGAAATCACACAGGTGGATGCCCCCTCATCAATGATACAATAGGAAACGTTGGCATTCTAGATCTTGACGGGGATTTGGAAGGCAACGGAAGTAGGAAGGGGAGGATGTTGTGACCGGTCAACATCGAAGATGATCAAACAATCATCCGAAGGATCTACAATGCCCATAAAATTTAGTAGAGATTTTCGTTGTGAAGGGCATGACTGGAGGAGTTCCATCATTGACATGGCAGCAGGAGATTGTTCCAAATCATCTACTATACTATATGAATGTGAAAATTTGCCAGAAGTAGCGTTTTAGTGTAATGGTCCCTTGGGTATCTTGGTATGAACCTATGCGTTAGGCTGAGGGATCTGTAAAGGATCATTGGTTGTTGAAGGAGGCTCTATAGAACCTGAAGAAGGGGGCTCAGGGGTAGATGTAGTGGGAGGCTTGTTTTACTGATGGGATCAAGTTTGAAGGTTGAGGTCAACGATAATGGGTTGGCCGGAGTTCATCATGAGAATATAGTAATTGGAGGTACCAGATGGAGGAGGTTCAGTGGCCGCCTAACCTTCAGGTGGTTGGGTAGCCACGAATCGTTGTTGAGATAAAGTATTGGTAAACACAACCGAATGGATGGGTGAAGCATTGGGAGGAATAGAAGGGGAGGCTTGCTATCTTCACGATGCTTCTTGATTCTCCCACATCTGCTGCATTTGGGGTAAAAGAGGACAATCGTGGGTGTAATGACCATAGACACTACAACATGAACAAGGCTTATTCGTGTGAACATGCCTATCCTACTTGGGGTGAGTGCCTTGTTGATGGTTAGCAATGTTAAGTGAATTCCCTTGGGGATTAGGTCCTAGATTACCAGGAGAAGATTGATTTTGGGTGCCTTTCCTCTACCTTTTGGAAGTAGGAGGATTAGTTGTGCCCTGCTGTGGATACACCTTCCCCTGGGGGGTTGGTGGCTACTGTTACGGGGGTTGAGAAGGAAAGGGAGGCAGGGGTGCTAATGCTGGAGGAGCTGGAGCACGAGGCTGTGGATATAGATAATAAGGAGGTTGGGTAACATTGTGGTAAAAAAGTTTGGAAACAGGAGGAGACATGCCATATCGTGGATACATGCTATTGATAGGGGGAAAAGTGTTGGAGGAGTTGACCCCTCCTTGAGGGAAACCATAACCCATGGGAGGATGAGCATATGGATGAGAAAGGGCTCCAATGATACCATTGGCGACATGGGATGCCCCCAATGTGTTGGCACCACCGGGTCTAGGGAGATCAGGTAAGACGGTATAAACATAACCAGACTGAGTGTGGATCGGGTCATATTTTAATGAAATCTAGAGAGAAACTTCTTCAGTTTGAGCGAAATACGATGTGACATCTTTTCCAATAGTAGGAAAAAGGGATCTGAGGAACCAATCCATGTACATAGGGTCTTGGAAGGTAGGGGCTAGACATAGGCTCTTTCTTCTCTGCCATTCTCAGGCATGATTGGATAGGCAGGCCATAAATGATTGACAGAAAGAGGTCAAAATTTAGGTACCAGTGTCATAATGAAGGGGAAGTTGTAAATAAGATAGAAAATCCTGGGCAAGAGTCACAAAAGCGGTATGAGAGGAGGAGGCTTGGTCAAGATATCACTTAGAAGCTTCGCCAATAAGCATATGTTGGAACAATTGAAGACGAATAGAGTCATGAGTAATGGAGTTAGACGAACAAAAAATGTGGAAAGATGGAACATGATTAGTAGGATCTTCTCCAGCAAGACTTTCAAACTTGGGGATGTCGGGAGGGAGCTTGGTTGGCATAGCAGGCCAAAAACATCATGGCATATGGGGTCATTGATCAACTGGTTAAAATCGGTAAGACTGAGGCCTGCCATATAAGGGAGCAAGGGAGCAACCGATATAGTTCCTGTTGCGATCCCACTAGTAGTATTCCCGGCATTACTGCTGGGGCTACCACTAGAATTAGGTCCTGAACCAGACATGGTGAAGGTGACAGGGGGAGAACCGAGGATGGAACCAGAGGGGGAACCCAATGAACCAGAAGCGAAGTTGGAATGAGGACTTGGTGGAGGACTAAATCAAAATCCTACGCGGAATAAGTCTTCGTAACGGAAACTACGGATGAAGGCCAAGAAGTCTCTGGGATAAATGCCTTGGTGGAGCAATGATGATAGAACAAACACGGATCACACAAGGAAGAGATACCAACAAAGAAAAGGAGTTGTAGGATAAAATGATTAGAATGTCGAAACAAGGGTAGAGAGGTGCAGGATCAATTGATTACAATGTTAAAGTCGTTGCCTGGCGGTGTTAACCAGACACTTCTTCACTTAGGGTGTCTGTGTTAAGTGTTTTAATTTTAATTTTTAAACCCACATGTTTGTAGAGAAAAAAATAAAAATGTGTTGTATAATAGTAAATAAATCTACAGATAAAAGTAAATGAAACTAAATATAACAGAAAATAAACAGCTAATTATGCATTAATCTAAACCCAAGGAGGCATGCTTCTCAACAACTATTCTGTGGGTGGGCAAAAATCTATTCAAAACACACCAAAATAGGCAATGGATCTAAATTTGGGAGGGAAAATGATCTAAAGGTTAGATATGATAGAAATAGGTGCAAACAACAACAAAAAACTAGAGGGAAAAGTGTTGCAAATGAGGTGGTGAAAGGCTACAACCTGGAGGGGAACAAAGGGGACCCTAGAGGAGGAAAAAAAAAGGACTCAAAAGAGGTTTTTGGAATGGATGAATAACCAATCTGAGGTGGATATGATGGTGAGGGATCAGATCTGAAAAATGGTTGAACACACTGAAATTTCAGATGACCCACTGTATCTAAACTCCTCCTAGAAAGGCGGAAGGGTACTGAAGCCCTAGGGGGCTAGGTTCCCACTTCAATGAGTAAAATAGAGCAAGTACAAGTCCAAAATGGGTGGAGGCAGAGCCCAAAAAATCCTGAACAAAGGCCCAGACAAACCCAAAAATATCTCAGAAAAATCCCCTCAAAAATTACATGTCGCAGTTTCTGACCTGATTTCTACAGAGGTTGCAGATTTGGGGCTGTTTCCTGTGCCATGAAGGTCTAGGCCACAGGTTTTGGCCCAAAAAGTGTGACCTGCACTTCCGGCACTCTTAGTAGTAGGTTTCAGAAAAAATTTCCATCTCAGCTACGACTGATACTTGTCACCTACGCAATAGGTTCAGAAACACACGTAAGTTAGAATTTTTACTGTTTTAGGGTTTTATAGGTTAAAAACAACATCAAGAAAAACAAAACAAGAAGCTAAAGAAAAACCATAGGGTTTGAAGCAGATGGTCATGCAGGGATCTGAAAAAAAGCAAAGGTCATAATCATAAACCCTTATGGAGTCACCAGTTGTTAGGATGACTTCTAATCACAAGTGTATGGAAAAAGCTCACTTTAGTTGTGCATAACAAACAACCCTAACATCAAAGATGGCTACCAATTTATTTAGATCTGTAGTTAGTTGACAAATATAAATGCTACAAAATCCATATCTATGGAGTAAAAGACATTAAGTAGTAAATAAAAGCAAGAGTTGCTTCATGCATCGAATAGACAAGACAAGAATATTTTTAAATAATTTTTGTATTTTTGACACCTGGGAATGGAACATAGAAATATGTTACTAGTCCCCCTCAATGGGATGGGCTCTTGTATGTCCTCAGCACTTCAGATCTATGATCTCTCTCTCTTGATGGTGTAGAAAACCTAGACAAAAATGGAACTCAAAGGGAGCTCACAAGAAAAATGGTAGCAAAATATGACAATGATGGAGGATCAAAGTCAGACCAAAAGTATAGATCCAGAGTGATCTTTAGGCAAAAAAAAGTAGTGAGTGAATGGAAAACCCCTTCTATTTATAACAAAATATTGAGTTAGCCTAGATATTGGTGCATAATTAAAATATTATTAACCAATTCTAGATCCAACTTTTATGGAATATTTTATTATATTTGTTGGAGGGAAAAAGTATTTGAATTTGGTCAAATTCCTTTATTTGTAAATAATAAATAAATAAATGATTTATTTATTATTTTAAGGATGTGGTTGAGTAATAATTAAATAAATAGCGATTTGTTCAATTATTTATAAATGATTTGGTCAAATTTAACAAGGAATATTATTTAAATAAGTTTTAAATCATTATTCCTAGAAAATAATAAGATAAATAGTGATTTACCTCATAAATTTTCTTGTTTTGCGTTAAATATGACTAGGAATATTAATTAAATTGTTGTTTAACTAATTATTCTTTGAGGAAAATCAAACAAATGTGGATTTATTCAATATTTCCTCATGGGGTTTCCTGTTTATACCATAAACAACTTAATAAATTAAGGATTACTAAGTTGTTTTTCACAGTGAAAACAATTTTACTTAGGGTAAAATTGGACTTACATGGTGTACTTTGGTCCATCTAATAGTAACAGCTTAGACAACCAAAAATTGGTGTAACACAAATTTTATGAGGTTTTATGATATTTGTTTCAATGTATTTCAAATGGATGTGAAGTGGGGGGCAGATGTACTATGGTGGGGCCAATCACTGCATTGCAGGTTAAGGAAAATAGATTGCGGGCGCTTTCGAATGGTAATTCAAAAATTCTATGATGTGATATATTACAAATTGGAAATCGCGGGTTTTAAGTTTTTGTTTTGATGTGAAAAGGTTATAATATGTGATCTGCAATGGATGGTGGGGAGAAAGGGTGACATGTAGGGATGGCCCCACTTTAATCATAATCAGGGAATAAGGAAGCAGAAGGTAAAACAATGATATAGCAATGAAAAAGGTAAGGTATAAGATTAAAAAGGAAAGGCAGAAAAAACGGTAAGTTTAATGATTTTTCAAAGGAAATGAAATGAAAAAGGAAGCTGTGGGCGAATGGGTCCCATTCCATCGTGTATGGTATTTCTGAAGGTTTGTAGGAGACGACAAAGTAAATGATTGTGGGATTTGGGTGATGTAAAATGGTAAGATGGGTCCTCGCCAATGAAACATGGTAATTCAGATGAATTTCAAAGGTTTTTAAATTAATTCCCTTTGGGTGCCTTTAACTTATAATGGGTGTTCAAAACCTTGGATAAGACATTCTTTTTCCATTTTTGACCTTTTTTGAAAAAAGTAAAACCTGTAGCTCCCAACCTTATTACAAATTATTTAATCATATTTAAATGATGTGATTAATGCAATAGAAACATAATTAATTATCTCCTAATGTTGCATTTGGATGTGCAAGCATAATTTTTCCTAAGGTTTTAACCTTTTATGGAAATAATTTACAATCATGGAATATTATTTACAATATGAAATATCTGAGATGAAATAATCAATAACCTTGAGATCCTATAAATTATAGGACCCTAACAGGTAGTACAAAAAAACCCAAGATGAGTGAAGATATCAAAAGAACTCTACATTTGACAGATTAGGCTAAGATAGGAGACTGGTACTTGTACCCAAATTACAATGAGATTAGCCTATGGATGTGAGCTTGCACCTTATAACCTCCAAAAATTCGTCCCCATGAGGATTTTTTTTCTTGAATATTCAGATGGATGCTGAATGAAAATGAAATTCACTTTGTATAAGCTAAGAAGAAGTCCCAGTTTAGAATCAAGACACAAATTTTGTCTTTTATTTGCAATATAATGTCAGCAGCGGAGGATGCAGATAATATTTTGAAATAGATGAAGTTCAGCCTGAGTTTCACCTGGTCCTATGACCACTTGGGAATAGTTTCCAAGTTGAGAGTAGAAAACAAAACTACTCCCTACATTCATTCCCAGAGGCCTGAGATAGAAAGATATATGAACCAGTCAGTATTGGTTGAAAATACATTGCAAGAAGTTGAGGAGTATCTGGTATCAACATCACAAAATCATATGCCATACAAGAAAGTCGTCAAAATAAAAATAGAAGAAGAGTCAACTTCAGTTACTGATAGTGCAGGTAAATAATTTAAGATGATGTACAGGAAGAGAACAAACCTAATTCCCAAGGTTGACATAGATAAGAATTTAGAGCAAGAAGTTGTTATGGTGATTAAAGAAACACCTCCCTCCTCTCAAGTAGGTGGCCAATCTACTGCTTCTCCCACAACTTATTCAGTGTCTCATGACCAACAAGAAATAGTCCAAACAACTAAGGTTGTCCAAGAAGAGAAGGAGAAGAAAATATTTGACAGGTTTAGGGAGATAAAGCTTAAGAATGAAATTCTTAAGAACAACACCTATGCCCAATTCTGGAAGCATACTTGCAGCTCTTAAAGAAAGTTGCTATCAGTGTTTGATTCAGTGAAGGGAAGGTTGTAGATGGCCTTCCTTGAGGACCAAATTCCACAACCAAAGTTAACATTCGATTACAAGAAGAAAAAATTTGAATTCGACATAAAAGATATTCATCCCATTGACCAAATGGAGATGCATAAGTAGACAGGTGAAATTATTTCCTCAACTGTAACTAATACTACCTTGAATCTTTCTAAATTGTAGGTTTCGTTATCAAATATCTTTCTAAATTGTAGGTTTCAAATATCAAATATCTTCAATATTTATTATATGGAAAACTGCTTACAATATTGTACTAATGTAGACTCATATTAGTACATAGGCATCTATCCACAGAAGGCTACAACCTTCTCTCATTTTCCAGCTACAACTGGAAGGGAGCTACAACCCCCTGATCTTGTTTACCAACCAGTATTGGAAGGGAGCTTCAACACCCTAATTAGAACACAAGCTTCTACTTCCTTCAAAATCACTGCAGACCATGTTTCATCAATTTTCATACTGGATCACACAACTTCAACACAACCCTTCATAAATATCAACAATAACAAACTTCATCCAATACATCAAAGCAAACAATGAGATCACTGTAATCAGAATAAAGTAAAACCAGATTTCAGAATCAGTATGTAGAATCAAATTCAACCCTGAAAATTCATTGTCTTAAAAAGCATACGCTACTTTGGTTCACTGAACCTGCGTGTATATGTGCTTTTCTTAACACCAACCTATGTATAGATTTTTTAAATATTTTTTTTAAGAATATGATCAGTCACAAATCTAGTTATGAGGCTTTCGGTGAGATATCTTTTCAGAATTTTAGAACCCTTGATCAGTCAGTCATCATAATTCTTTACTCACTCATTGATTCGATTTGTGCATAATAAACTTAGCAGCATATACAAAAATCAAGAAACCTAGATATACATGAAGACTTCATTGTCATACAGTAGAAAAATAGTAGCAATAATAGAAAACCTCTGCAATAAGCTTCAGAAAACCCTAGCTTCCATACGAGCCTTTTCTGAAGAAAATCTGCGTATATACGCACTTTTACTAAGACAAACTAGCATATAGATCTGTAAATATTAATTCTATATAATGTTTCAGATCTATAGAACTTACCGAGATTTCTTCACTCCACTTCAGCAAACATGCGCCAGGTCTCAGATCTAATCATCTCTTCAATGGATCATGCAAGAACATAGTCATATAAGGTCTAGAGATCTTGATCCATCAATCTATCCAAGGGTGTATCATAAATTCAGATTTATTCATCAAATAGAGTTCATCCTATGCAGATATACTTCAGAGAGAAGTATTTAGTGATAGCCCTTACACCTACACGCCTTTACACTATGATCTTCTTCTCCTTATATAGATTTCACTTTTACCAATACCATGAGTCAAAACAACATAGTTTCTGATGGTATTCTTGGATGACATCAAATAGATGACATGGCGCTCAATCCTGTGGTCTAATACCATGGTAATGCCCACTGTTATTATCTTTTTGAAGCGCAAAAGGCATACACGAATTAGATCGTTCTTATCCACATGTATACATGACTTTGTATGAAAAAAACTGTGTATAGAATATTCAATATGAAAATTACCAAATCTTCTATTGGACATTACACATTTCTTATGATGGACTCCTGAGCTTCTAATAAAGATATATACTCCATATTTTACCAAAGAGTTTCCATCAAGGAAAACATATTAAGACATAGGAATCATATTGCCAACAATCTCCCCCTTTGGAATTGATGGCAATCATGATGGTGTTTGATCACCACAACAGATAGATACATTAAACATAACCATTATTCAAACACTTCAAACACCCAAAATATTCTCCCCCTTTGACATCAAGAGAAAAGGGAAGTATTTTGATCATGCTCCCCCTGAGTGTATGCTAAATCTTCATATATTTATAATGAAGTATATGACTCTATAAATCAACCAAGTACACTAAAGACTCATACTTACATCAATGGTCCAACCAAGAGGAAATAGATATTTTACTCAACTACCCAACCAAGTGGGTTTATAAAATAGAACAAATCCTTACATGACTGAATAAAACAATTTTCATCATGAGTGTCAACATCCCCATTTCATCAAATTATAGAAATGATATGTCATTAACAAGACCAAAAGATATCAAGAAAGAGATCATTTATCATAAATCAATCAGAATGAAAACAATGCATCCTTTTTAGCAAGACAGGTGCTCCCCCTAAGCTGATGCATCCTGAATACCTTCAAAAACCAATTTATCAAAGCATCTTCATCAGAGAATTATATAGAAATATGAATACTGGAACAAAACAAAGATTACTCGATAGCACCACAACTATTCTAAGCGTTGACCCAGAGAATTTCTATCAGCAAAACCCATACACGGTTTTATGCACAGAAACTCACATATATATGTGATTCATCTTTATGAAATTGGTGTATCAACTTTAAACTTCTGAAATTAAGTAGTTTTCATCTCAGAGGCAGAGACAAATCTCAACTTCTTACTAAGATATTTGAATGCTTCTGTGATATTCCTAATTAGCCCAAGCTAATAGGAATATTCAATTCCTTTATATTTTTATTTATTGAAGAATAAAATGTAAAGGAGGACATGAAAAACACCTTAAACACAAAAATAAATCAATACCCAATATGAACAAAGATAAATCAGGGTTTTCTTAATAAAAGGCACTTGTGTGTGAACAGAAATTGGACCACCTTGAAGACCCAACACAGTTCTAGAAGAAGGATCCCATGTGAAAGGGGTTAACTCCATTGAAGTGGTTTAGGGTTTTGGACACCTTCAAGTTATAAAAGAGAGGAGAAGGCTCATGTAAGGGTTGTTGATGATACTTTATTTTTGAGCTTTCTAAGGCAACTCCATTTCTCTGCGCTGTTTAGCAAGAGAAAGAGAGGATCTCCTGTTTAGGAATCCTCCCTCCTTCCTTGAGGGCCTCTTGGGGGAGAGTGTATTGAATTGAAACACTATCAGGTTGAAGGCCAAGCTATGCTTGCTTGTACAACATTGGCCCATTGAGGGTTTAGCTGCTTTGCAGGTTTCACCAAGTGGTATCCTAGGTCTGCAAAGATCTAGTGTTTGGAGGAGTTCTTTCTCAAGGGGGGTGTCTTGTTTTGAGGATTTCTCTCAGTTCTATATTTTATAGCTTTTTATTCATCTTTGTATAGCTATTGTGTAGTCCCTCTCATGAACTGTGTTTTTTTCACTTAGGGTTTTAATGTAAATGTAGTTTCTGTGCAAATCCGATCTCAAGTGATTGAGGCTTGCCTCTCACTTTGTAATTATTTAAAGTAGCTATTTTTATAAGCTATTTCATATCTGATTTATGTTATAATAAATGTAATCTTCGGAAAATCCAGAGTATTCTGCATTTTTTTCCGCTTTAAAGCTAGATCTACTCTTGTTCATGCATTATTTTGATGAAACCCAAAGAGGGTAATGTAGAGAATGTTGAGTAGTTTCCAGATCTGGTATGGATCCAATGTTTTGGCCATAGATCTTCTGTATATTTAAGTTCTAACTTAAAACTACTGAAGCTCCTCATAGAAAATGTTTTCAAGTCATTTCTGCAGCTTTTACATGCATTACAACTCTTATTTCTGAAGAATTCTTGCTCTTTGCCTCTTGCAATTTACTTCCTTCCTAAAGGAACTTCATAGAATATCTGATTTACTATTTTCATATGGAAATATAAGTCTTATGGCTTATTTCCAGTGACTATCTGTTGAAACTGCGCAATTCCTAAAGTAGGGTTTCTCTGTCATTTCAGCTCTCTTCTTTTGTTGATTTTTAGCTAGTCATCATTGTGGGATGTTTGTTTAAGGCCCTTAAATTTATTTTTTTATTCTGAAATTCAATATATAAGGCCCAAATAGCCTAAGCTAAGGGAAAATAGCTTTTTTCTATGTTATTTTTGCACCATATTTCTTATACAACGTTCCCATTGAGCCTAAAGTTGATTTTCCTGGATTGGGATTTTCCCACTCCTAATATATTTGGTTTTTGCTTCTCTTTTAGATCCTAAATTTAGATATACTAATCGAAGGGTCCCAAGGGTAGTAAAATACAAAGGATTTTCTTAACACCCTAATTTTTGTGTTACACCTATTTTCTATTGACAAAGTCTGAAACGGGCCAGGTAGCCTCTAGATCTCACCCTCTCTTTAGAGGTGACATATCCAGTAAAAGCCCCTTCAGTCTATCTCTGGTTTATAATTGTTGGTGTGTTCTCATATTTTTGTGATCCCATATTGGAATATCTTAATATATTCCCACTATTGTTTATTATTCCCCATTTGGAACATTACAGTGGTATCAGAGCAAGATCTTTGGCTCAGCCTGTGGCTTCAAGCCAAAGTGTTGTACAAAAAAAAGAAAGACCAAAATGAAGAAGATGATTTTAATCTCATACATTTTCATATCTAATAAGAGCCTCTCTAAGGAGGTTGTACAAGAGGAATAGAGAAGAAGCAGTGAAGCTCCCAATGTGTCTCAACAAGAAGATCTTTCAATCAGATCCCTAAGAGCTATGCATGAGGAACATTCTGAATCCTCATCTCATGGATATGTGCACTAAGCCATATCACTAGAGCTTCAGCATTTTTCTAGTGATTCCTTCATGAAGAGGGGAAAAGAAGGTGTGAACGTGATTGATGCATTTCCAAGGGCAAGATCCCCATTTGATGAAGAGCCCTCTTCTCAAGAGGAGAGCATGAAGGTTTCTCCTTCAATAGAGGGCCAAGATCCAAGGCCTCTTATTGAAGATGAGATGAATTTAGTTGCGGGAGAGGAGGAGGAGGAAGTAGGAGATGATAACGCAGTCACCTCAAGGGCACCTAAAGCACTTCATGAAGAATAGGTTGGAGCACTTGCTCCAAGGGGAGAGACTCTTGCACTCTTGCAAAGAGTACCATAATATCTCATGCATGAGGATCATGTAATATCATTGATTAATGATGAGGTCTTGGAGGTAGGGGAGGTAGAAGAGGTGGAAGCACATCACAAGGAGGAGAGCATGAACCCTTCTCTACTTCAAAGCTTGGAAGCACAAGGAAGGCAAGAGGATCCATGCAACAATGGTGAGTGAATATCTGCCCACTTACATCAAGATCCTCCTCTATGCCTTGATGCCTCTTTGAAGGGAAGTATTATACCGGGAGTTCCTCTTAATAGGAGGAGTTATAAAGTGTTCTCTCAACTATGGGCATCCTATGTATACTTGGCTAAGGAGGGAGCATTGGGAGTAGTTAGCACAACACAAAGAATCTCTCACGAGTTCAGCAGAGAGATGAGAAGTCTTCTTAATTTGACATTGTCATCTCCCACTTGTTCACCTGATCACAGATCTATGGTGTCATAAGCATGAGGAAACATGGTAACTCCATCTCTTTGGGGAAGCCATTGATTTATTCAATCACAGAGGATATTTCTGAGCATGGAAATGGGATGCTAACCCTCTTATAAATATGGGCCAAAATGAGGAGGTTTTGGAAGTCAAGGACTTTCCAAGGGGAGGTTGATTTCCATATACTTCAATCATGTTTTAAGAAAGATCAGCTGCAAATGGGGCAGAAAAAGGAAGATTTTGAGGCTTCAGCATGTGATCTTGGTGTCAATGATATCAAGAGGAGGAGCCATGAGAAGAAGGGGGCAACATTTTAGACTTCTACAACACTACCATTTTTGGGAAGTCTGGATCCTTATTGGGATTACCAAATTCTGATGGAGTACCAAAAGGACCTTTTCACATGTGGGGTTATTCAATGGAAATTAATGGATAAGAGGTTCACGATGGTGGATGGAGTCATATATTTCTATGATCTTATCCTTTTGAACAAAGACTCCAAGCTCAAGAAGAAGCTACTTGATGCAATCTATGAGATCATGCTTTCTAAACCCACTGGTTTTATTAGAGCATATCATACTCTTTTGGGTGACTTCATATGGGAAGGATTTGAGGAAGAAGTGTACTCTCATATGAAGATGTGCATGGATTACTTGGTAAAGGAGGAGGAACATAGCGCTGAGGAAGTGCCACCTTTCACACCTCCTCATTCATTGAGTGTGGGAGAGGACTCATCCATGAGTTACCCCATTGAAGCAAAGCAAGAATATAGGGAGGCTTGTCCTTTTGAGCATTATAATGTGTCTCCTATATGTTTATCTTTCTATGACACTCATTTTCAGGGTATGGTGCCAATATGGGGCACTATTTTTGATGGGTTTCATGGGCCACTCAAGGCCATGAACTATATTGATGCAGGACATCCTTTGAAGAATCTTGGGAAGCCATTATGCTCTTCATGTTGTGAGCCTTTTACACCAACTAAGTTGCATTCTCTCCAAGAATTCAGAATGGATCAGATGACAAACAAGTGTTGGGGAAGACACTTGACATATCTTATTCTATGGCAGTTGAGGATCAAACTGCACTGGTTGCACATAAGAGAACATCTTCCTTCTCATTTATCATACATGGAATCTAGCATGATTTTGATCATGATCCCTTATGAAGAAAATGATCTTATTCTTTGGAATATGGTTGGATGAGAGACACACTTGCTAGATGTGTCATTTGGGGAAGGCGATCCCCACTCTTTTTGCACTATATGCTTACATGGAAGCATAAGATGTTGTATGGCCACTATGTTTGATCATTTGCTTCTTGGTGGAGTGAGCCATATTCTTGTTGAAGCCATGAATTAGCAAAGAGGTTTCCATAACAATCCTCCATTCTTTATGATGAGAGCCACTAGGATTACTCTCCAAGGGCCCACTTGAACATGAAGGGAGGACATTGGAGGAGCAAGACATGGATGGATGGATTGGTGGAGTTCTTGGTTTATGGGGGGAGCTTATCTTATGATGGTGACACCAAGGAGGAAACCTTGCAGCACTCACTTTGTAGTTCCTTAAGGTCAAGCAACAATTTTTTAGGGGAGGACTGTAATATTCCTAATTAGCCCAAGCTAATAGGAATATTCAATTCCATTATATTTTTATTTATTGAAGAATAAAATGTAAAGGAGGACATCAAAAAACTCCTTAAACACAAAAATAAATCAATACCCAATATGAACAAAGATAAATCATGGTTTTCTTAATAAAAGCCACTTGTGTCTGAACATAAATTGGACCACCTTGAAGATCCAGCGCAGTTCTAGAAGAAGGATCCCATGTGAAAGGGGTTAACTCCATTGAAGTGGTTTAGGGTTGTGGACACCTTCAAGTTATAAAATTGAGGAGAAGGCTCATGTAAGGGTTGTTGATGATAGTTTGTTTTTGAGCTTGCTAAGGCAACTCCATTTCTCTGCGCTGTTTAGCAAGAGAAAGTGAGGATCTCCTGTTTAGGAATCCTCCCTCCTTCCTTGAGGGTCTCTTGGAGGAGAGTGTACTAAATTCAACCACTATCAGGTTGAAGGCCAAGCTATTCTTGCGTGGAAAGTGTTGGGCCATTGAGGGTTTAGCTGCTTTGCAGGTTTCAACAAGTGGTATCCTAGGTCTGCAGAGATCTAGGGTTTGGAGGAGTTCTCTCTCAAGGAGGGTGTCTTGTGACCACCCAGAAGAGGATCTCTCTCTCATTTTGTATTTAGATCTGTATTTTATATCTTTTGCTTCATATTTTTAGAGATATTGTGTAGTCCCTCTCATGAACTGCGTTTTCTGCACTTAGGGTATTAATGTAAATGTAGTTTCTGTGCAAATATGATCTCCAGTGATTGAGGCTTGCCTCTCACTTTGTAATCCTTTAAAGTAGCTGATTTTCTAGGCTATTTAAGATCTGATTTTTGTTATAATAAATTTAATCTTCACAAAATCTAGAGTATTCTGCATGTTCTGCCTCTTTAAAGCTAGATCAACTCTTGTTCATGCAATATTTTGATGAAACCCCAAGAGGGTATTGTAGAGAAGGTTGAGTAGTTTCCAGATCTGGTATGGATCTGATGTTTCAACCATAGATATGTTATAGATATGAGTTATAACTTACAACTACTGAAGCTCCTCATATAAAATGCTGTCAAGTCATTTCTGCAGCTTTTACATGTATTACAGCTCTTATTTCTGAAGAATTCTTGCTCTTTGCCTCATGCAATTTACTGCCTTCCTAAAGGAACTCCATGGAATATATGATTTAATACTTTCATTTGGAAATATAAGTATTGTGGCTGATTTCCAGTGACTATCAGCCAAAACTGCACAATTCCTGAAGCATGGTTTCTCTTTCATTTCAACTCTCTTATTTTACTGATTTTTAGCTAGTCATCATTGTGGGAGGTCTGTTTGAGACCCTTAAACTTATTTGTTTCTGCTGAAATTCAATATATAAGGCCCACATAGCCTAAGCTAAGGGAACCCAACCCTTTTATACATTATTTTTGCACCACCTTGCTTATACAATGTTTCCACTGAGCCTATTTTTTATTTTCCTGGATTGGGAGTTTCCCACTTCTAATCTATTTTGCTTTTGCTTCTCTTTTGGATCCTAAATTTAGATCTACTGATGTAAGGGTCCCAAGGGTATTAAAATAGAAAGGAGTTTTTTAACACCCTAATTGTTGCGTTACACCTATTTTCTATTGACAAAGTCTAAAACGGGCCAGGTAGCCTCGGGATCTCACCCTCTCTTTAGAGGTGAGATATCCAGTAAAAGCCCCTTTAGTCTATCTATGGTTTAGAGTTACTGGTGTTTTTTCATATTTTTGTGATCCCATATTGGAATATCTTAATATATTCCCACTTTTGTTGATTATTCCCCATTTGGAACATTACAGCTTCCCTGGGAAGAGGTTTAGTAAATATATCAGCAACTTGTTCTTTGAAGGGAACATACTCCAATTTAACCTTTTGTTCAAGAACTTGTTCACATAGGAAGTGATACTTGATCAGAATGTGCTTAGTATTGGAATGCATAACAGGATTCTTTGAGATACTAATAGCACTTGTATTATCACATAAAATGGAGATGGTAGGTGAAAATTTGATTTGAATGTCTTGTGGAGTCTACATCATCCAAAGAAGGTGTGTGCATCAAGATGCAACAGCCACGTATTCTGCTTCTACTGTAGATAAGGAAATAGAACTTTGTTTCTTGGTGAACCAAGATACTAATTAGGGCCCTATATAGAAAGCACCACCGCTAGTGCTTTTTCGATCATCAACATTTCTAGCCCAATCCGCATCTGTGTAAGCATCAAGAGTGAGTTCAACATTATTTAGATACCATAGAATAAAGTCTTGAGTCCCTTGTATATATTTGAATATTATTTTTACAGCTTGAAGGTGAGCCTGTTTTGGATTAGCTTGGAATCATCCAACAATTCCAACTGCATGCATAATGTCTGGTCTTGTCCCGGTTAGATAAAGTAGACTTCCAATCATGGATCTATATTCTGGTTGATTCACCGTGGGAGAATCATCATGAGAACTGAGGCTACCTAAATTTACCATTGGCATACTCACAGGTTTGCAGTCTCCCATCCCATACTTCTTTAGAATTTTACTAAGATATTTTGCTTGTGATAAAAATATGCCATTTGTTGCTTGTTGCACTTGTAAGCCAAGAAAAAATGCTAGTTCCCCAAGTAAAGACATTTCAAATTCTTGTTGCATAACAGAAGAAAAATTCTGACTCATGTACTCTTCATTACTTCCAAAAATGATGTCATCAGCATATCAACTACAATCAACAGTTTATCATTCTCAATTTTTGTGTATAAGTTACTATCAACAGATCCCTTTGTAAAATCTTGTTGATGAAGATATTTGTCAAAACGATAGTACCATGCCCAAGGATATTGTTTGAGACCATATAAAGCCTTTTTAAGTTTTCAAACAAGTTTTTCATCATTTCCCATAATGAATCCTTCTAGTTTTTCTATATAAACGTCTTCTTCTAGATCACCATTGAGGAAAGCATATTTAACATCCATTTGATAAACTTTGAATTGTTGAAAATTGGAAAAAGAAAGAAACGTTCTTATGGCTTCAAGTCTAGCTACAAGAGAAAATGTTTCTTCAAAGTCTATACCTTCTTGTTGAGAATACCCTTTACAAACAAGTCTAGCTTTGTTTCTAATAATATCTCCATTTTCATTTAAATTGTTTTTGAATATCCATTTTGTTCCAATCACATTTTTATCATGAGGTCTTGGAATCAATTCCCAAGTATGATTATTTTTAATCTAATCAAGTTCTTCATTCATGGTTTGAATCCAACATTCATATTTACTACCTTGATTGACATTTTGTGGTTTGATAGTGGATAGGAATGCGAGATAGCTAGGAGATCCTGCAAGAGTTCTTCTTGTTTGGACATCGGATTCCTTTTCTCCCAAAATTTGAGACTATGGATTATCCTTTTGAACATACCTGGAGGGAACCTTTTCAGATAGATATTCCTTTGATGCTTCATTGGGTTCATCTTCTATATTGTTGCTATTTGATGTGGGGAAATATACATCATCATCATCTTCATTTGCTGTTGTTATTTCCCTTTTAGGAGCTGAGAGAGACTCGTCAATTACATCATAAATACATTCAATAATCTTCTGAAGTGTTTTATTGTAACATTTATATTCTTTAATTATAGAAGAGTAACCAAGAAATATTCCTTCACCTGCTCTAGGTTCAAACTTACCAAGTTTTTCATCATTATTCTTGATAAAAAAATTTCTTCTAAAAAATCTAAAATTCTTTACGGTGGGAAATTTGCCATACCAGAGTTCATAAGGAGTTTTATCACTGTTCACCCAAACATGAGCTTTGTTTAGAATTTTTACCATAATATGAGCTTCTTCTCCCCAAAAGTTATTGAGAGTTCCAGATTCGTCAAGCATAGCCCGATCCATTTGTTGAATAGTTCTATTTTTCCTTTCTGCCATGCCATTTTGTTGTGGGGTTCCATCTACAAAAAACATTCTCTTTATGCCATGATGTTCACAAAAATCAAAGAATTCATCTGATATATATTCTCCTCCTCGGTAAAATCTAAAAAATTTGATTTTTAGGTCTAATTTATTTTCAACCAAAGCTTTTAAGATCTTAAAGTTTTCGAATACTTCATCTTTATGTTTTAGTAAACCGATCCAACACATTCTAGAGAAGTCATAAATAAATAAGATATAGTATTGTTCTCCATGAGGTGACTTTTTCCTTACATGACCACATATATCAGTATGTATAAGTTCAAGAGGATTACTTGTTTATCCTTCTTTAGCATTGAATTTCACCCTGGTTTGATTACCAAATTGACATGATTTTCATATGGTACTTTCAGGTAGAGTGATGCTTGGAAGATCACAAACGGCTTTGAGTCTGCTAGATTTTCTTATTTGAGAGAAGTTCAAATGTCCTAACCTTCTATTCCATAACCAATTTTCTGAAGATTTACCCATGTAGCATTGTTCTTGGCCACATTTCAATACATACAGATTGCTTGGTGTTCTAGTTCCTTTTATTATAGTTTTTCCTGTGTCAAGTTCACATACTACACATTATTTTGAACTAAATATAATTTCATTTCCTTGATCACACATTTGACTCACACTTAATGGGTTGTGCTTCAGTCCATCCACATACATAACATTGTTAGATTTCACCTTTTATTTTAGAAAAACATAACCTTTTCCTTTAATGACAATAGGAGAGTCATTTCCAAAAGTAAAATTATTTTCTTTCTCTAGAGCATTGTATGAAAGGAGCTTATTCCTATCACCTGTCATGTGTTTTGAGAATTCGCTATCAATGTACCATTTATTTTCTTCCCCTTCTAAAAATAAATCTATTCCACAACTTTCAACTTGTAAGTCCATCTTTATCCAAACCTTGGGATTTGAAGGTATATGCTCTTTTGGCTGACATTTGATCCTGCATTCAGATTCTTCATGGCCAAAGTTATTGCAATAAGAACATTCAATTTAATTTTGAAGAGGAGAAAATTTGTTATAAGTATTCTTCTTTATTCCAATCTCATTTCTTTGCTTTCTTGCTTCTCTGGTCATGATGGTTTTGTATACAGCACATTGAGCAGCCTTATGACCGAAATTATGACATGAGAAACATTGTCCATTAAAGAATAAATTTCTTCGATCATGAAACCTTCTATTTTTGTTTACATACTGTTTGATATTCATGTTATTGTTCTTTCTTGTATTAAAGTGGTCATGCTTTACCTGTGTAGATTATTTTTTCTTTTGTTGAGAGAGAATTTTGTAGGCTGGCTTTAACGGCATTTAGATAACTTGGTGCTGAAGACTAAGATGATTCTCCAATATATCCAAGACCTGCCTTTATAAGAGGAGAGCATTGTACCTTGATAATTTCATCTAAGGTTTCAGTAGAAAATCTAATATTTAAATTTTTCACTTTCTCAATTTCCTTTCGTAGACTTACTATTTCACATTCTATTTTCTCATTGTACTTCTCCTTTTCTATAAGCTAATTTTTTAGAGTATCTATGCCAATTCTATTTTCTTCCAAACATATTTTGAGATGATGTATTTCTTCAAGAAATTCATTTTCTTCTACTGCATCCATAAAAGTATCACTAGATTCCTTGTCAAAATCCATAAGTAGTCTAATATCTTGATCAGATTCTCCTTCTTCACTATTTTACAGACCATCACTATCTTCATGAGTATACTAGATTTTTCTATTGGTAAACCATTTCTTATTTCCTTTAGCCACTTCCTTTCCCTTTTCATGACTATGTTTATCAGGAAATTTGGTAGCATAATGACCAACTCTTCACAAGAAAATCATTTAAAAGGAAGCTTATCTCTAAACCTTCTAATGTCAAATTGTAGCTTCTTTACAAAATTTATCTCATCTTCTTCTAAGACATACCCTGATCCTTCTTTTTCTTCTACCTCCTTTCATTTTGTAGCACCTCTGAATACAGATTATTTGACTTTAGATGGACCTCCTTTTATCATTTCACAAGCAGTCAGAATCCCATGAATTTAAGCAACATTAAGAGTTTGTACATCCCGCTTCTCTTCAATAACAATCACTTTTGACTCAAATTTGGGAGTTAGAGATCTTAAAACCTTTTCTACAAGATTAGTGTTAGATATGGTTTCACCCACATTTCTCATACGATTTACAATATCATCTAGACGTAAAATGAAACTAGAAATTCTTTCCTCACTATGCATTCTGAGTTTTTCATATTGAATTCTAAGAGTTTGGAGTTTAGATCTTTTTACCTTGGTATCACCTTCATCGCTTGGAATGATTTTGTCCCATATCTCCTTTGTTGTATTCAACTGCATGAATTTGACAAATTCTGATTCAGTCAAACTTCCCAATAATGCATTGACCATCTTTGCATTGGTTTAATAGTTCTTTCTTGTTTCTACATCCGTTGGAATTGAAGTTGGATATTGATAACCTCCTTCGACTATAGCCCATACATCTGCTCCAAGGGACTGATGATAGGATCTTGTCCTTGTCTTCCAAAAGATTAAGTTGTTTCCCTTGAAGAGAGGAGGCCTGATAGATGTTGTCACGTCTTGATTTTTCATCTTGGCTGATCTTCCTTCTAGAAATTAAGCTTCTTCAGAAGGACCTTCCCTGATACCAATTATTAGGAAAAATACTGACGGGGTGGGGTGTGAATCGGTATTTAGTGCTTACTGATAATTTTAAATTTTTCTTTAATGAATTCCATACGCGGATTTGATGAACCCAACTCGTGTATACATGCGTATATGTCAAAAGAAACTTGCGTATATTGATAAAATTTTATTGTTAGAAAAACGTTTCAGAAAGAATATTTAACTCAGCTTATCAGTCATGCACTATTAGTTAAGTAGTAAATATGTGTGATTAAATCATCACACAAGAGCAACACACATGAACACCAAGATTTAAGGTGGAAACCCAATTCGGAAGAAAACCACCGCTACTGTCGTCTCTGTCTTCAATATTTATTATATGGAAAACTGCTTACAATATTGTACTGATGCAGACTCATATCAGTACGCGGGAAGCTACCTGCAGAAGGTTGCAACATTATCTCCTTTTCCAGTTGCAACTGAAAGGGAGATACAACCCCATGATCTCCTTTACCAGCCACTACTGTAAGGGAGCTTCAACCCCTTGATCAGAACACCAACTTATACTGGCAGGAAGCTTCTACTTCCTTCAGAATCACTGCAGACCACATTTCATCAATTTTCATACTGGATCACACAAATTCAACACAACTCTTCATAAATATCAAAAATAATAAATTTCATCCAATACATCAAACCAAACAATGAGATCACTGTAATCAGAATACTGTAATAACCAAATTTCAGAATCAATATACAGAATCAAATTCATCCCCAAAGATTCATTGTCTTAAAAAGCATAAGCTACTTTGCTTCACTGAACCCACATGTATACGCGCTTTTCTTAACACCAACATGCATATAGATTTGTAAATACTATTTTTAAGAATATGATCAGTTGCAGATCTAGTTCTAAGGCTTTCAATCAGATATATTTTCATAATTTCAGAACCCTTGATCAGTTAGTCATCATAACAAATAATTACTCACTCATTGATCTGATTTGTGCATAATCAACTTATCATCATATACAACAGTCAAGCAACCCACATCTACATGAATACTTTATTGTCAGACGGTATAAAAATAGCAGCAATAACAGAAAACCTCTGCACTAAGCTTTAGAAAACCCTAACTTCCATACATGCCTTTTCTGAAGCAAAGCCACGTATATACACGCTTTTACTCAGACAAAATAGCGTATAGATATGTAAATATTAATTCTACAGAATGTTTAAGATCTATAGAACTTACCGAGATTTCTTCACTCCACTTCAGCAAACATGCATAGGTCTTAGATTTAATAATCTCTTCAATGGATCATGCAAGAACATAGTCATTTGAGGTCTAGAGATCTCAATCCATCAATCTATCCAAGGGTGCATCATAAATTCAGATTTATCAATAAAACAGAGTTCATATTATGTGGATATACGTTAGAGAGAAGTATTTAGTGATATCCCTTACACCTGCACGCCTTTCCACTATGATCTTCTTCTCCTTATATAGATTTAGCTTTTATCAATACCATGAGTCAAAACCACACATCTTGCTATGGTATTCTTCGACGACATCAAATAGATGGCATGGTACTCAATCCTGTGGGCTAATACCATGGTAATGCCCCCTGGTATTATCTTTTTGGAGCGCAAAAGTCATATGCGACTTGGATTGTTCTTGTCCGCGTGTATACGTGACTTGGTTTGAACAAACCCATGTATAGAATCTTCAATATGAAAATTCCCAAATATTCTGTTGGACATTACACATTTCGTCTAATGTGATTTTGAGCTTCTACTGAATATATATACTCCATATTTTACTAGAGAGTTTCCATCAAGGACAACATATTAAGACATAGGAATCATATTGCCAACAATGAAAATAATACACCATCGGTTGAGACAACTATTTTGTAAATAATTTTGTAATTTAATATAAATACTTCACAGTTTTAAGTATTAAGGTTTTATTATCGAGTATGAATTCTGTTAAGCATTGTGATTTTTTGGGTTGCTAGAAGCATCAATAATACAAGGAAATTCTTCACAGGATTCATGTGGTGTACCCATTAGTGATGTTTTTCTTTTGCTAATGTGTTATTCATTGTTTTTTTTCTCTGTAATTTCTAAAAAGCTTAATTACATAACGGAAACTGTGAAAAATAGGATATGTTATAAATAGCACCCTATTCTAGTTTTTTGTAATTTGCATGTTTTCTGCAGAAGTCAAATTGAGGAATAATTGATTGCTCCATAATTTCTACTGAACTTTACTTTTCTTCCATTTCATAATTCATTTAAAATCCTGAAAGATACAGTTAGCGCAACCTATCTTTCCCTGTGAAACTCCTTCAAAGTTTGAAATATAGTTAATCTTTAGACTCCATAGCCCAATGGAATTATAGCAATTTAATCAACCAAACAATCCAAATCAAACAAACAATTAGTACAGTAATAACTAGCCTAAAATTCACGCAAAACATAGCTAAATGTTACATAGAGATCCCTCTTTGAAGCTGGCAAGGCTAGAACCCTGCTTCCAAAGTGGTTTTGATGTTGTCCTATGTGTTTATTCTCACAATATCGTAAATTACAAAATGATAGAAATTCCATTGATAGTCTTCTTCAAGTGTGCATAAAGAAAGGAAACATCATACTTTATCCTCTTTATTCTCGTTATTGTGAGTAGTGCTAGTGGATCCATCGTTTTCAAGTATTTTTTTTTAACTGAGACAAGTATATTTTATTTATATGGAGAAAATTGGTTGGGCCAAGGCTGAAGCAACCAAGGGTACAATGCGGCTATCTAAATTTCTTGAGTTGGAAAAATTACAGCCTCATCATGGTATGCAGGTTTCGATGGATCTTTTCTCATTTATTCTGAGTTCTCCTTTCAAAACAAGGCAACCTTTATTTTCCATGGAGTCTGCTTCACTATTCGAATTCCTGAGAATATGAAAGAATTTGTATGAGGCAAATTCAAGTAGTATTATCTTTAGTCTACTCAAACTCTTGTTGAGGATTGTGTTGTTAACAGCTCCTCCGAGTTGACTTTTATGATGAGAATTTCTGAATCTCCAAATGCTTGGAATTATTTGATACCTCCATCTCATGCTATGTGCCATGATTTAAGAAGGCTTAGAATATCTGCCTGATTGCTGGTTCTCTGCCCGAGTCCCCAGCTAAAGCTATCCCTTCTTGTGCCATCTGGTGAATAGATAATGCCGCCTGTGCCAACTTCCTTGGGGTTTCCCTTGGATGCTCCATCGAAAAATATTGTAGTTATGTTTTGCTTCCTCCACCACTCTTGGAAAGTGACATCAAAGTATCTTTTACGCCATTTAGGGTTTGTGGTGGGAAGGACAAGTGGCTGTTTTTGGGGTTGAGGAGCGAGACAGTCCATCCAATTATTTTCTTCTGGAAGAAGTGAGGTGTCTTCTTTATAATATTTCTATTGAATTTCTTCAAGGAGAAATGATTTAGCTTTAGCTTCAACCTGTGTTGGAGGGAAAGAGGTTTCATTAAATATCTGCTCGTTTTGGGCTAGCCATAGCTGCCAACAGACATATTTGGGGATGGAGATATAGACTCTTTGCCAAAGGGATTTGCTGGGGATATTGTGGGGATAACACTGGCTCCATGAAACAAAGAGACCAGACACAAAGTTGTGAGTTGGGACTGCTACCTGAAGATCATGGAGGATGAGACCCCACACCTTTTTTGCGTATGTGCAATTAATGAAGAGATGTTTTTCTGTTTCACCATCATTTTTTCATAACACACATTTGTGAGGGCCAGCTATATTCCTCTTGGCTAGATTGTCCCTTGATAGCACTTTGTTGTGCATAAGTGTCTAGAAAAAAAAATTTACTTTGGGGAGGCCGAGAGGATCCCATACCTTTTTCCAGAAATTAGGAGTCTGTTTGGTATTTTTTGGAGGATGCAATGTGCTATAGCCTGAAGAGGTAGTGTACGTTCTGGACTATCCCCATCCCCATGTGTCTTTCACATTTCTATGAATAGGGGATGTGTCTTCCAGAAGATCTACGATGATAGTTTGCTGCTGGCGGAGGTGTTCTGGCATGCCACGAAGGTCCCAACCACTCCATTTACCGTGCCTGTCCTAGGTGCAGAGGTCGTGCACACTACTAATGCTAGCATGCATAAACCAGTATTTGAGTTCAACTATATCATCATTTTGCAGAGTGGATTGTGGTTCATGATGTGATCTTCCCACAACCTCATGCGTCTTCCATTTCTTGGGATGAAATATACATTTTTCTTGAAAAATTGAATGCTTTTCCAGCAAATTTTCTAGGCTTGAGTGCCATTTTCTGTATTTTTTTCCTGCAAATTTCTGAGAGATGCTCCTTACGTGTATTTTAAGCTGAGTATTTTTTTAACAGAGTGGTTTGGTTCATTATACAGTTTCCATAGGATTTTACCGCCCAATGCGAGGTTAGCTAGAGAAGGATCTTGGATTTGAAGGCCTCCATCCGCGATTCGTTTTTTAACCAGCTCCCAATTTTCCATGTGAATTTTACGCTGGTTTCCTTTCCATCATTTCCATAGGAATTCTTGCAGAAGCTTGGAGATTTGATCCATTACATTTTTTGGGGCTGAGAGGAAGGAAGCTTGGTAGACCAGAAGAGCAGACAATACTGTTTAATGAGGATAACTTTTCCTCCTTTCGTAAGCCAATGACCTCCCCAAGAGGCAATTCTGGTCTTAATTTTACTGATGATTTCATTCCACATGGATCTTTTGTTGACCCCATTTGTAATTGGCAGTCCTAAGTACTTTATTTTCTTCCAATGGGAAAAGCCATCAAATCCAAGGAGATGCGCAATGCGAGAGAGCTCATGTTGCTCCACGTTCCAACTATAAAATTCACTTTTTATTTCATTCATTAGATCTCCAAAGACCCTGTAATAGCTTTTTAGAACTGAGTCAAATTCCTTTTCAATTTTGGAAGAAGCTCCTCCGAGGAGAAGAGAATCATCAGCGAAGAGGGCATGGTTCATGGGGTCTATGCTGTTGGATATTCTAAGTCTAGGAAGACACCCAAATATCCTTTCAATAGTGAGCTTTCTGCTAAGGATGTCTATTGTCAGTATGTACAGGAATGGAGAGAGGGGGCAGCCCTACCATAGTCCTCTCTATGCTTGAAAATATGAAGTTGGGCACCCATTGACCAGCAGGGAAATCCAGGGTTTTTCAGTGCAAGATTTTATGACGTTGACAAACTGGGGGGAGAAGCCAAAAGAGAGGAGGACTTTGAAATAAAAGAGAGGTTGACCCTATCAAATGCATTAGCCATGTAAAGTTTTATCAACATCATTTTTTATTTTCGCTACTTGCTGGAGTGGATGGCTTCTTGCACTTGGATTACATTGTCCAAGATGTGTCTGCCTTCGAAAAACCTCCCTTGGGAGGAGGATATTAGCCTTCTGAGCAGAGGTTCGATTCTGATTGCAAGAAGTTTGGCTAGAATTTTATAGGAGGTGTTGCAAAGTGAAATGGGTGTGAATCTGGCGAAGGTTTCAGGGTTGAATTATTTTGGAATTAAGGCAAGGAAGGTGGATTTGATACCTCCTCCTACCTTTTCTTTGTTCAGGAAACCTCTTATCATTTTCAACAGATCGTATTTGATAATATCCTAGCAAGTTTTGTAGAAATGGATTGTGAAACCGTCAGGGCCAGGGGCCTTGTCGGGTTCCATAGACCATATCACTTTGATGATATATTCTTCAGAGAAGGGTTTGGTGAGGGCAAGGTTGTCTTTAGGGCTAAAAATAAGGGGGTTGTTTGAGACGAGATCTATTGATTCCTCTTCATTGCCTTGAGTCCCAAAACTGTAAAGGTTGTTGAAATGGCTTTGTTCTGCTGCTTTAATTTGGTCAAACCCTTTGCAGATCTGTCCCTCAGCTATTTTTATTTCTCAGATGTGATTGTGGGAGAGTCGGGATTTGTATTGGTGGTGGAAGAAGGAGATGTTCTGATCCACTGCCTTCAACCACGAGCTGCAAGATTTTATTCTCCAATATTCTTCTTCCACGTAGAAGGATTGGTATGAGGAGATTTGGACTTTTACCTCTTTTTCAAACATCTCAGTAGTGATGTTTTTGCTTTCCATTTCCAGTTGTAGGGTCTCCAAAGACTGAACTGCTTCTATTCTCTAGCTGGTTGTAGTTATTAATGGTTTTCTTATCCATTCCTTCAGGGCATGTTTTGTAGCCTTGATTTTTTTCTCCCACACATAGCTAGGAGATCCAGAGATGGGTTTGGCCCAGGTTGTTTTCACGATTTCAAAGAATCCCTCTCTTTCAATCCATAGGGGACTGAACCGAAAGGGGATTGGGCCCAAATCTTCTTCGTCATCCACAAGTAGTTGAATGGGCTTATGGTCTGAGGTTAGTTTGGGGATGATTTTTGTTGATATTATCCTTTTTTCCATCAACAAAAAGCCTTGGACTAAGAATCTGTCCAAGCGGATGAAAATGTGGTCCACCCCTATTATTGTGTTGGTCCACATGAAAAGGCCTCTCACTGGGTTGAAATCAAGGAGATCCCATTATTGGATAAGGTCTTCCACCAAGGGCAAAATTTTATCTCAGTTGTTGTTGCCTCCCCTCTTTTCTCCTAGATTCAAAACAATATTTAGATCTCCGGCCAGAATGATATTATTGGGGGTGTGTTGCTCAAGAAAGATAGAAAGGGAGTTCCAACACTCCCTTTTTTCAGTATAAATAATAGGGACATAAAGAATGAATAGATCAATGGTCAACTTACTTGTGTGGAGGGATCAATGTCGATAGGCCACTTTTTAAGGTATAAACCTTGCGGTCCCATGAAGTATGGACTGTTCTTGAAGATGAGACTTCTGTCCTCTACACGTTCGAATACAAACAAAAAGAAACCTTTGCCAAAAAAATAGCTTTTTATGCCTTATTTGGTTAATGGGATCCAGTTCCTCTGAACCCAGTATTCCACTGCTTTGGGAGATGGCTAGAGGCCCATGAACTGTCCTATGAGGCCTCTCTCTGTGAGATTCAATGTTGATCTACAAGTTTCTTCTTCTGGGAGGGCCACCGAGGGTATGCTATCCATTTTCTTGAGGAACCTCTGTTGCATTGTTGAGGAAGAACATTTTCTGAATGAGGCCACCGATGATTTGATGGCACTCACCTCCGGGGGAAGAGGGAGGGGTTCAGATCCCCCTCCAGAAGCCATTGCAAAGAGGGTGGGGGGCTTCTGGGGGTCGCGAGGGTTTGTTGTGCATAGCAGCCATAGGGGCACACAGTCGAGGAGCTAGAGGCTAACCTAAAAGCTCACGTAGCTGAGAATCCTTTTTAAGTATTTTGATAAAAAAATTCTTGTCTAGTTTCTTGTAATGCAGGGAGTCTACTTGTTGTTTGTATGAATTCATTGTCTTGTTACTGTATTATTTTGCTACATGTGCAACCTTGTTACATGTATTACACCTGACATGAATAGAGAAAGGGACATGAGAATAATAATATTTGTGCTTTGTATTTAAGTTATTGCAATCAATAGCTTTGTGACCAAATATATTGCATGAAAAACAATGCCCCTTAAAGAAATTTGAGTACCTAGAAACCAATGATCTTTCTGTGAAGAGACCATTTTCCTAAGGTTTGAATAATTTTATTTTGTAATTGGATGAAATGTGTCCATAGTTATGAAATATAAAACATTAAATATTATTGATCAAAGGAGAGAATAAATTATTATTTTTATTATTGGGAGAAAATGATTTCCTTTATAAATTCCCTTTCCTTGGTTGTTGGTCAGGTTGACTTCTTAATTCTTTGCTAGGATTCTCGGAGTTTTATTTGTTAGCTTTAGAATTGCTTGCATAGGCTTTTTAACTATATTATCCTTTAAAAATTTCATGGAAACCAAGACTATATTTTATGGAGGGATACCTTTGACTATTAAGAATATTATCCAATATCTTGGAACTATCGTGAAATTTCAAATGCTTGCCCTTTTATGTTAATTTAAATTTTAGAATACTTATCTAAACTTCCAATTTTTGACATTGATATTTCCTTTCCTTATACTGTTTCCTTATTCCTTCTTCCTGTTGTGTTCTTAATTTGATAATTTCTTCTTTAAGACAATTTTCTTCTTCTTCAAATACTTGAAGTATCTCCTCATATCATTTGTTTGAATTTTCAAGATTCGATCTTAGGTAGATGATCTCAGCTTCAAGTCCTTCACAATTTTATTTCCTTTATTTAAGTTATATTTTTATTGTTTATTCATCCTGATTATTGTTTTCATATTCTTGCAAGTTATTCTTAGGGTTATTAATCTTTTTCAAAGTAGAAGCAAGTTTTCTTCTAAGTTTAATTGATTCCTCTAACCTATATTTTTATAAATTAGTAATTAGGGGAATTTTGAGGTCTAAATTCATACTCTTAAGGAAATTATAAAATAATATTGGAAATAATCAAATAATATTAGATTTCATCATCAAATTTTAGAGGGAAAAAAAAATGAAAAAAATAGTTTTTCAACTCGTATTCTGAACTTGTCGCCTTATGGGTTTACCCAAATTTTGAGTGGGAACACTCGTTGGATGCATAGTTTGATTCCTCATGGAAGAAGTACCCATTTTTCATAATTTTGATGGACCATGCTACATGAAAAAATGAGAAATACATGAAAAACGTTATTGCAATCACATTTTTTCATGTATTTCTCAATTTCGTGTAGAAGGGTCCATGAAAAATATGAAACATTGGTACTCCTTGTATGCGGAATTAAATTTTTCATCCAACAAGCACTCCCACTAAAAATTTGAGTAAATACTTAGGGAGATAAGTTGAGAATACAAGTTGAAAAATTAGTTTTACTATTTTATTATTTTTTAATATTTTTAGTTTCTACCCCGAAACTGGTGAATCATTCCCCATGGTTGACATCATCATCTTGAATCCTATTGATTCTTATAAAGTTTATTTTGGTTGTACGCCTTTCTTAGGAGGCTGATTTTACACCTCAAAAGTTCTCTAATGTAACTCCATATGATATAACAAGATTTGTTGCATGATCACTCTCATATTTTGATAAGTCACAATTTCCTTTATATTTATTTAATGCCTCAAAAATAAGATTACTTGTGAGTTTACCTGATGATAATACTTCCTTTACTTATTTTCCTTCTCCTTCATGGATGGTCTGCATATTATCCCATACCTCCTTTACAATTTCATAATGCATAACTTTCTCTAATGCTAAATCAGGTATGGTACTAAATATTTCATATAATACCTACATAGAGTCTTCTGGAAGTATTTTCCTAATGGAGGGGTTTTAGTGTAACCGTTATAGGCTAAATGCTAAACATCAACTTCGAGGAATATTATCTTCATATTTTATTTCCAATCTTGATAATTAGTATCATAAAGTACAAAAATTCCTTCATTATCCATATTTTCTGATGTGGATTATTCTGTTAATGATTTTCCTTGACCTATGGTTTTTGATATTTCCATGACATCGGATACATCACTACCATTATCACAATTTTCATGAACTGACTTCTTTCTTTGAGTTTCATTATTCTTGTGCTTCATTCCCATGGTCCCTGATATACTCTTGGGAGATAAATATTTACTCGAGACACCTGCTTTGATCCTAATTGTTAGAAATATTGAGAGGGGGGCAGGGGTGAATCAATATTTCATACCCAATTCAAATTTACCTAATTTATCTTTTATATTTTAAAACTCATCTAATCTCTTATTTCATTTCCATAATGATGTGTTATTATTTGATCAGATTCAAAACAACATTAAGTGAAACAACATGTATACCTTATAATGAAAATCAAATCAACACGTAAGGAGACATGGATTTTAGGTGGAAACCCAATGTGGGATAAAACTATTGTTTTCATTTTCTCAACGTTATTTCTTATTATAAATAAAATATTAAATTATATATTTTAGTAGAGCCGTATGTTGTTCCTTGGTATGATAAAAACAATAAATGCACTCTATAGACATTTTTTTTCTATTTATTGGAAAGGGACAAAGATTTATAAGTTATGTTGTTGTTCATCTTATGTTTTGTTAGCCTCTCTCATAAAACAATAATAAATCCAAAAATAAAAAAATTAAATTAAATATTAAAAGTTAGGAATTTATGCCTAACTCTTTAGTTTGGGTTGTTCCTCTAAGATAGGAGTTAATTTAGGTAGCTCCTATATTGATGTGTGTTTGGTTGAGAAATTATCTCAACCAAGGTGTCCATGATAGCATGCACTATCTTGAGACATCGTCCCCTCATCTATTTAATTGTAAGAATACATTCTCTTAATAATGAGAAAATATGTGAGGAAGTTGTCAGGCTGAAGCCTTTTCTGCCATTATTTGGTGTCTGGTTTTTTATGTGTGTTTTCTATATTTTTCTGAGTTAATCGTGTTTTCAATATGTAGTATCAGAGCTAGAAAGATATCTTTTTTGAATCTGCAAGTTTGTATATACATATACTATGTGTGCAAGTTGTGAATGCAGGAATATGCAAATCAGGGAATGGTGTGATAGCCAGCGCAAGTGAATTCTCTCTACGTTAAGTAGTGGAGTCAAATTAATTAAGTTTCCTCACGGTGACAAAAGTTGGTGTAGGCATATGAGGGATCACACCCAAAAAATAGAGAGAATACACATACTTTGAGAAGCTGTGACTCCATAGCAATGGAGATCCTACGTGATTCGATGGCACCAAGAGCTAACTAACAACCATGCATTGTAGAGTCTATAGTTATTTCTCGACCCACAAGTGTCGACATCAGTCAACACAAGGAGGATGTAGTGATATTACAAATGAGTAGTAGAGTTTTATAAAAAATGTGGAGAGGTCAATTAATGAAATTGCAGGGTTGTGAATCACAGCAACGAAGTTGGAAACTATTCAAGTTGAAGTCCGGGCGGTCAATAATCAAATTGTGGGATGAATCCCATGTACAGAAAATGGTGGCAGCCAACATCATAAACCTTCTAGCAGTGGATTGGGGGTTGATACTGTGAGTTTAAATGGTGAGTAAATTGAACGAAATTTTAGTGTTATAATCCACATTAGTAGAGTCGACAACTAAGTCAAATTGTGAAATGAAAAACTTATGCACAGTAAGTCTATTCGGCACAGAAAACCACTATGCGTATAAGAAGAAACGCACTGGGCAACGTTGAAGTGGAAATACATCTTGTTGAGTCTCATTTGCACCAATGTAGGCATGGCCACTATGTTATGTGGAGTAGTTTGACCCAGGAGCAGTCACAAACTATGTTCCATTCTATTGCAGAGTCGTAACATTGATTTGCCCATCGATGACTGGTTAGAAACAATTAACGTCAATACTGTGGTAAACCCTTCTATTACATCCAAGTTGAAATCGATAAAGGGTGAGTTGTAATAAACAATGGGAAGTAATCTGATGTCCTGAGAACCATTATAAAAATAAATTTTCGTTGTTTATTAAACCATATTGTAATGTGCGTTCAAGTAGTCCTGAGGGACTTGAACGTTTTGGGAAAATGTTTATGATGGATAGAGAACTGATCATATTCTTGTAAATTGAGATTATTTTAAGAATATGCTTTAAAATATTGGTGAAGCAAGTATAGAAAGTACTGCACATTAAAATTGGGGTTTTAAAGAAGGGAAAAGGTCCTCAGGTTATTTTCCTATTTTCCTACATCATTTTTGGTACATTTGGAGATATTTCTTGTGAAGAGACTAGTTAATGATTTGAGAGTGGATTCACTTGGACAAATTATAAGAGCACAAAAAATTCGAAAGGTATGTTAAGTAAAGTTATGGGGTGAACATATCATATGTTGACATTTTTGGGTTTTATTAACCAAAATCAAATTTATAGACAAGTATTTTTGCGGAAATGATATGTCAACATGTTGTTCAACATTAAAGTAAAAATGTTTCAAATGCAGAGGTATAAATGAAAGGAAAATGAGAATGCGCTAATACTGGGTGATATAGAGAGGAACATGCATTTTTATGTGAGACGGTTTTTATGCATAATATGTGGGTTTTTGAATGATGTGCCATTTATAATATGCAGTTGTATGGTGCATGAAAGTACAGGTGAGAAATGGAACAAGATCACACAGAGATCTTGAAGGTGAGTTAATATGTTTTATTTTAACTCTGGTTTTGAAGATGATGTTTGCAAAATATAGGTTGCAAACAATTGAAGGAAATCTTAGCAAACAAAGATCACAGTTTTAAAAGTACCGATGAAAGAGACAAGTAATAGTTTCTGAATGAAAGAAAAGTATGGAGTAGAACCTTAAATAATTCCAATGGAGATTGAATAAAAAGAACAATTGTGTTCTTAAAATGTGCAGATGAGTTGAGGCCTATGGGGAGTAGAGAGGATGATCAAAGAGGTTCCATAGAATATAGAACCAGTGCTTTCCAAAGACCAAGACCAGAAAGCCAGTGCTCACTTGATGCTGATTTCAAAACATTATTTCACTTTTTTTTAAGTGACATAAGAAAATTGAAAAGAGAGTGCTCATATTATATGTTTTTCATGACTTTCATGGAACTATGTTTTGAGATTGGATATGACTTTATGAAATGGATATAAATGTAAGCGTCCAAAAATTCTAAGCAAAGAAAAAGGAAATGCATGCCAAGGTAAGTTTTGCATTACAATTTTTGTAATTCTTGGAGTGATAAGTTGAATGTTGAAGTAATTTTGTGGAGTGATAGGGATTGATTTTTTGTAAATTTGGAGTAATCAATTTTCCAAAGGAAAGCTCATTGTTGTAGGAAGTTGAGTCAGTTTGTTTTTTAAGATATTTTTTCCAAGAAGTTCTAGAACTTTGATTCCATGAAGATTTTATGAAGCTACAAGATTATGCACTCCAAATTTTAATAAAGCATATATTTTTTGTGGTGATTGTGTCCTATATCCACTTGAAATTGAATAAGGGGATCTTAGGTACACGAAGAGTGTATTTATGATGGTGCATGCTTCATGATTTTTCTTGTGATTCGTGTCTAGTTTTGACACATAAATTAACACATTTCCCACAATCATAAAGCTCAATGCAAACAAGGATGACACATGTAATGAAGTAGCTTCAAGGAAGGATAATTAAACTCAACACATGCATTTGTGCCACTACAACAAATAATCAAATTTATCAACATTAGCATTCTACCTCAGCAAGAAAATTTGCTTAATACAATCAAGTTCATGTACCTGCAAACTCCAGCATTTCAAAGAAAAGTCTACATCACTACAATCAAGTTAATGAATCTGTAAACTTCAATGTTTTAGAGCATAGTCTAAGTCAACATTTTTGAACTTGTAATCAAACTCAAATTCCATTGAATTGTGAGGGTGAATTCTCTGTTGAAATTGAAACCTAAGTTTTGAATTGATTCAAATTAATTCAAATTGAATTCATTGTAGTGATTCACTAAAATCATTAAGTGTTTTTGGGTGCATTTTAGATAGTGTTCGACACCCTTTCTTTAAGAAAAATTAAGTGAATGCATGAGTTTTAACTCTAAATTAAACAAGTAAGAAGTTCACATCTCCTGAAAGTGAGCATAAGTATTCATTAAAGCAATTTGCATCAATTCAGTAAAAAGTTCAAACCATCAAGCGAGCCAACATGAAGTTCATTGCAGAAACCATCAAAGGAACCAAACAAGTTCAACACTAACATCAATCAAGCAAGTTGAAATATACATCAAGTGAGTGTGACTATTCATTCAAGTGAGCGTGAAGTAATCAAGCAAGTCAAGTGACCATTCAAGCAAAGCGATCGTCATCAAGCGAGTGTGAATACAAGAGTTCAAGCAAGAAAATTCTATAATTCTAGCAAGTGTTCCAAGCAAGAAATAACTAACAACTCAAGCAAGCGTGCCATTCAAGCCACATAGAAAGTGAGCCTGTCATTCAAGTAACAAAATCAAGTGAAACAGTTTAAAGCCCGACATCTACGACAAGAGAGCCTGAATTCAAGAGACCGAGTTCAGATAACACAACACATCCAGTTGTTAAAAATTATTCAAAATTTGATCCTCCCAAGTGATGAAGACATGGTGAAAATCAACAAAGAAACTCTTGCTGATATTTCATGACATCTACAACAAACAAATGAAACCATTGAGTTTCTTCAAATAGAGTAGAAACTACAAAGAAATAAGTTGGAAGAGAAGAATTATGCTTCGGAGTCTTTGAACAATACAGCTAAACATGATTCTAATTCATTCATCCAAATAGCTTCTATTGTTGAAGTTGTTCCAATTCAACTTTCTTCCAAGCCAATCATCAAGCCATGGGAAGAAATTCAAAATAAAAAGAATCAACGAGGCTTAAGATATTTCAATGATGACATATACTAGATTATTCCAAGCCAATTAAGTTCATCAATGCAGGATTTCTTGAAAAAATCACCTTAACAAGTTCTGAGAAAGTTGCAAACAAATAGAAATGAACACAACCCGAAGTTGCGGTTAAATTGACATGTTATCATTGTCAAAGAACTGGTCATATGGAAGATTAGTGTTTTGATCTCCATCCTTGTCGCCATTGTGGCAAGCCCAATCATTACTTAGAGAAATGTTGCCACCAACAACAATTAGCCAGATTGAAGATACATTATGAATGGATCGATCCTTGGAAATGGTCATCCACAGTCAAAAGCTTGTCTCAATTCTATAACCGAATAAAATTACACACAGTGCAGCCGAAAATGAAAAAAAAATGGTATTCTCATGCAGTTGAATGGGGGAGTACAACAGTTCAACACTCCTACACCTGAAGGGGGGGAGTTCAAGAATAATTTGCAAATAATTGTCTCTCCTTTCAGCTGACAAAGGGGGGAAAATGTCAATGAAATTGATGGTGGTTGTGAGACTGAAAGTCTCGACAAAACTAGACAAAGTAGCCAGTGGGCATCAAAAAATTCGCCAATGGGCAGTCGACAGCAAAGCAACAATGAGTAGCTTTCAGCACAGTAAAAGCAATAGTGAGTTTTTTTTGACATCATCAACCAGTGGGCGTTCAACAAATTTTTGTCAGTGGGCATTTAACATGTTTATAAGCTCTTTCTTGTTTTATTTAGAGTTAAAACTTGTGCATTCACTTGATTCTGCTTAAAGAAAGGGTGTCAAACACTGTAGAAAATGCACCCAAAAACACTTAATGATTTTAATGACTCACTACAATGAATTAAAGTTGACTTAATTTGACTAAATTCAATGCTTGGGTGTCGGTTTCAACTGAGAATGCACCCTTACAATTCAATGCAATTTGAGTTTGATTACAAGTTAAAAATTTTTGATGTAGATTGTGCTCTGAAATGTTGAATTTTACAGATTCATTAAATTGATTGTAGTGATGTATAATTTGATTTGAAATGATGGAGTTTGCAGGTACATGAACTTGATTGTATTAAGTGAATTTTCTTGTTGAGGTAGAATGCTGATGTTGACAACTTTGATTATTTGCTGTAGTAGCACAAATGCATGTGTTGAGTTTAATTATCCTTCCTTGAAGCTACTTCGTTACAGGTGTTGTGTTTGTTTGCATTGAACTTTATGTTTTTGGGAAATGCATTAATTTATGTGTCAAAACTAGACACAGATCACAAGAAAAATCATGAAGCATGCACCATCATAAACACACTCTTTCGGTACCTAAGATCCCCTTATTAAATTTCGGGCGAATCTAGGACACAATCACGACAAAAAATGTATGCTTTGTTAAAATTTGGATTACATAATCTTGCAGCTTCATAACATCTTCATGGAATCAAAGTTCCATAACTTCTTGGAAAAAATCTCTTCAAAAAAAAATGACTGAACCTCATATAACAATGACATTTCCTTTGAAAAAATGAGTACTCCAAATTTACAAAAAATCAATCCTTATCACTCCACAAAATTACTTCAACATTCAATGTGTCACTCCAAATATTACAAAAGTTTTAATGAAAAACTTACCTTGGCATGCATTTCCTTTTTATTTTCTTAGAATTCTTTGACACTTACATTTATATCCATTTCATAAAGTCATCTCCAATCTCAAAACATGGTTCCATGAAAAACATGCAAAACATATAATATGAGCACTCTCTTTTCAATTTTCTTATCACTTAAAAAGTGAAATAATGTTTTGAAATCACCATCAAGTGAGCACTGGTTTTCTGGACTTGGTCTTTGGCAAGCACTAGTTTTCTATTCTCTGGAAACTATTTGAGCATCCTCTCTACTCCCCCTAGGCCTCAACTCATCGACACTTTTTAAGAACACAATTGTTCTTTTTATCCAATCTTCGTTGGAATTTTCAAGGTTCTGCTCCATACATTGCTTTCATTCAGAAACTATTACTAGTCTCTTTCATCAGTACTTTTAAAACTGTGATCTTTGTTTGCTGAGATTTCCTTCAACTGTATGCAACTTGTATTTTTCAAATATCATCTTCAAAACCAGAGTTAAAATAAAACATATCAACTCACCTTCAAGAACTTTGTGTGATCTTGTTTCATTTTTCACTTGTACTTTCATGCACCATACAACTACATATTATAAATGGCACATCATTCAAAACCCGCATATTATGCATAAAAACCATCTGACATAAAAATGCATGGTCCTCTATATATCACCCAGTATTAGTGCATTCTCATTTTCCATTCATTTATACCTCTGCATTTACAACATTTTTACTTTAAGGTTAAACAACATGTTGACATATCATTTCCGCAAAAATACTTGTCTATAAATTTGATTTTGGTTAAGAAAACCAAAAAATGTCAACATATGATATGTTCACCCCATAACTTTACTAAACATATGTTTCCAATTTTATGCGCCCTTCTAATTTGTCATAGTGAGTCCACTCTCAACTCATTAATTGGCCCCTTCACAAGCAAGATCTCCAAATGTACTAAAAATGATGTAGGAAAATATGAAAATAACCTGAGGACCTTTTCCCTTCTTTAAAACCCCAATTTTAATGTGCAGTACTTTCTATACTTTCTTCACCAATATTTTAAAGCATATTCTTAAACTAATCTCAATTTACAAGAATATGATCAGTTCTCTATCCATCATAAAGATTTGCCCAAAATATTCAAGTCCCTCAGGAATACTTGAACGCACATTAAAATATGGTTTAATAAACAAAGAAAAATTATTTTTATAATGGTTCTTAGGACATCAGATTACTTCCCATTGTTTATTACAACTCACCATTTATGGATTTAAACTTTGATGTAATAGAAGGGCTTACCACATTATTGACGTTGATTGTTTGCAACCAGTCATCGATGGGCAAATCAATGTTGCAGCTCTGCAATAGAATGGAACGCAGTTTGTGACTGCTCTTGGGTCAAACTACTCTACATAACAAAGTGATCATGCCTACATTGGTGCAAATGAGACTCAACAAAATTTATTTCCACTTCAACGCTGCCCAGTGTGTTTCTTCTTATACGCATAGTGGTTCTCTGTGCCGGATCCACTTACTTTGTAGAAGTATTTCATTTCACAGTTTGACTTAGTTGTCGACTCTACTGACGTGGATTATAAAACTACAATTTCATTCAATTTACTCACCATTTATACTTACGGTATCAACCCCCAACCCACTACTGCAATGTGTACGATGTTGGCTGCCACTGTTTTTTGTACATGGGATTCATCCCACAATTTGATTATCGACCACCCAGACTTCTGCTTGAACAGTCTCTAACTCCATTGTTGTGATTCACAACACTGCAATTGCGTTGAATGACCTCTCCACGTTTTTTATAAAACTATACTACTCATTTGTAATATCACTGCCTCCTCCTTATGTTGATTGATGTCGACACTTGTGGATTTAGCAATAACTATAGAATCTACAATGTATGGTTGTTAATTAGCCCATGGTACCATCGAATCATGTAGGATATCCCTTGCTGTGGCATCACAGCTTCTCAAAATATGCAGATTCTCTTTGTTTGTTAGGTGCAACACCTGATATGCCTACACCAGCCTTTGTCACCATGAGGAAACTTAATTAATTTGACTCCACTACTTAACATAGAGAATTCAGTTGCACTGGCTATCACACCCTTCCCTGAAGCACATATTCCTACATTCACAACTTGCACACACAGTATATGTATATACAAACTTGCAGATTTAAAACATATATCTTTCTAGCTCTAATACCACATATTGAAAACAAGATTAACTCAGAAAAAATATAGAAAACACACATAAAAAACTAGACACCAAATAATGGTGGAAAAGGCTTCTGCCTCATGGCTTCCTCACATATTTTCTCATTATTAAAAGAATGTAGTGTTACAATTAAATAGATGAGGGGATAGTGTCTCAATATATTGTGTGCTATCTTCGACACCTTGGTTGAGATAATTTCTCAACCAAACACACACCAATTTAGGAGCTACCTAAAATAACTCCTATCTTAGAGGAATAACCCAAACTAAAGAGTTAGGCATAAATTCCTAACTTTTAATATTTAATTTATTTATTTTATTTTTGGATTTATTATTGTTTTATGAGAGTGGCTAACAAAACATAAGATGAACAACAACATAAGTTATAAATCTTTGTCCCTTTCCAATAAATAGAAAAAAAAATTCTATAAAGTGCATTCATTGTTGTTATCATATGAAAGAACAACATAATTTTAATCAAGCTCAATTTATATAGATATATACAAGCATCATGCGCTAAAGAGCCAATCTCTACACCAAAAAATAACTCACAAACATGCATATATATTTGTATTATTGGAATATAATATAAATATAAAACTGTAATATTCCTACTTTAGCAAGCAACTAATGGGAATATTAATTTTTTATTTTTGCACTTAGTAGATGAATAAATGGGGTAGGAGACCCATACTTAACGAAAATCAATATAAAATCTCTTTTCGTGTAAAAGGGGATCATTATAGTAGCTGGATTTCACACCCTCATGTGTGAAAAGGAACCTTTTTCTTGTGGACTAAGTCAAGTTTGACCAAGTCAACATCATGCATGAAGAGGAGTGGATCATCATTGCAAATAGCTCAATGTGAACAAGGATCATCTTAAACAAACATATGAGAGCTAGCTTGAAGACACTTGAGTGTGAAAGGGGATGAAGCAAGATGATGATGCACACCTTGATCAAATCAAACATCGTGATTTTGGAGGAGGGCCTTCATGGAGACACAACACAGTTTTGGAGGGAGATTGATCATGTGCATGTGGAAACCCTAATGGGTGGGACCCAAGTTGAGGAGCCCCATAAAGCTTATAAGGAAGGGGATGGAAGCCATTTGAGGTTAGATTGATGATTATTAATTTTGGTCTGCATGACTATTTGGCATCCTTTTTTTGTTTAGAAGAGTTGCAGTGATGTTTAGCACAAGGCATTCTTGTTTAGGAATTCCTTCTCATACCTTGAGAGGCCTCTTGGAGGAGTATTGTACTTGAATTTTCCACATTCAGGCTTGAGGCCAAGCATCCTCCTTCAACTACAATGAAGTTTCTATTGAGAGATGGGTTGTTTTGTAGGGTTTTGTAGTGGAAGCACCACAAGACCACTTCCAAAGCTTGTATTTCAGAGAAGGAAGCCTTTCTTTCTCTGGGAGATCAGTGAGGAGGTCTTTGAGCTTCATTTCAGATCTTGGCAGGTGGCCAATATAGTTTCCATATCCTACAACACTGTCCCTTGAAATATCTGTATCATGTTTCTGAGCATAGCAGTTTCAGGGTCAATACCCTTGATCTTGAGCTTGTCCTTTGGGGAAAGGGCCAACCCTTCTCCCAGGAGATTGTACAAAGCCTCTTCTTCTATTTTCTATAAATTTCAGCCAAATGTATATAGAGCTGCAATATAACTGCATTTTCCAGATCTAGATCTACAAATCTGCCATTTTTGTACTTGTACTTTCATGCAGCCGTTGCGGAGTGGTTCTTATTTATATGAAAAGGGAAGAAATATCCATTTTCTCCACCATTAATGATTGTAAAATCTAAATATTATACATAGCATTATTTTATGCATTAAACCTCATTAAAATAATGATGTTACTTGCTTCAGTAATTTATGTTAGCTAAGGTCATGGGGTTTGGGCTTATTTGAGCTGTATTGGTTTGGGGAGACCTGTTTAACTTGGCTAGAAGCATTTGTTTTTGCTCCAATTCTGGATCTAAGTTTTATATTGTATATTATAAGGGATCCAAGTCCCATCTCTCATATTTATAGTGTTATTTTCCAAAGACAACCTTTTTATGGCCCTATTTCCTACATTTCCCCAACTTTTGGGATCATAAAAGGTGTAAAAAGTTGTTTTTGTAACACTAATTGATGTATATGTGTTTATTAACACATTTTGTGAGTTAATAACTTGTTTTTGCACCAAAATTGTGTTTACATATTGCTGCAGTCCCATTCTTGGGCAATTTTTAGCCTTACTGGGTGTGAGAGGTATGTTTACCTCACCTAGTATGATTGGTTTCTAATTTACTCTTAGATTTGGCTCTTATATTATCAAATATAGGGGATTTAAGGGCTTATTTGAAATTTTGTAGCAGCCATTTTTGAAAAATGCATTTTTTAGACATGCCTAGCTAGCAGTCCCAATTTGGGGATATTACAGTGGTATCATAGCATGATCTTTGGCTGAGCCTATGAGTTCTAGCTATCAAAAGGAGAAATATCATAATTATGGATAGGATGTGTCTTCTCTCATCACTTTTCAGATCCAAAAAGAACCTCTCCCAGGAGGTTAAGCTGGTGAAAGAGAAGAGATGCCAAGAAACTCCTAGAGGGTTTCAAGAAGAGGAAGGACCATGCACTTCCTATTGTCATAAAGAGGAATACAAGAAGCATGAAGGACACTTGGATCATTAGATCCTAATTGATTACCTTGTTGAGTACAAGTCTCAACCTAGAGCCTTCAAGGAGACTCTAGGCTTCCCATAGTTCATTCAACTGGAGGAAGAGAAGAGACCTTGCGGCAAGGGTAAAATAAAGGGAAATAGGTTTTTATTTTCCACTTTTGATGGGACATCTGTAGCAATATCTTGGGCAAGAATACTTGAAGCATTCTTCCTAATACATCTAGTGGTAGAAAGAGAAGCAATAGAGATTGCAGCGCTACACATGAAGGGCAAAGCAAGCACTTGGTGGTTCAGTCACATAAGTCATGCAAGAGTATCTACTCTTGTAGATTTCACTCAGAGGATGATCAAGATATTTGATGAAGAATAATCAGAGAGGGAGGAGCCCTTGCCACCTCTTGAGGAGACTTATATCAACGTTATCATAACCTTGGAGGAGAAGCCTTCAACATAAGCAATTGAGGGAGCCAACACAGTGGAAGAAGGAACTATTGTAGCCATGCAAGGCCTTCCCACAACCCATCAAGGTATTATTAAATTTCCACTTTCTATTATTTTAGCAAATATTTTAGAAGATTGTGGAAATCTGCTGTTGTATGACCCAGTATCATCACTTACTGCTAATCTAGAGCAGTAAGGTTGCACTGCGCTGTCCAAGAACAACAGTGAAGAAAGAAGGACCCATTCCTCATGGGAACTTTCAGATATCAGCTTCATTTAGGAAGCCATGGAGGAAGAAAAGTCAAAGGATCGACATCTTGAGATGAGAAAATTTTTCTCCTCTCTAGTTGACACTCTCTCAATGAGCATGCAACAGCTCAAAGAGAAACTTCTACTTGCAGCAGATCCAAGACCTCATTGGTTTTTGAAGGCCATGCATGAGCAGGAGGTCTCATCAGGAGATCCCATTGGAGGTGGACTTCAACATTTCATGAGGTGTATAGTTCTTAAAATATTTGAGGAGGTTGGTGTCCTACAATGGGAGGATACCAAGTATTTGCAGAATGAGATCCATCACCCACATTGGGATGAATGAATGGCAGTATGGAGCAAGACGTTTCCAAACCCCTTGTAGATCTATGATACAGGCCAGTAAGAAGCATGGTTGCATTGGTTTCTTTTGGGTGAGTATGGTTACTACCCAAAAATTTCGATTTCCTTATCTCATGCCTTAAGTCTCAATGATAGGATGCATAAGAAGAAGGCATGGTTGTTGTGGCTATTAAGAAGAGAGTTTGGACATCATATGTCAAATATTATGTTCATGTATTTACCCTTGTTTGAGATGTGTCTCATGTACTAACATGTATTTATGTTTGATATGTATCTCATGTATATACCTTGGTTTGGGAGAAAGGATAACTCCCACATGATGTATCCGGGAGCTTGTTTGGACTATGTTGATGAGACATCTAACATGTCCATCACTGTATTATTTCTCCATGATTTTCATTTTGATAATGCAAGAAGGCAACAAGAGTCCTTGTTGCTGTGGTTACTATTGGGAGAGTATGGGTTGAAATTTCTCCATACCCATCATGATATTTTAGAAAGAATGCCTGGCACATTCAAGGTGCGAAGAGGCTATCCTTTAGCTTTGGAGGAAAAGGAGAGGCTTCCACATGGGAGGAAGAGCCTCTCACAAAGTAGCATATCAGTGGATGGATTTGGCATGTGGAATGTCAAAGAGAGAATTCATGGGGTGACAAGAGCCTTAACACTAAGGCCAACAATGTTGTCACTAAAGAGTATGTTCTTATTGATGGAGTGTCCCAAGGGGAGTATGCATCCTTCCTTTTTGCATATTTTTATGAGGAGATTCTCATGGGAGGACTCATCTATGGACCTCACTTTCAGTTTACTCATTATGCATGGTAAGAGATACATTTCTGTACTTACTGATTGTTCCATTGAGTATATGTATCTTCTCACCTTCTATGGACAATGCATTACTCCACATAAGAGCAAGATTATTCTTGGGTTACATGGTCACTTTAGGGCCAATATTTATAATGTTAATAACCCATATCTACATAACCTTGGGCAAGTGTATAATTTTTTTGATTGTCCTTAGCTGATATATATTACTGATTACTACCACATATTAGATGAGAAAACACGTGCAACTAGTAATTCATTGAGAAACAACTTGCCACATGATGTTCTCCAGCACAATTCGGTAAGACTGCGCTGTATCCACTTGAAGAACCATTGGTATCATCAAAACTTACATGTAAACTTCAGAATTTTTCTGATTTGGATGCAAAATAGTGATGATGTGCCATTCATAATAAATGGGATGATTTGGGCCAGCATGATTCATGACATGGGAGAAAGGATCCTTGGAGATATAATCTTCTTCTTGCCACTTGAGGACAACCTTATTGCAGCCACAAATCAGCATGTTCTCTATACTTACCATGAGTGGAGAGAAAGACAACGTGGGGTAGGCCATTTTGTCTACCATGTTCAGTTATTCAGCCCAACTACATTGCAGGAGCTAAGGGTGGAGGAGATATTTTATGAGTTGCCATGTTGGAGGGTGACTCATATTGTATGGGAGAAGGTTTTCCAATCCTATCCTTGTAGTTGCTTGAGGACAAACAACATTTGGGATGGGAGGACTGTAATATTCCTACTTTAGGAAGCAACTAATGGGAATATTAATTTTTTATTTTTGCACTTAGTAGATGAATAAATGGGGTAGGAGACCCATAATTAACTAAAATCAGCATAAGAACCCTTTTTGTGTAAAAGGGGATCATTATAGTAGCTATATTTAACACCCTTTTGTGTGAAAGGGACTTTTTTCTTGTGGACTAAGTCAAGTTTGACCAAGTCAACATCATGTAGGAAGAGGAGTGGATCATCATTGCAAATAGCTCAATGTGAACAAGGATCAACTTAAAAAAACATATGAGAGCTATCTTGAAGACACTTGAGTGTGAAATGGGATGAATCAAGATGACGATGTCAACCTTGACCAAATCAAACATCGTGATTTTGGAGGAGGGCCTTCATGGAGACACAACGTAGTTTTGGAGGGAGATTGATCATGTGCATGCGAAAACCCTAATGGGTGGGACCCAAGGTGAGGAGCCCCACAAAGCTTATAAGGAAGGGGATGGCAGCCATTTGAGGTTAGCTTGATGATTATTGATTTTGGTATGCATGACTATTCGGCATCCTTTTTTTGTTTAGTAGAGTTGCAGTGATGTTTTGCACAAGGCATTCCTGTTTAGGAATTCCTTCTCCTACCTTGAGAGGCCTCTTGGAGGAGTATTGTACTTCAGTATTCCACATTCAGGCTTGAGTCCAAGCATCCTTCTTCAGCTACAGTGTAGTTTCTGTTGAGATTTGGGTTGTTTTGCAAGGTGTTGCAGTGGAAGCACCACAACACCACTTCCAAAGCTTGTATTTCAGAGAAGGAAGCCTTTCTTTCTATGGGAGATCAGTGAGGGAGTATTTGAGCTTAATTTTAGATCTTGGTAGGTGGCCAATATACTTTCCATCTCCTACAGTGCATTTCCTTGCAGGATCTGTGTCATTTTTCTGAGCATAGCAGTTTCAGGATTAAGACCCTTGATATTGAGCTTATCCTTTGGGGAAAGGGCCAACCCTTCTCCCAGGGCATTGTATAAAGCCTCTTCTTCTATTTTCTATACATTTCATCTACATGTATATATATTTGCAGTATAATTTCGTTTTCTAGATCTAGATCTGAATATTTTCCATTTTTGTACTTGTACTTTCATGCAACCCTTGTCGGGTGGTTCTTATTTGTATAAAAAGGGAAGAAATCTCCATTTTCTCAACCATTCATGATTGTAAACTCCAGATCTGATATTTATCATTATTTTTTTCATAAAACCTCATTAAAATAACGTTGCTACTTTCTTCAATAATTTCTGTTAGCAAAGGTCATGGGGTTTGGGCTTATTTGAGCTGTATTGGTTTGGGGAGACCTGTTTAACTTGGATATAAGCATTTTTTTTAAATAAAATTCTATATTTGAGTTGTATATTGTATATGATAAGGGATCCAAGACCCATTTATCACTATTATAGCATTATTTTCTGAAGATATCCTTTTTATAGCCCTATTTGTTGCATTTCCCCAACTTTTAGGATCATAAAAGGTGTAATAAGTTGCTGATGTAACAATAATTTATGGCTATGTGTTTCTTAACACATCTTGTGATTTAATAACTTTTTGCTGCACCAGCATTTTGTTTACATATTGCTGCAATCCCATTCTTGGGAAATTCCCAGCCTTACTAGGTGTCAGAGGTCTGTTTACCTCACCTAGTCTGATTGGTTTCTGATTTAATATTGGATTTGGGTGTTATAATATTATATCTAAGGGATCCTAGGGTTTATTTCAAATTCTATAGCATCCATTTCTGGAAAATGCGTTTTTCAGACATGCCTATCTAGCAGTCCCAATTTGGTGATATTGCAAAAACATAGTCAAACTATGAAAAATGAGACTCTGTAGAAGTCTTCAAATTTTGATCCTAAAATATACCAACAAATAATATCACCATGAGCTAAACAATCAATCACACTCTACTTGTGCATCTTCAATGAATTCAATGTTGATAAGCATTGAACGGAAAAAAATGTAGAAATCTTTAAACACAATAATGTATTTCGATTTTCTCTTGATCTAAAAAATTAATCTTATGTTAAATACAGAATCCTTACACTTAATTTTTTGTAGAAATTAAATCACCAATTGCAAAACACATATGAAGAAAAATCAAACGCACATAACAAAATGTTTTACCGAGAAAGCTTAAAGCTAAAAGCCCCAACTGTCATATATTATGTATGTCAACGGAACATGTAAAAATCTCATACAAATCTCAACTGATAGAGCTCTCAGTATAATATACAATCATCGCACATTGTCATGCAGAAATTTGCATATTTATGCACCAATTTATTGCCTCTTGACAGCCTGCCTCCACTGCGCAATCCCTGGTGAAGAAGATCCCTGAATGAATTCAATCTTGCCTTGCTTGCACTGCGCAATCCTCATTGGAAACTCCAATGTGTGTGTAGATGCATTGAATGAATCACTATAGAAACAAGTTACAACTAATAGTCCATCTCACCCTTTCACCTATCTCTCCACTGGGTCTCCACTAGATCTGACATGCAAGTAGTTAACTGATGTATTTATTCAGTTGCAAGTAAGATACTACTTGTGAATTAATTAGCTAATTAATTCAATCATATTTCACTAGTGTATCTTTAGTTACAACTAGCACAAGTGAGTTTAACCCACTTAACTGAGTTAAAATAAATAACAACTCACATAACTACTCTTCCAACTCTATTACAACTTGCCACAATCAGTTATAATGAAGTTCTCCATGCATGAGTCACCAACCACCCTAGGAATTTCATAATTCCTTCAGCCCATTGATGTGCCACATCTGTTCAGTGAAATAAAGTGCTCCAAGAGAATAAGTTACTATTTATTGTCTGATTATTATTAAGGGCTAATAATAATCGACATGCATTCTATTTTTAGATTAGTGATCTATAAATAGACTTCACCCATCTTTTAAAAATAGAAATTCATCCAAAGATAGAAGTTTCTCAACCATATAGAATCAACATCCTGCTAACTTTAGAATATGATCACCATTCTAAAAATAGACATACACCTAAAAATAGCTTACGGGCCCCACCTACTGAAGGTGCTTAATTTTCACTAGGCTCATCCTCTTGTTGAATATTAAAGCTCCCTCTCAACAAGATAGGGATTATCCTTCACCCCGATCCTCTCTCTATGGTATTCAAATTTTCCCCTGGTGAGTGCCTTCGTTAGAATACCTGCATCTTGATCTTCCATAGGAATGTACTGAAGCAACATGATCTTCCACTACAGAAAATATCTGATATGATGATACCAGATATCTATATGCTTAGATCTATCATGAAACACAGGATTAATTGAGATTTTAACGCAACTCTGATTATCACAATGAATTACTGTAGGATCTAAATGAGAACCGAAAAAACCAACCATGATCTTCCTCATCAAGATAGCCTCACATGCAACTTGACTTGTTGACATGTATTCCGCTTCCACTGAACTCAGTGCCATAGATATTTTTTTCCAACTGTACAAAGAAGCTGTTGTAGATCCAATACTAAAAACCCTTCCTAATGTGTTGTTTTTGTCTGTTGGGCTACCTTCCCAATCTGTGCCCGTGAAGCCATCCAACATCACCTCATCCATCTGTTTATACCATAAGACATTCTCAGATGTGCCCCTGAGATATCTCAGGACATGCCTTCCTCCATTCCAAAAGAGCTTGGTAGGCTTAACCATCGCTTGACTAAGCTGGTTCACTGCATAGCATATGTCCAGTATTTTATTAACTAAATACATGAGCAAACCCACCAACTCTCAATAAACATGGCATCCACTACCTCTAGCGATGTAGCATCTTCTTTCCTCCAATTTCCTAGATGAAGAGTATCCATGGGTTTTTATTCCTCCATGTGAAACTTACCAAGTATCTCCCAAGCATACTTTCCTTGAGACACAAACAGTTCACCTTCTCGCTGCCATATTTCCAATCCAAGGAAATAATGAAGGAGACCCATATCGTTCATCTCGAACTCCTTTGCAAGGTTCTCCTTGCATGAGTGTATCAGCTGCTCATCACTAGTCAGTCTTAAATCATCAACATAAAGAACAATGATTAAAATCTTACCCTCCACCACAATGTGTTATAGGTTTTCATCTGCCTCACTCTTGGTGAAGCCAAGCTCGATGAAATAGTTGATGATCCGACTGTACCAGGTACGAAGTGCTTGCTTCAACCCATATAATGCTCTTTTTTGTTTGCACACATGCGACTTGCTGTTGAAGATCTCAAATCCTTCAGGGTGCTCAATGTACACTTCTTCCTCAATGATCCCATCAATGAATGTAGTCTTCACATCCATCTAATGAATGTGCCAACCCATATGCGCTGAGAGAGCAAGGATGCTCATTATGGAAGAACACCGTGTGACAGGTGAAAAGGTTTCCTCATAATCAATCCCCTCGATCTGTGAAAAGCCCCGAGAAAAAAATGTTGCCTTATACTTCTCTACACTCCCATCAGTAGCTTGCTTTACCTTGTAGATCCATTTGGACCTACCACTAATTTACCAACTAGCCTTGGAATAATATCCCAAGCACTGTTTCTGACAATGGAGTCATACTCCTCCACCATGGCATCTACCCATGTGGGCTCCTGCGCTACTTCCTCAAAGGAAGATGGCTTTGTCATGATACACTTGCTCATGAGAGCCATGTATCCAGTGAATCAGTCAGGTGACTATCTCTGTCCATGCTGTGAATTAGGGACTCCTACATTCTCTGTCGCATCCAGCTACAACCTCTCAGCTTCTGTGGTACGCTTTCTTACTATTTTTATGTTTGGTTCTGCATTAGTGGACTCCTCCACTCCGAATATCCTCCTATGGCTGATCCACATCTAGAGGCTCATCTTTGGCAATAAGTAGTTCCTCCTCTGCATGCAAGTGTATCTCCCTCTCAAGATATAATTTCATGGCTTTCTCCTCATTGAATTTTATATCCCATCACACCACATTCATCCGACTATTTGGAAAATACACACGATAATTATGGGGTGTTTCTGTGTACCCCACAAATATCCCAACCTTTGCAGTCGACTCCAGCTTCTTCCTGGCATTCTGGGACACATGAAAACAAACATATGAGAAAAAAATATTTAAATGAGAAACATCTGGCTTCTTACCAGTAAAAGCTTCTTCAGGTGTACTCATGCCAAGTACTCTATGAGGACAATGGTTTTACACATAAATCGTAGTGTTGCATGCTTTCACCCATAAGTGCATCGGTAGGCCCTGGTCATGTAGCATAGCATGTGCAACACCCATCATTTTTTTCTTCCTCTCCATGACCCCATTATGATGTGAGTTATGAGGTGCTATGAGTTCTCTTCAAATTCCTTCTTTGCTAAAAAATTATTTGAATTCGTTCAAGATATATTCACCACCATTTTCGCTCCGCAGAGCCTTCACTTGCATCCCCGACTCTTTCTCCAACAATGCTTTAAACTCAAAAAAAATTGAGAATGTTTGATCCTTCTTCTACATGAAGAACATCCAGCATCTACGATAATAGTCATCAACAAAAATAACATAATAACTATGTTTTGTTGTTGAAGCAATCGAGAATGGTCCACACACGTTTGTGTGAATTCTCTCCAGGATTACTGAAGCACGATTCTCCTTTTCATGAAAGGTGGTCTTCACAAACTTACCCATAGTACATCCCTTGCACTGATCTAACTGCACAAGTGTACCCTTGGGAAGTCTAGTAGAAATCTACTGCAAAATCTTCAGGGTTCCAAGGTGAAGATGGCCCAATCTCCTGTGCCATAAGTCGCCCTCATCCCAACTCATGACTTCTTCTTCTTTTCCCACCATTGTAGCACAACCATATAACTCTACCTTGTAGATATTCTTGACTCGAATCCCTATCCTCTTGGTTTGAACCATTTTTTTATGTCGCAGGAAAGCTTTTCCATCGCTGAAAACAACGTCGTGACCTCTGTCCTCCAACATCGTGACTGAGACCAAGTTCTTCTTCAGACCTGGAACATGCATAACATCTTTCAATAGAAAGGGTTTACTTGACTCCCTCTCAAAGGTAATGGTTCCAATTTTGGTCGCACTATATCTACCATCGTCGCCCATCTCTATATGCATTTGGAGATATTTCTCCTCCAAGTCACCAAACAACTCCTTATCTCCCATCACGTGGAAGGAAGCACCACTATCATGATACCACACCGATCCCATTGCGCTTTAAACCAAGCATGCGATCAAAGAGAAATAAAGTTAAAATTGTGAGGTAAGGGCCTCACCAGCTGCATGTCCAACAACCTTCTTGTTCTTCTTTTTATCAGGGCAGTTAGTGGCGAGATGCCCATGTTCGTGACAGTGAAAACACTTCACCTTGGACAAATCCAACTTCTTGCCTTTAGCCTCATATTTTGGATGGGATTTTGTCCCTTTCCCTTTCCTCACTTTGGCAGCCAAAGCACAATCCTCTTCATCATCATGTTTTGATGAAGAGCCATCCCTGGTACTCTTCCTTATCTCCTCCTGCACTAGATCCGACCAAAGTCGCTCCCAATCTAGCAGTTTCTCCCACCCATTGATAGAGTCTTGATAACTATGCCAACTCTTCGAAATCCCAAGGAGAGCCAAGCTCACCAAGTCATCATCTACAACTATAATTCCCACAATCCCCAGCTTCTCCCTACATTCGATAAACTTCGTGAGATACTTCGGAATATTGTTGCCCTTCTCCATTTTGATTTTTCTAAGTTTATATTTTAGTGCCAACTTCATATGATCGTTTTTTCTTTGGAAAATATCTCTCAAAGCCTTCCACATTGCAAATGGAGTGGCTTTCCAGTGAAGGCTTGACATAATATTTTGTTTCACACCTTCCAACAGAATTATTCTTTTCCTCGCTACTTTCTTTTTCCAGGCATGAAGAAATGCAGCATCCATCGAAGTGGGCTTAGGAAGATCGCTATTGATGAACTCCATTAGACCATTATCTTCAAGAACCACCTCCATCATGTCCTTCCAGGCTATGTAGTTTGAGCTACCCTTGAGTGTATACTCCAACCACAACTCATTGAAAGCCATTTCAATGTTTACTCAACTGTCACACCAAGAAATTCTTGCAGCAAATTCGAATTGTCCACCAACACAAAACTCAGGACCGCTTCAATATTGCAATCTCCAATGACAAACACAAATCTGATACCATGTAGAAATTTATAAACACAATAATTTTTTTCTGGATTATCCTGATCTAAGAAATTAATCTTATGTTAAATACATAATCCTTGCACTTAATTATTTGCGGAAATTAAATCGCCCATTTCAAAACACATATGAAGAAAAATTAATCGCACATAACAAGATGTTTTACCGGAAAATATTAAAGCTAAAAACCCCAACTATAATATATTATGTATATCAATGGAACATGTAACAATTTCATACAAAGCTTAGTTCATAGAACTCTCAGTACAATATACAATCGTCACACTATCATGCAGAAATTTGCATATCTATGCACCAACTTCTTGCATCTTGACAACCTGCCTCCACTACACAATCCCTGAATGAATGCAATATTTCCTTGCTTACATTGCGCAATCCTCATTGGAAACTCCAATGTGTGCGTGGATGCATTGAATGCATCACTATAGTCACAACTAATAGTCCATCTCACCCTTTCACCTATCTCTCCACTGGGTCTCCACTGGATATGACATGCAAGTAGTTAACTGTTGTATTTCTTCAGTTGCAAGTAAGACACTACTTGTGAATTAATTAACTAATTAATTCACTCATCTTTCACTAGTGTATCTCTAGTTACAACTAGCACAAATGAGTTTAACTCACTTAACTGAGTTAAAATAAATAAAAACTCACATAACTACTCTCCAAACTCGGTTACAACTTGCCACAATCAATTATAATGAAATTCTCCATGCATGAGCCACCAACCACCCTAGGAATTGCGTAATTCCTTCAGCCCACTAATGTGCCACTTCTCTTTACTGAAATAAAGTGCTCCAAGAGAATAAGTTACTATTTATTGTCTGATTATTATTAAGGGCTAAAAATAATCGACATGCATTCTATTTTTAGATTAGCGATCTATAAATAGACTTCACCCATCTTCTAAAAATATAAATTCATCGAAAGATAGAATTTTCTCAACCATCTAGAATCAGCATCCTTCTAACTTTAGAATATTCTCACCATTCTAAAAATATACATACACCTAAAAATAGCGTGCGGGCCCCACCCAGTGAAGGTGCTTAATTTTCACTTCGCTCATCATCCTGTTGAATCTCAACAAAAAATACATGAGATTATCATATTAGCTCAATTATCACATCTATAGTACTTGATAAACATATATAAAAAAATCAATAATAAGAAATTTTCAACCAATTATAATTCGTGAAAGAAAATAGTGCATACACTAGTGCATTCTTCTCATATATTTTTTTATCATCCTCCACAAAACACAAACAAGTAAAGCCAAAAAAATCTTGGATTGACCTTAGATCAAACACAAACAGGATGATGAATACCGATTCATTCTTAAATCATCTCTCCTTTTTATTAGCATAGGCATAATTTGTGGTATTACTTTGTTTGTTTCAAAAATTTTAGTTACACGCCATTTTGTCACTATTAGGAAAATGAACTCCAATCTTGATCTCATGCTATCCAATAAAGTGTTCCAAGAATTCCCTGACAATGTTGGAATAAAAAAATTCTCAAACACAACAATAATCCTAGATTACATTGCTTAAAAACATATTATCAAGAACTTGGAAAATTTTCCTAGTCATTCCCTATGCAAGTCTAGTTTTTACCATTGTGGCCTGCGTAATATTGTGCTTTGTTCTCCACTAAAAAATGCACAAATATCTTGACGTGGGTAAAAATAAAAATTAATTTCTAGAAAATCTAATGGGGGAATATTCCTAAAAAAAATGCATCAAGCCCCTACATGCTTGGGCCTCATCCCTTGGTTCATGAATCATGCTCCCTATCTTTGTGGAACCCTAATTCCTCTCTTTATGGATCTCATCTCTTGAGAAGAGGATCTCAAACCTCCTCCTCTTGGGCTATAAATTCACCATATACTAGAGGTTAAAGGAGGACTTTGGAATGTAAAGTTATGTAGCTGAATTAAGGTTGGAATCTTGTCACCTAGAGGGAGGATTGGAGACTATTGGGAGGAGGTTTGCACCATCAAGGCTAAGGTTTAATCCCTCCTTATTATTCAAGAGTAATACAAGCAATTGTTTCTTTCCTATTTTCACTTGTTATGATGCTAATTGAAAATCTCCTTGATCTTTTGCATACTTTGTAATTGAAAATTGGATTCATGCTATCATATACGGTATGTTGCAATTTCCATTTATATTATTCTTTAATATTTATGAATGTTATTCTTTTATTACTTTATTGTTTTTTTTTTATGTATAACTTCTGTGAAAGCAGTAAGGAAGGTATTTTGAAAGCGCCAAGGGACATCTACAAGCATTTCATAGAAAAGTAAGAAACTCTTTCACATTATTATAGTTCATACTTCAGTTATAAACTAAGTTTGTAGTTAGTTGTTCGTTTGTTTCTTGATTTGTCTCTAAATCTAGGAAGATCGTTCTTGTATGCAACAACAATTTATCTTCCATAAAAAATTGGTGATTCCATTACGGAACAATTAGTTCTTCATGATGCCTTCTTGTGACCTCTAACTGCTTCCTCTTTCCTTTATTGACTATGTTAAAAACCTTGAAAGTTTAAATTTTTGGACTTGTGGCTTTGATTTTATTTATTCTTAGTTTTTATTGATTTGAGCACTTTTCTTGAGGAAAAATGTGAAAGTTATGCACTTTTCCTTTAGAAACAATGCAGTTGTGCACTGAACCTAACTGGTTACCTGTGTAACTCTTTGAAATTTTGAAAAATTAGGGTTTTTTCCTTCAGGGTCCATAAAGTTTTATTATTGAATTTTATTAGGTTTCTTTTCATTCTAAAAATTATACCTCAATTTGATTGGATGTTGTGAATTGTCTTCTTGCGAAATTACTCATCCTTGCAAATTAGGGTTGAAGGTTTCGTCTGGTGAATGGTTGATTTAACCAAAAAAAGGTTGGTCACTGCTAAGATAATTTGTACCTGTCTTTCTTCTTTCAAAGAATAAAATTCACTACTTTGTATACCTATTTGTAAAGAATCATTGCATTGGTAAAAGTTAGAGTTTTTCAAGTTAAGAATATTTCGTTTATGAGTTTCTTCTTTTTGGTGAAATTTAAATGAATAGTGATTATTCTTTTTAGAAAATAAATAATTCTAAATTATGCTTTTAGTGATTTCAGATTCATTACATTCATTTGAAAATATATATTTTTAAAAACTTCTTGGTTTTCTCGTTTCATTTTAGAGTTCAAGGTGTTGTGTGTTAAAATTGTTTTTTATGATTGTTTTATTTTTGAGTGAGTTGAAATTAAGAAAATAATTTTTTTCCATTGCATCAAATTTGAAAGTGAACATTTTATTCCTGATGATGGAAAATATGGTGAAAATAGAAGTTTTTTGGTTTTGTTTGAATATCAAAAAATAATTTCTCCTTACCATAGATATAACTTTATTGAAGTTAAATATTAATTTTTTCATATTTTTTGCATTAGAATTAGAGTTGAAAACTTATATCATTTACACCACACCTACTAAATTGACTTTAATGAAAAGAGGAACTCTAAAATCAATCAAACATTAGTTGTTTTAGATTAGAAGACATGTTCAGACATCTATAAACATAGGAGTTGTTGTTAATTGTCTGTGTTACATTATGAGAGTAGTCAATATTCCACATACATAAGTATATCGAACCGTTTTCCACATACCTTCAGGTATATCAGATTTTTTCTTGACGTATCAAAGTATATCAGAATACTTCCTATCCTATAATATACATTATCCAAAATAACATAGAATAAGCTACCACATACCTCGATTATATCAAAGGACACATTCTAGGTGGCATACCATCCATAATTAATCAATTTGATCACTTTTTCATTTGTGATACACGCAGAAGAGCATTCGGGGAGATTACCTGTATGGAATAAGCAACTTGTTGTGGCTTAGTAATTATTTTCTACCTAGTTACCCTTTTATTTTAAATTTTTGTTATTTATTTGATTGATTAAAATTGGAATAAAAATGTAATGAAATTCATCATGGAATAATTACTAAGACATTCACGTGGAATGAAGGGTTTACCTCTTGAGTACACACTTGGTCAATTGGAGAAAATCAAAGTAGAGAGATTGAAATCGGTAGAATCTAGAACCTCATATCAACCTAAGATATTTGGTGTTGTGGAACTTGAGATAGTAGAACCTAAAGTAACTCAACTGCATAGAATAGAGTTAGACATAGTTCGATTTGAACCAAAAGTTATTGAAATTTTAGAACCTGAAATTATTCAGGGTGAATCCAAGATCAGTGGAAATTTAGAGATATAATTTACTGAACCCAATCTTGAACATGAATATGAAATTTTAGAGTGCATATCACCTTCAATTGATATAGATCCTACTCCTTTATCGACTTCATATTGAATAAATATAAATACAACTTGTTTACCTCCCAATATTATAAGCATTGAAGATATTATTGAAGAAGAGGAAGAAGAAGAATTTGAATACCCTCCTCTTACTGCTAGCAATCTATTAGATGTTCAAAGGCTTCTTTTTGAACCTTTTAGACCAGATACTTGGTATTTTACCCCATTAAATTTTTTAAGTCAATGTATTCCTCATTTACACACTGTTTTTGATTTTACACCTAGGAAAATCATGTCGAAAACTCCTTATATAAGGTTAACCTTTTATTTTCATATGAGTACACCTCTTAGTGAGCCTACTATGACTTCTATGTTTATAGGCTTTCCGGAGTAATTACTATATGGAGGAACTTTGGTTCCTATTGGGTATCAGACACTTATTGGAATTTTTTCGAGATCCACTCCTTATTCTCACATTTATACTTGGATTTTTGGAATCTCTAACTCAACCGTAGGGAATAGAGTTAGACATAGTTCAATTTGAACATGAAGTTATCGAAATTTTAGAACCTGAGATTATTCAGGGTGAATCCAAGATCAGTGGAACTTTCGAGATATAATTTACTGAACCCAATGTTGAAAAATATGAATATGATATTTTAGAGTGCATATCACCTTTAGTTGATATAGATCCTACTCCTTTACCGACTTCATCTCAAATAAATATAAATAAAACTTGTTTACCTCCCAACCTTATAAGCATTAAAGATACTATTGAAGAAGAAGAAGAAGAAGAATTTTAATATCCTCCTCTTACTACTAGTAATATATTAGTTGTTCAAAGGCTTCCTTTTGAACATTTTAAAATAGATACTTGGTAATTTACCCCATTAAACTTTTTAGGTCAATGTATTCCTCATTTACACACTCCTTTTGATTTTACAAATAGGAAAATCATGTCGAAAAATCCTTCTATAAGTTTAACCTTGTATTTTCATATGAATACACCTCTTAGTGAGCCTATTATGACTTCTATGTTTATAGGGTCTTCAGAGTCATTACTATATGGAGGAACTTTGGTTCCTACTTGGTATCAATCACTTATTGGAACTTTTTTGGGAGCCACTCCTCATGTTTCTACTTGGATTTTTGGAATCTCCTCTGGTTTATCTACTACTAATTTAGGAAGTAATACTCAGAGAATGAATCCTGTGCCTCAAACACCTTTGGAATCATACCAATACATTAATATGATATATGGTAATATATGTACTCTTCAACCGACTCCAACTGACATTTATTTTCCATCTAGGGGGAAACCATCCTATATTCTTCCTAGGGGGGGGGGGGGGGGGAATCCTAGTGGAATGTATCCTCCATTTATAGGAAAATATCCTTCTAGAGATTATACAAACCTTGGTTAGATACCTTAGGTCGGTCCAAGTCAACCTGTTATATCTCAACCCTTGACTTGTGCTCCTTTTCCATAAATGGGCAGTACTATTTGGAATACTTTTGATTTTCAACATATTGTTCAATATGCTCCACAACTACTTGTTCATCAACCCATCTAGGCTATTAGAAAATCTATACCACAAAAACCTATGCAGGGCACCCCATAAGTGTTTGTCCAATAGCCTATCGAAAGTATAACTTAGATACTTGTTCAACAGAATGTCCAGAGGACCTCACAAGTATTTTTTCAATAGTTAGTCCAAAGTATTCCTCAAACATCTATTCAACCTATTGTGCAAATAAATGTGCAACAACCTATTCCAAGTACACCTCAAACACATGTCCAATCTATGCCACAAATGAATATACAAGGTACACCTCAAATATCAGTTCAACATCATACACAGAAACTACCTCAAGCAACTTGTTATCAAATTGTTCCAACTTTTAAGTCTCCAACATAAATATCTATTGGTTAACCTAGTGTAGGAATAATTCAAACACCATAACAATGTCAACCTTATCAAGTTTAGCCTTTTCAAGGCTAGCTTTACTTGGGTCAAATGTTATAGGTTCAATTGTATCAGAATCAACCTTTTCAAAGTAAACCATACCATTGTAATACTTTTGAAGTTCCATTTAAAATTCAAACTGGTTTGACTTACCCTGCTTATCATGGGGTGTTAGGTCCCCATATTACTAGTGTAGTCCCTTATTGTTATTAGTATATCCCTCTTGTTGTTATTGTTGTACCCCTGTAACCCCCGTATTGTTATTATTGTTCAATTACATTATTAATGTTAGGTTGGCTAGGATTATATTATGACCCCATGGACCCCTATATATAGAAGGTGGTTTTTTCATTTGTATCATCCAATAATTTTTCATTTATGTAATGTATTGGAGGTTTCCCCCTCGAAGTGGCTGATTTCTGAGGCATTGATCTCACTTTTCTTCTATTTTTGGAGTTGGTTTCATAACATTTGGTATCAGAGCTTTAGATTCTATGGTTTCACTGCTCCAAACAGGTCATCAAGGAATTTTTGCTATAACTTTGTTTCTACAAAGGTTAAGAAGCTAAATGTTTTACAGCGCGAAGCCGAAATCATGAGGAACATTGTGTAAAAATTTTAGACCTTGGTTCACAGTAGTTTCAAAGATATGATCTGTGGAAGTGAGGGTTTTTTTAGGCTCCTGAGCTTCAAATAAAACAAGTCATCGTGCAATTTTCACTCTAACGTTTTGTATACAAAGTTTCAGAACCTAAAATTTTACAGAGCGAAGCCGACATTCCGAGGAACTTGCTGTAAAAATTCCAGATCTTGATTCACAATATTTTTGGAGATATGATATGTGGAAGCTAGAATTGTTTCAGGCTCCCAAATTTCATATCAAAGAGGTGACCTTAGAAAAATCATCATAACTCTCTCTCTGAGCATCAGATTGGAATTCTGTAAAAAATGGCCACAAGTGAATGGAATTTGTTTTTGTGTGTATCATATTTAGAGCCAAAGGAAGAAAGTGGGAGATGTGGCACATTGTACAAGTGAGCTATAATGAACCAGTTCGTAATTATTTCATTGTGGGAGATTCAACATAACTTTGTATTGAAGTATCCAAATCAGATCAGAACTATGGCATTCGAAAAAAATATTAGAGGGCTACTGCAAAACAAAATTTCAGATATTAAAGATTTGAAATTACAGAGATAATTCAGTTTCAATATCGATCTCCTCAAAAGAAAGAAAAAGGTGTGTATTTTTTTTCAAATTGCATAAGTCTTGTTTGAAAAAATAGTATTAAGTGATTCCAAGGGCCTATTGAACATAGATATCAGTTTTGGGTTCTAAAATTCACCCTAAAAATAATTAAACACCCATTAAGCCCTCAGAATACTCTACTATGACTCATGAAGATGAAGAATTGCAATGTGATCTATCAAAATTACGAGAGCAAGTGCACCAAATTTTGCTCTCGCAAAGAGTAAAAAAAATGACATGGAGGAAAAAATGAAAAGCAACATGGAAAACATGAAAAATGATCTAGAAGAAAACTTGGAAGAACCACCATATTCCAAAGATGGATATGAGGAAGTTTAATGGAAAGGATCCCGTAACATGGATACTACATATGGAGCAATATTTTTATCTCAATAATGTGAAAAAGACATAGAAGGTACGCATTACAAATTTACATTTAGAACAAAATACATTGGTATGGTATTGATGGCTTTTCTCCCATAAAAAAATTGTCACTTGTTCAATTTTTATGGAGGAAATGATAGCACATTATGAGGATAGAAAGAGCAACACCTTCTTTAGCCAATTGATAAATCTCAAACAAAAGGGTTCAGTGGTGGAGCACATTGAGGACTTCCAAAAATTCAATATAAGGGTAACTGATATTCTAAAGGAAGACATGATTGATGTCTTCATAGGGACTTTAAAGGATAAAATCCAACATGAATTTCGCGTTTGGGAACTTGATTTATTATATAAGGCATTCAGGTTGGCAAGAAATATTGAATGTAAAATTATGGAGACAAGGAAGCCTACCACTCACATCTATAAACATGGAAGTGTTGCTACTCCTAGACTTTCACAACCTACAAGGTTGACACCACAAAATTTGGAAGAAAAAAGAGAAAAATGGATTTTCTACAGTTTTGATAGCAAATAGACTAAAGGTATGAGAAGAAATTATTTTACATAAATTGTCAAGAGGAGGAATAAAATGAACAAGAAACTTCAAAAGAAGAGGACATACATCAGGAGCCAACCCTAGAAGATGAAGAAAAGAGTCTGACCATATCATGTAATGCATTGGCAGGAATTACCACTCCTCAAACTCTCAATATAGAAGGACATATCAAGAAGAAAAAGGTAATAGTGTTGACTGATTCATGTAGTACCCATAATTGTATTCATTGTAAGGTAGCCAATTAATCGAATTGTTTCCTATACCCAGCACTAGAATGTCAAGTGATGGTTGCAAATGGAGGAACTATAAATTTCTCTGGAAAATGCCATAATATCAAGCTAACCATGGGGGAATATGTATTGAATATTCCAATGCTTTCCATTCCAATGGGAGGTGTTGATGTTGTACTAGGAGTACAATGTTTACAATCTTTGGGGACAATAGCCTTTAATTTTCAAGAAATTTTCTTGAAATTGTTTTTGGAATGAAAGGAAATCAAATAAATGGGTATCACCAGGAAGCCAAGAAATATAATAAGTTGTAATTTCATGACACATCTTCTGAATAAAGAACAATGAGGCATAATTGCACAATATGCTCACTAGAAGTTACAACATCAAAATAATTTATTTCTCCAGATCTCCAAAAAGTCTTGGACAATCATTACAAGGTGTTTGAAACTTCCATGGGATTCCCAAATATTCATGATCATGATCATGCTATTCATTTGATTCCAGGAAGTTTTCCGCCAAACATCAGGCCTTACAGATATCCTTATGTCCAAAAGAGCGAAATTGAACGTATGATTGCAGAAATGTTAGAGGTTGGTATAATTCAACCTAGTCAAAGTTCTTTCTTTGCTCAGTAGTATTGGTGCACAAGAAGGATGGATCATGGCACATGGGTCCAGATTATAGGGAGCTCAATAAGCTCACTATTAAAGATAAATTTTCCATTCCTATGATTGATGAATTATTGGATGAATTACATGGCACAATTTATTTTATCAAGTTGGATGTTCGTTCAAGGTAACATCAAATTAGAATGAAGACTGAAGATATTCTGAAAACAGCGTTTTGAACTCATGAGGGTCATTATCAATTTTTGTTCATGCCTATTGGCCTTAGCAATGCACCTTCTACATTTCAAGGGTTGATCAATTCCATTTTCAAACCCTTCCTTAGAAAATTTGTGCTAGTATTTTTTGATGACATACTAATCTACATCAGGTATTCGAAGGATCATGTTCAACATGTTGGGACAGTGCTCAAACTATTGGAGGAGAAACAATTATATGCAAAAAAATCAAAATGTTTCTTTGGAGTAGAAGAGGTGGAATATTTGGGTCATATTTTATCTCATGAGGGTGTTAAGGTAGACCCTAACAAAATTAAAACCATTAAGGAATAGAAAGTCCCCACAACCATACAGCAGTTACGAGGATTTCTCGGGTTAATAGGGTATTATCGCAATTTTTCTAAGAATTATGGGAGAATAGAAGCACCTCTAACAACATTATTGAAGAAAGATGCATTTTCATGGACTCCTGAAGCAACTAAGGCCTCATTAGGGAAATTTTGAGGTCGAAAATGGGCCCCCTAAAGAAATTATAAAATAATAGTGGAAATAATAAAGTAAGATTTGATTACATCATCAAATTTTAGAGGAAAAAAAGAAAAAACTGCTTTTGCAACTAATATTTTCAACTTATCTATCAAATTTTTTACTCAAATTTCTAGCGGGAGTATTCATTGGATGAGAAATTTAATTCCTCCTCCAAGGAGGACCCATGTTGCATACTTTCGATGGACACTGCTACACGAAAAATGAGAAATACATTAAAAAAATGTGATTTTAGGTATTTCTCAGTTTTCTTGTAGCAGGGTCCATCGAAAGTATGCAACATGGGTACTCCTTGGATAAAGAATTAAATTTTGCATCCAATGATTACTCTCGCTCGAAATTTGAGTAAAAAATTTGGGAGATAAGTTGAAAATATGAGTTGAAAAAGTAGTTTTATTATTTTATTATTTATTAATCTTTTTACCCTTTTACTTAAAAAATGGTGAATCATCCGACATGTTTGACATGATCATCTTAAATCCTATTGGTTATTATAAATTTTATTTTTGTTGTACATTTTTCTTAGAAGGCCCATTTTAGACCTCAAAAGTCCCTTAATGTGAACATCTTAAAGAGGCAATGTGCCTAGCACTGGTCTTAGCTACGCCAGACTTCACAAAAACCTTTATTGTGGAATGTGATGCCTCAGGAAATGGAATTGTTGTTGTTTTAATGAAAGAAGGAAGACCCATTTCTTTTGAAACTCATCCAATCAAAGGAAGTATTTACATAAATCTAATTATCAAAAGGAAATGCTGGAAATACTACATGCACTAAAGAAATGCGACCTTACCTAATGGGAAGGAACTTCAAGGTAAAAAATGATCATGATAGTCTTAAACACTTTTGGGAACAAAGACTATCTTCAGAAGAGTAGCAAAAATGGGTCGCAAATATGTTGGGTTATGACATTGAAATCATCTACAGAAAAGGGAAGCTAAATGTTGTTGCAAATGCAATGTTAAGATAGGATGAAGAGGTGGAAGAATTTCTTTGTGCAATTTCTATTATCCAACCAGATTGGATAATTGAAGAAAGGGATGAATGGAAGAAGGAAGAAGAAGTGTGGACACTCATTCAGAAGTTGAAGAAAGATACTAGTACACTTGATACATTTAGTTGGAAAAATGATTCATTATGGTACAAAGATCGCTTATATCTTTATAAGAATTCGCAACTAAAAAAAAGATTCTTTTGTAATTGCACACTTCTCCTTTAGGAAGACACTCGGGATTTTTAAAAACTTACCACAGGGTGAAGAAAGTTTTTTTTTTTTGTGATGGCCTTAAATCTTATATTCAAACGTTTGTGGTGGAATGTTTAGTTTTCCAACAAAATAAAGTTGAGACAATTAAGACCTTGGGTCTTATACAATATTTATCCATTCCAAGTCAATGTTTGGAGGAGATTCCAATGGATTTTATCATATTTTTACCTAAGTCCGAAGGAAAGAGTGTCATCATGGTATTAGTTGATAGACTTACGAAGTATGCACACTTTTGTGCATTATCTCATCCATTTAAAGTAAGTACAGTTTCTACTGCATTTATGGAAACAATTGAAAAGCTACATGGAAACCCAAAGATTATGGTAAGCGATAGAGATCCCATTTTTACTGGAAATTTTTGGACGGAATTATTTTCTTGTCTGGGTACTCAACTAGCTCATAGCTCATCTTATCGTCCTCAATATTATGGTTAAACTTATATTGTGAAAAAATATTTTGAAGGATATCTTCGTTGTTTTGTATCTGATAAACAAACACAATGGGTCAAGCGGTTACCTCTGGCTTAATGGTGGTATAACACTTCCTTCCATACTGCAGCCAAAATTACCCAATTTATGGCACTTTATGGATATCATCCACCATCCATCAATTCATATTTAAGAGAAAATTATAAGGTGCAAGAAATGAAAGATCACATCGAGCATCAACATCAAGCTCTCCAACTCTTAAAGGATAACCTAAATTTGGCACAAAATCGAATGAAACAACAGGAAAATCAACATCGTAGTGAGAGAAGTTTCGATGTAGGAGACTAGGTATTTTTACGGCTACAGCCATACAAATGAATGTCCCTCAAGAAAGTTAAGAAGGATAATAAATTATCACCAAAACACTATGGTCCTTACAAGGTGTTGCAAAATATTGGTATTATGGCATACAAATTGGAGCTTCATGCTTCTTCAGAAGTGCATCCAGTTTTCCAGGTTTCATGCTTACAGAAGGTCATAGGTGAAAAACTTCCAGCTCAAATAATATTTCCAAAAATTAATGAGGAAGGAAAAATCATATTGAAACCTGAAAAATTCACCGAAACAAGAACTCAACAGCTATGAAATCGATCAATTTCAGAGTATCTCATTAAGTGGAAGAACTTACCCATTGAAGATTCTACATGGGAGGATGAGAATTTTATACAGAAGCATACAGAGCTACTCAAGTGTTGAGGACAACACTTTTTTGAAGGAGAGGGGCATGTTAGTTCCCCATATTACTAGTGTAGTTGCTTATTATTATTAGTGTAGCCCCCTTATTGTTATTGTTGTACCCCTGTAACCCCCATATTGTTATTATTGTTCACTTACATTACTATTGTTAGGTTGACTAGGATTATATTGTGAACCCATGGACCCATATATATATAAGGAGGTTTTTTCATTTGTATCATCCAAGAATTTTTCATTTATGTAATGTATTTGAGGTTTCCCCCTTGGAGTGGTTGATTTCTAAGGCATTGATCTCTCTTTTCTTCTATTTTTGGAGGTGGTTTCATAACATGGGGGAATGAAAATTCCAACTACTCAAGCTATTCTAGGATATCCTAGATATCCTCCTCGTGTCCTCCTCTAGGGTTTGGACTTAATCCTCAAGGGTATCAGTATGCTCAACAAGACTTTAACCAACAATTACCTTTCATTGTAGCATTAGATTTACCAGATTTATCTCAACTCACGAACAATCCCATTTATTCTTATCCTTTTTGGCCGAAAATTTGTACTAAATTACAAAGTGACATTTTAGAAGTTGAAGGTAAGTCTAGAGAGTATCCTTCAAATCATTTCATGACCTATCACCTATGGTGTTCATCAAATTCATTAAATGATGATTTCACTAGGTTTTAAATTTCCCAACGAACTCTAATAGGTTCAATAGAAAAATAATAGTTTGAGTTACCACGTGCCTCTTTCAAAAAATTCAATTCCTTGGAAATGAATTTGTAATTCATTTTTAGTTACCCATTTGATATGAAACAGGTACCGAAATTTTGAATTCATTAAAACAAGTTAATTCTACCTATATATCAGATCACATACATGAATGGAGGTGTAGATGTCTGCTGGGCCTCTAAATTAGACATAAATTAAGGCCCCTCTAACCTTTCTTAGGCACATAAAAGATATATTAAATCTATCCTTCTACACTTAATAATTTTTTTTAAGCTTTAATATGTTATTAGGGAGGTTTAGAGATAATTTCATATTTGTGCCTAATATTATTAATTTTTGCAGGTTATTATGAGAATATTAGGCAGATTATGGAGATTTGGAGAAAGAGATTGTTACACAGCAATTTGTCACCATCCCTGCAATTCCCCATCCCGCACATTGGAGGGCTCATTCTGTGACCTGTGATTAATGACATAACTTGAAAGCACTTTCATGGCATTCCCCTGAACATGTACTTTCATTGCCCTGAAGACAACTCCTTGTGAAAAACCCTAAAAATAGCCTTTTCATCCTTGGCACGACTAGCCTGTGTTACACCCGCGCCAATGGGGGAAATTCTTCAAAGAGGGCACGTGAATTGGTGCTCTGTCTCAGAGTCACACTCGCACCAGGATTAATAAAGGGTGTTTTTAAAAAATAAATGGTGGAATATTGACTTTAACCAACTCCTAAACGGGTCTCTAAATTGAGTTGGGACGTTTGGCCCCGGATTTCCATGTAGAGGAAGTAGTTTTCCACCACCCATGGAAGCTTCCTTGAGGATATGGCCAATCCCATGATTGTAGGGATCCAAACTCCCCTTCCCCCATCTATATAAGATTTCCATTTCCCTTTGCAAGCTAATCTCCAAGAGCCTTCATAGCCAAAAGAATGCTGCAAGAGCTTTGATAGTCCTCATAGTGCCAAATCTATAGCAAGGAGATTGATGATCGAAGAGAGAGGCTTGTCCCCGTTCCCGACAAGCTTCACGAGACGTATTCCACCGATGAACTGCCAAAGGAGGATTTCAGCGTCAGAACAAGGTTGTATCACCCTTTGTTTCATTAATGATAAGCGACTACAATTATAGTTCCACTTGTATTGTTCATGTTTTACGATCATAAGTTGTGTCCTCTCTGACTGACACATAATTGCAATTATATTGTTTTACGCTCATATGTTCGTCATGTTTCTTTTACGTGCAGGTGTTCGATCATGTCAAGTAGTGGAATTGTGACCTGTCAGAGCAAGGGATCGAGAGTACTATCCTCCCCGCAACAACGACAGCGTTGGACTTGAGGTAGGCCTTCTATCACGCTTTGATTTTTGCAATTAGGAGCTTGTGTTGTAGCATGTTTGATTGTTTCTAGACCCGTTCTGGGCTAGTAGGGATCACCTCTGTCCGCAAAGGGGATTTACCTCCTCAACAGAGATAAATTAGGGAATTTCTCCCCACTAATGGAGGATAAATATTGGAGAATAAATGAACAAAATATCATGAAATTATTGAGAAATTATGGAGAGATTATGGAACTCCGATGATTGAGAAAATCTAGGAATGTGTTCACTGTCATTTACTGCAAAATCCTAGTGTTGGGAACCAGATCCACTATTTGAGGTATTTTGGAGGGGAAGGCTTCCTCATTTTTTGAAATTACCAATTCGAATTGGCCTCTAGGGGCATGTATTGTTTATTTTTATTGTCGATAAAGCTTGTTTTCTCGCAGCTCCACTTTGTTTTCTTGCAGGGATGTACTTGGACTGATTCAATAATGAAGATTGGTGTCATTTTTAGCTTCTAAGGCTTGGTTTCTTCCATAGGACTCTGATTATTCCTTGGGCTTGGCCATCACAAGAGCCTTAGAGCCTTCTTGGACAATTTTTTTATGTTCTTTTCACTTCTTATTCACTTACATCTCTTATTTATGTTTTGCATATTTTTGTATTTAGTATTGTTTCTTCTCTTGTTGTAAAATTGAGTTAACTGATTTAAGTGAGTTATTTTGTAGGTTTTTTACAGTTTAAAATAATTATTCATCCTTTTAATAACATTGGATGGTCATCTTAATCATTAAGCTACTGGGCTTTGGTTACTAGTTCACGAATATAAGATTTGTGGAAATTCCTTGTAGCCAAATGGTAGTAATTTATGCTATTTTTTAGAAGGAATTAGTGAGATCCATTTTACTTGATTCCACTTGTATTAGTCCATAATAATGTTAAATAAAATAATTTACCCCATTGAATTTTCCCTTGATTAGTTTAGGCATTTGATAGATTAACTAGCTCACCAGTTCTTGAATTTCCAGCTTTTAGAGTAGTAATTTTTTGTTATTTTTTAGCACGTGTGAACATGAGTATTTTAGAGTGATTACACTTGGAATGGAGACATAATACATCCTAATTACTCACAAAATTTTTCCCATACCATTTTAATTTGACTTACTTGGTCATTCGGTGAGTTATCTCCAAAATAAAGTCTCCCGTAGCAAACACAAAGTTTCTTGTAACACTCCTGTAACATGTGTAAAATCGACCAGATTTTCTCCCAAAGGTTGGTTTTTGTATTTTAGGAGAAAATAATGACCCTTAGGTTATAAATACATGATTGAGGAATAATAAAAATCAGTTAGGACATTAATTTTTGCAAATTATATTAGGTATTTTTATTTCAATGCATGCTCTTAGGATTTCAATTAAAATTTGTTTTTCTTTCCTCCAATTAATTCCTTTTCAAAGCAACACCTCCATTTCTGAAATTAGTTTAGGATTTTATTTCATAAAATTCACTTCATTACATCAGATCAACCAAATAAGGACACATTGTATGCTGCACACATACTGTCGATACCTCTTAAGGTTTTACAAACTCCGAGTTGATAATTAAAGTTGGTAGCCTTGGGAATTGTAGCATTCTTGTTACAATACTCAGGCTCATCACTTTTTGGTGTCATTACATGGGAAGTGTCAAAGTATGCATTTTTTTTTTCCTAGTTGATTAATTTATTTTCTTTCTACAAAAAACAAAAACTTTTCATTACGCATATTTCGTTTCAAAGCATAGAATTGCATTGCATTAGCATTATTATTCAAAAAAATAAAAATACTTCTCGAACAATAAACCCCCCCCCCCCCCCCAATTTCATCATGTGGTGCAATAAGAACCACATCGCCATCCAATTTTGTAGGTAGAAGAGGAAGAGATGGAATAAAAGGTAGAAGAAATCGATGGAGATTATTAAAATGAAGAAGCTCTACTTGGAGTTCCCATTCAAGAAGTTGATGTAAATATCCATAAGAAAAACATACCGTGATGTTTCCTTGCCAAACTCCATGGTATGAGGTCAGAGGATCAGGAAACCTTTATTTTTTAATTTTAAATACTTTGTATATCTTATGGCTACTTATGACACACTCAAAAATTGAGATTGTTTCCTGCAACATTGAAGGATAGAGCTCTTAAATGGTTCATGAGTTTAGGTACTAATTCAATAAGATCATGAAATGATATGCAAAAGATATTTATAAAAAAATATAAAGTTCATGATATTAAAGAGGATATTTTTAGAATGAATCAAGAAGAAGATGAGATCCTAGAGGATCTAATAGAGAGGTCCATGTATAATTTTAAGAGGGAAAAATTGCATCAGTTAGGATTTGACACACTAAAAACCCTCTTACTTAGAACAACTAGGGATGAGTGGATTGATCTCCTTGATCTCATGAGTAGAGGAGATGTATACCAATTTTCATTTGAAGAAATTTCTGAAACATGCAAGTTCATATCAAAATGAATGGAAAGAGTAAGTAAATCAACATCAATATTAGTAAGTCAAGATAAACTTGCAAATTTGCTTGATAAGTCCAACAGAGAAATTCCTAGCATTCTAATAGAACAAATAGAAATGTTAAGAATTAAAGTTGAGAACAAGTAAGATGTTGATATGTGTGTTTTCCATGCAGAAAAATATTTCCCATCATTGCCAAGGTTTAAGGAATTGTACCCAGAGTACAATGGAGCAAGTCAATTACCAAACAAGATATGTTATGTAGCTCCAAGAAGACCGTGGGAACCCAGTCAAATTTATATGATGCAAGGAGCTATTTCACAATTTCATGCTTATTCACATCCATCTCAAAATAATTGTGACACACTTCCTCCTTAGAAACCTTGGCCATCTCAACCCCAAAACCAATCTTGGGAAAAAGGTTGGAAAGAACCTTATGGGAAAACTCCACAATATCCTCAATATTTTCCTCAATAGCCTCCATAACCAACTCCATGTTATACCTACCATCCACCTCCACCACAACCACAACCTCAACCACATCCATCTCAGAGATCCACCCACACTCAACTACCAATACCACCATTTCCAAACCCTCACAATGAAGTATCTCAGCCCACTTACAATGCTGGGGTACAATACTACCAAACATATCCTCTTGATCTAAATGGTATTCATATTGGTTCAAGAAAGGTATTGCAAATAATAGATTCTCTTGATGTCATTGAAGGAAAACATCAAGAATAATAAGATTCAAATGTCGAGATAAAAGAGTCAGGGTTTGCACTTGATGAAAAGCAGGCATCAAAATCATATATTGAGAAATTTCCCTCATGTTTAGAATTATATCCTCCATGTATTCAAGATAATAAACAACAAAAAGAGGAAAATTTAAATTTCATGGTAGAATAAGACATGAAGAATGATCCCAATGATCAAGAAAACCAAGGGAATCAAAGCTATATTGAAATATGGTTCCTGACAATCATTATGTTGCAACAACGCACTGTTTTTCAATAGTACTTGATACAATATTAGTCAAAGCAATTCATCTCTCATAATCACATACATGTCAAAGAATGTATTTCAAGTGTACACATGATTTTATTTTTCATCTCGATGATAAAATGGCTCCATTGGAAGTATTCCTATACTTGAAAGATATTTTGTTTTTTCAAGTAGAGTAGGATAGAAAAAAAGTGAAAAAATGGAAAAAGAAAAAGAATAAAATCTCAGGTGAGAACCTCTTTTGAGGCTCCTAATATTGAGTCACTGATTGAAAAACTCCATGAGGCGGTCAATGTGTTGGGAAAAAGAGAAAATAAGAGAAAAATAAAAGATCCCAGGTGAAAAACTCCTTTGAAGCACCTAGGCAGTCCCACTAGTTGAAAACCTCATTGAGGCAGGTTGTAGGCCTTAAGAAAAAAAAAAAAAAGTGAAAAAATGTATTTGCTAGATGTATCCCTCTCTAATGAATGCAGGTGCTCTCCAACATTTGCAAGAAACAAAAAAACAAGTTGGCACAAAAAGAAAAATTTGGTCAAAACCCTAGTCAAAGGAAGTCAAAATTGGACTTCTTCCTTTTCTCATATGCTCCATAAGGACCAAGGTCATGCCAATCCATCACTCTCATCCATTTACAACATCCACCCATCATTTGCAATATTTTGTCAGTCATTTTCCTTGTTGTCCTAAAATGCTACAGGAAACCCCTTTTTTTAGCAGAAAATTGTGTTTATTATATATTGAAAACCGTGCATTCTTTTTCTGACATGTTTCATGTGGATATGCATATGGATGATGGTAACATTCTTAAGAAATTTCAGAAATTCTTGGTGCACAGTTTGTGAGAAATCAACCTCGATCACCTGAAACCATTTTTATTTTTTCTCGAGATGCATGTATCCAATGGCTGAGATTTGTTATGGGGAGGTGCATAACGATGATATTAATATGCTCAAAAAAATTTAGGTCAATATTGTCTACATTTTGAGAGCTATGCCTAAAACAAGTCTGCTACAAGGGGGTTGTCCTGAAATGCTACAGGAATTTTTTTAGATGCTACAGCAAGTAGATCTGATTTGAGGAAAGGTTAAAAAGATAATTTCTTGTATATATAATGTTGAAAGGGATCCCCAAAAACCACTTCCATAAGCTATAAACTCTATCTAGCCAGATTCATCCACAAGTTCCACTTTGCCTTACATGAAAAAAAATAGGAAAAAAACTATGTCATCAATTTTTCCACCACTTACACCACCTCTTGATGATTGTAACAGTGTCCTTATACCTCCTATGTCAGTAATTATGTCTCTAAGAGGAATTAAATGGTTTTTATAGGAAGAGGATTCCTCTTGTAGCAGCCTATACAGTCACATCAAAACTCAGCATCAATTATTTTTTCACCCACAATGCAGAAGATCCAGCGACCTTGAGCATCATGAAGCCATTTCTGAAGTTGAGACGAGAACACCCTCCTTAGGAAGAAACCCATTCACTCCACCAGGAGAATATTTAACATTGGGAAGAAGACTGCACACACAAAAAACTTTAACAATCAAAGAATAATCATGTTATTAAGACTTGTCGAGAAGAAAAATCATCAACTATAGCACTCACACCATGATTATCTCAACAGAAACATTTTATCCAGGGATGCGAAGTAGCAGAATCACAAATAAAAGGAACCCTATAATACCTCCAGACTCAAGGCTATTAGCAAAAGTACCTCCAACAAATTATCACATGCTGCTTCAGTAGCAACTTTATAACCCCCCAAGGCATCTTTAACAGTCATATCAACAACCTCAATATCACCTGTGAAAACCCATCAAGGGTAAGGCTCAAGTATGCAATCAACTATACCTTTCTTTGAATCTATTATATCTTAGGAATACATTAAAAGTGTGAGAAGGAAAGGTTTCTTATAGCTAAAATCAGTAGCATAGCAACCTCAACCTTATCTAGAAATTACCTTCACTTTTCTACCAAGACACACACACATGTGGGAGAGGAAAAAGAAAAAAGTAAAGAGGACTTGAGAAAGTGGGTAGTAAGAAGTGAGTTGTGATGGAAGACAAGGAGTACCAAGGGATAACTGAGGGTGAACTCAATTAACAGAAAAAGAACTCTGAGTTTATTTTGCATGCAAAAAAGAAAAACGAAAATAAAAATAAAGAAATAAAAAATAAAAAATAAAGGGTGGACCCACCACCTCTTGGCATGCGAAATAGAACTTCTATAGGAAAAATAGAATTGATATAGGTACAAAGTTTTCTATATGAATTTTATATAGAAAACAACATATTTGCTACAGGAAAGACAAATTTGCTACAGGAAGTTAACCAGGAAACATTTTGTTGATCCAAGGGTTTTTTTAGACCCAGAGGAGAATTTTTCTTCCTCTCTTCTCTCTCTCCTCTAATTACACACTCCATGGAAAACTCCATCATGCACCCATTCACTCATTTAACCTTTCAAGTAGGCAAAAAACTCCATTTTTACTCCTGACTATAATTGCTACAAGAAAGTCCTGCTAGCTACAAGATTCCTGTAGTACTACAGGAAACCCTGTAAATTCTATAGGAAAGTTATTTACAAGGAAAGTAGCTCTCTAAATGGTTTCTAAACTTCAAAAAGGGCATGGTAATTTTTTTTTCCTATACCTATCATTCCTAACCCTCACTTCACTCCATGCACAAGGATTCACTCCCTAAACCCTATGTTGCGCCACTAGCATATAGGTCACCTATACCTTGGCATGAGACCTCTTCCCTTACCTCTCCACCACTCCAATCATTCTATACATCCATCCCTAACCTCCATAAACCATTTCCATTCATCTCTAAGAAAACTAGAGTCCGAAGAAGCACAATGAAGACAACTATAAGAAATTGAAAATTTTCCTGTGGAAATTCTGTATATGGCATAGCAAGGTCAAAATCTGAGGATAAGTGGATGAATATGGCTTCAAAGGACCACCAACGAACTCTAGGAGGATAAAACCACCATCAAAGGTAGTTGAGGACCTCCATGCAACACCTGCAAGAAGAAAAAACAAATAAAAAGGTTAAGCATCTCACTCAGAAACAAGCTGCTAACTCAAAAAATACATAAAAGACGTAGGAAGAGAAATATAGCCATGTATATCACGAAACTCTAGCTCCCCGCACCGGGTAATGTATGAAACTCCTCAGAAAAAGGTACAAACAAGGTCCTGCATTTGCACACCATTCCAATTGAAGAATCACTTGAGAGAAATAAGCATCATGAACCTACATTAGAAGTTTAATGGGAAACTGAGATAGGGGAAGGAATGAAAATAGAAGAGTATAAAGAATATAATAAGGAGGAGAAACACATGGAACAATAAAAAAATAATGAAATAGACTTGCATACATGAAGAACCATAGGCAAGGACGATGAATAGGTTGCTCAGAGGATGAGTAATAGTTTTTGTAGGGGGGTATGATGGGCCTCTGAGTTAGACATAAAATAAGGCCCATCTAACCTTTCTAAGGCACATAAAACATATATTAAATATCTCCTTCTACACTTAATAATGTTTTTTTAAGCTTTAATATGTTCTTAGGAATGTTTAGAGATAATTTCATATTTGTGCCTAATATTATTTATTTTTGAAGGATATTGTGAGAATATTGGGCAGATTATGGAGATTTGGAGAAGGAGATAATTTAGGGACTTTTGTCCCTACTACTAGAGGATAAATATTGGAGAATACATGATAAAAAATATCATGAAATTATTGAAAAATTCTGGAGATATTGTGGAACTCCGATGATTGAGAAAATCTAGGAATGTGTTCCTTGTCATTTATTGCAAACTCCTAGTGTTGGGAACTAGATCAACTATTTGATCTATTTTGGAGGGGAAATCTTTCTCCTTTCAATTATAATGCTTCCTCATAATTTTTTTATAAGTAAAAATTCGAATTGGCCTCTAGGGGCATGTATTTTTTAGTCTTATTGTGGAGAAAACTTGTTTTCTAGAAGCTCCACTTTCTTTTCTTCCAGTCATGTACTTGGACTAATTTAATAATGAATATTGGTGAAATTTTAGCTTCTAAGGCTTGCTTTATTCCATAGTAATATTATTACTCCTTGGGCTTGGACATTCCAGGCGCCTTAGAGCCCTCTTGTACAATTTCTTTATGTTATTTTCACTTCTTATTCACATACATCTCTTATTTGTGTTTTGCATATTTATGTATTTAGTATTGTTTCTTTTATTTCTATAGGATTGAGTTAAATGATTTAAGTGAGTTATTTTGTAGGTTTTTTACAGGATCTAAAGAATTATTCATCCTTATAATAACTTTGGAAGGTCATCTTAATCATTAATCTACTTAGATTCTGTTACAGATTAACAAATATAAGATTTCTGGAAATGCCTTGTAGCGAAATAGTAGTAAATTTATGCTATGTTTTAGAAGGGGTTAATGAGATTAATTTGACTTCATTCCACTTGTATTAGGTCATAAAAATGTTAAATTTAATAAAATAATTCACCTCATTCCATTTCCCCTTGATTAGGTTATCAATTTGATAGATTTTCTAGCTCACTAGTTTTTGAATTTTCATATTTTAGAGTGGTAATTTTCTATTATTTTTAGCACGTGTGAACAAGGGTATTTTGGAGTGATTACACTTGGAATGGTGACATAAGGCATCCTAATTACTATAAAAAAAAATTGCGTACCATTTTCATTTGATTTTCTTGGTCATTTGGTGAGTTATCTCCAAAACAAAGTTTCTTGTAGCAAACAGAGAGTTTATTGTAGCACTCTCGTAGCATGTGTAAACTCGGCTAGATTTTCTCCCAATGGTTGGCTTTTATATTTTAGGCTTAAATCATGACCCCTATGTTCTAAATACATGATTTATAAGAATAAACACCAATTAGTACATTCATTTTCGCAAATTAGATTAGGTATTTTTATTTGAATTCATGCTCTTAGGATTTCAATTACAAATTGTTGTTCTTCCATAGGAATGATTCCTTTTGAAAACAAAACTTCCATTTCTAAAATTATTTTAGGCTTTGATTTCATAACATTCACTCCATTACATCAGATCAACCAAAGAAGGACACATTATATGCTACACACATAGTTCCGATACCTCTTAAGTTTTTACGAACCCCAAGTTGATAATTAAATTTGGTAGCCTTGGGAGTTGCAAAATTCTTGTTGCAATACACAGGATCATCAACATATTTTAGTTAAAGTTTATATTCCAGACCAAAAATTAGTTGAATGGTTCACTAAATATTTACTTCTAGATATAACAAAAGATGTTTGTAAGGGAGGAATTGTAACAGAATTGGTTTTCATTGCGTGTGCCCAATACTTAGACCTTGTATATTCACAATATGGCACTTTGTAAGGCTTAGCAACCTGGAAGTAATAAGAAAGGAAAATGGAAAGAAAAAAAAATTCCTTTCAAAAGGAAAAAACAACAAAAAAATGAACCTTCTGAAGAGAAAAAGGAACCTCGTTGTCCTTGTTTGATCTATAATGTATATCATTATACTAAGTAATTTCTGCATTACTTAAACGTTAGAAAATTCCTCAAAGGTTCTCCTATGCCTATCGTCTTGAAATATAATTTTCCTTCTCAGGATAGTAAAATGGTTGCTCTCTTAGAAAATTAAATATTACAGAGCAATGAAACACATAAAATATGCGGAAAACACAAGCACACAAAACACATAAAACCAGAGAGACACAAATATACATGGTTCACCCAATTTGGGCTATGTCCACCCTGAACAGCCAATCCTTCCTTTCTATTATCCAGAAAAATGAAGAGACACAACCTACAGCAGATCTGCTGAAATATCCTTTGTTCTCTCTCACATTCTCCCTCTCTGTTTCTCGCTCCGAGAATACACATACCATACACAGCCGCAATAAAATACGCTCATAAAAGCAAGAGGTTTCCTTCTAGGGCAGAAAACCCTAAACTAAACATAACTTCTACCATCAGATCATTTTCCTAATGAACGACCGAGATTGACTAGAAATTACTATACTTTTACAAGGAAATTTTACATCAGTTTTTAGCTTCGGGGGCGCTACCCCCGAAACCCCCCACCAGGGGGGGAAACATAAAGTCGTTGTCGTCCCCCCTAGACCCCCCATGGCAACGATTAATTACAGGTGGTGTTGCTGCCCCATTTAACATACATGGGTTCAATGCTATGATACAAAGTAAAGAAGATAATCAGGCTCCACACCCAACAATATCCCACTTGGAGACTGATTGTAGCAACTCCACCGCTACTTCATTTGCTGGACAATGACTCCTCTTTTGACCTAGTTGTTTCTCATCTTCTTCGTCATCCTTCAAAACCATTTGAAACTGAGCACATTCTCAGTTTATCCCTGGTTACAAATTTTGTTAGCATATCTACAGGATTTTGGCTAGTGTGTATCTTTTCCAGCTTCAACTCTCCATCTTCCAGTACTGACCGTGTGAAATGGTACATGAGATGTATGTGTTTAGTCCTGGAATTAAATGATGAGTTATTTGCAAGATGAATGGCACTTTGGCTATCACTGTATAACGTGCCCATATCATGCTTCTTACCCAATTAATCCATAAACCTTTGTAACCAAATCATTTCCTTAATAGCCTCTATAGCAGCAACATACTCTGCTTCCGTTGTTGGAAGTGCAACAACACTCTGGATTTTTGAAACCCAACTGACAGTTGTTCCACCTACAGTAAATACATATCATGCAGTCCTCCTCCTGTTATCTCTGTCACTTGCCATATATGCATCAACATATCCCTGTAGAGAAATTTTTGAACCACCAAAGCATAATGCTTGATTTGTGGTACCTCTCAAATATTTGAGAATCCATTTTACAGCCATCCAATGTTCTTTTCCTGGATTTTTCATGTACCTGCTTACAACTCCCATTGCATGTGCAATATCAGGCCTTGTGCAGACCATTGCATACATTAAGCTTCCAACTGTTAATGCATATGGAACTTTAGACATATATTCCATTTCTTCATGGGTCTTGGGGCACATCTCCTTACTAAATTTGAAATGTCTAGCAAAAGGTGTACTAACTGGTTTTGCATTCTGCATATTAAATATTTTCAACACCTTCTGTATGTACTCATTCTAAGATAGTGTTAATTTGCGATTTTTCATGTCTCTAGTTATTCTCATACCAAGGATTTGTTTTGCAGCTCCCAAATCCTTCATTGCAAATGAATTTGCCAATTTTCTTTTGAGCACATCTATTTCCTGCATGTTAGACCCTGCAACAAGCATTTCATCTACATACAATAACAATATAATATATCTACCATCATTTTTCCTTTTTAGATAAGCACAATGAACAAAATGACATCTAGTATAACCTTGTTTAGACATAAACTTGTCAAATTTTAGATACCACTGCCTTGGATCCTATTTTAAGCCATACAAGCTCTTCTTTACCCAACACACTAATTTTTCTTTCCCTTTTACCTCATATCCTTTTGGTTGCTCCATATAGATCTCTTCCTCCAAATCTCCATGAAGAAATGTTGTCTTTACATCTAACTGTTCAAGATGTAAATCTTCTGCTACTACAAGACTTAAAATAGTTCTGATTGAAGTCATCTTAACAACAGGAGAAAATATTTCATCAAAATCCATACCTTTATTTTGTGCAAACCCCTTCACCACAAGTCCAACTTTGTACCTCTACTTTCTTCCATCTTCTTCCTTCATCCTGTAAACCCATTTATTCTGCAATGCAGTTTTGCCCGCAGGAAACCTGAATAAGTCCCAAATCTGGTTATGCATTAAGGAGTCCATCTCTTCTTCCATGGCTAGCTCCCACTTTTTCCTACTTTCAATCTACATTGCTTCTTCATAACATTTAGGTTCACCAAAATTAGTCAACAATAAATAATATAATGACAGAGAGTATCGTTCAGGAGTTCTACTTATCTTGGTAGATATTCTAACACCACTTACAAGTGTTTGAGGTTCCTGTCGTTGTTGTGGTGGTTGATGTTGTTGTTGATTATTATTATTTTCAGGCACCTTTACCTTTTCTGTGATCTCATCAAGAACTGTGTATTCTTTTTTTTCTTTTTCATGTTTCTTTTCCTGCAACTAATTCTTATACAAGACCTTTTCATTTAATATTACATATCTGCTCCTAATGATTTTGTGATTTTCATGATCATATAAGCGATAACCAAAATAATTAACACCATATCCTATAAAGGTAAATTTCTTTGATTTTTCCTCAAGCCTTTTTCTATTTTATTTATTAATATGGACAAAGGCCTCACAACCAAAAGGCTTTAAAAAAGAGTAGTTTACCTTTTTACCTATCCATGCTTCCTCTGGAATACCACCATCCAATGAACTTGAAGGCCCTCTGTTTATTAGATAAACAACAATATATACAGCATCTGCCCAAAATTTTAAAGGCAATCCTGCATGCAATCTCATGCACCTTGCACGCTCCATGATTGTTCTGTTCATCCTTTCTGACACACCATTTTATTGTGGTGTTCTTGGAACTGTCTTATCTCTATGAGTTCCATGCTCTGAAAAATACCTATCAAACTCTTTACTGCAATATTCACCTCCATTGTTTGATCTGATACACTTCAACTTCTTTCATGTCTCAATCTCAACCAAAGCTTTCCATTTCTTGAAAGCATCAAATACATTAGATTTATTTTGAATACAATAAATCCAAGTTTTTCTAGTTGCATCATCAATAAACGTAAAATAATAGTGAGAGCCACCGAGAGATGATACCTGAGCAGGTCCCCATACATCTGTATGCACAAGCTCCAATTTTTCACTCTTCTTTTATTTCCCAACTCTGAGAAATCTGACTCTCTTTTGTTTTCCATAAATGAACTTCTCATAGAAATCCAAATCAACATTATTCAAACATGGCAACAAGTTTCTTGAGTGAAGAATCTTCATCCCCTTCTCACTCATGTGTCTGAGCCTATGATGCCATAATGCTGCATCTACTCCTTTGGAAGTTAAAGCATTAACAAAGTTAGAAATTCCATTGCATAAATACAATGTACCAACCTTTTCGCCTTTTGCTATTACCAGGGCTCCTTTGGTGACCTTCCAAGCTTTATCTGTGAAAGTTGTCACACAACCTTCACCGCCTAACTACCCTATTGAAATCAGATTTTTCTTTAGATCTAGAACATGCCTTACGTCCTTTAATAGTCATTGGTTTCCATTCTGCTGTTTTACAAGAACCTTACCCATTCCAACAATTTTATAGGGTTTATCATCACCCAAACGGACTTGTCCAAAATCTCCTTGAACATAGTCATGAAAATATTTTTTATCAGGTGTGCCATTGAATGAGGCCCCTGAATATACTACCCAGGAACCAGTAATATTTTTGAAAGAAAGAATCAAAGAATCTTGTAACACATCACCTGTCAAATTTTATTCATGGTTGTTTTCTTGTTGCTCGTCTCCTTCTTTTCCCTTCCAAGATATACAATATTTATTTAGGTGTCCTTTATTTCCGCATTTCTAGCACACTATCCCCGTTCTGGACTTGGATCTGCCTTTTCTTGATTTACTGCGATATCCTGAGCTCTTTCCTCTTTCCATTCTCCTTCCCATAGACTCTACACTAAAAGCATTACCCAATGTCTCACCTGAGCTTTTCCGTCGCATTTCCTCGCTAAGGATAGCACTGACAACATCATCAAACATTAAAGTACTAGATATAGAAATAGAGTTACTAATGGCCATTACTAAACCATTCCAACTCTCTAGAAATGACCATAAGAATAACAAAGCTCTAACTTTATCATCAAATTTTACCCCTACAGAACTTAACTGACTGGTAATTGTATTAAATCATTTAAATTGTCTGCAACAGATCCACCTTTTGACATCTTCATATTAAATAATCTTTTCATAAGAAACACCTTTTTTGAGGCAGAGTTTTTTTATATAGTTTCGTGAACGTCTGCATAAAACCCTCTGTTGTTGTTTCCTTCGAAATATTGAAGGTGACTGACGTCGCAAGGCACAACCGTACCATTCTGAGTGCCTTTCTATCGAGAATGTTCCATTCCACGTCTTTCATGGCCGTCGGCTTCTTTTTTTTTTCCACTCAATGGTAGGTGTAGATATTTTTGATATAGATAATCTTCCATTTGCATCTTCCACAGTGGGAAGTTTTGGCCGTTAAATTTCTTGACCCTAAACTTACCATCTTCTGCCATTACTCCCACTCGAACCAAGAATCCTTCTTTCCTGTGAGTTTATTAGCCAAATATACCTTTAGATCTGATACTAGTTGTTAGAAAATTAAGTATTACAGAGCAATGAAACACATAAAATATGCGGAAAATAAAAGCACACAAAACACATAAAACCAGAGAGACACATATATACGTGTGTTGTAGCCACTACAACACCACCCAAAATTTTGGGTATATTTAAAATTTTGGGTTCCCTCTCTGCTCGCTTAGCCATTAACGTCTTTCACCTGACATGTAGTCTGTGACATCCCAGTGACCTATCCCTAGACTCTTATGAGCTATCTCACCATCATGATCAAATATTGTTGCTGCAATCGCGCCATGTGTGAAGGGATTGCCATGCACGTATTTGAATGAAAACTTTTGTATTTACATTAAAAGCTCTTGCACCATGGATTGTTTAGGCACTCGGATTGGGTACTTCACCAAGCTTATAATCTAATGTTAATCGTTTGGGTAAAATTGAACTAATTAGTACTATAATTTTGTATACAGGTCGACCCCACAATTGGTATACCAAGCAATATCACCATCGCATTAGGAGAAAGAAATGGGAATTAAAATAACATGAACGCGTCGGTTAGAGAGTTGTCAATCATGGTTGGGACACGCCATTCCGGATGTGTATTTTAATTCCCAAAGGGAAAGGGTTTCATGACTCAAACAGATATATATTGATAAACATCGATGGTGGCTTGAAACAACAACAGGAATTTATCTGCAATATGGTACCTGCAACAGGGTTTTTTTAAGAAACACTCGACATTCCAAATTCTCGTTTCCACATCATTTCGTGGGATCCTGATGAGAAATCTCATTTAGCAGCTGAAGGTACCTCTGGGGTGGTAAGTATATGGAACCTGGAAAAGGAAATGGTTACAGTCTATAATAAGAGATGATCATTATTCTTCAATCATTCAGTCGAGATGTGGATCTTTGACACAACCGATGAAAAATCATGACTCTTAAACTGTAGAAGTGGCCATAGTGCGCTTCCTATGTGTATGAGGGTTTAGGGTAGAATGTAGCATATTTTATTTGCTAGGCAAGATCGGGCTTTCCAAATTTTCTTTGGTATACAGGATCAACAAAGTAGAGAAACTTCAGATGAAGAAATCAAAATGCCTCCAGTCATTACTTTTGATGCAGCAAAGATTCATGGAAGAAGCTAGTGAAATAATGTCACCTGCCATTGGGATGATCCTTACACATACACCCATATGGCATCTTTAGGACTTTGCAATTGGTGAACACATTGTGAAACCATGTTCGGAAGATTCAACACCAATAGGGTCTTGCAATGTTAATGCACACAGAGGTTGTGCAGTACTTGGAACAGAAGAAGGGTGATTTGAGAAATTTAATCTTCCATCGCGGAGTAATCAAGGGACATATATCAAATAAAAGGAGAAAAAATGATAATACGCACATAATAAAGCAATGGTTGGCATGGCCTATGGAGATACAAACACCATTTTAATAACAACAAAGAAATTAAGGTGTGGAGGGACGTGAGTTAAAGTCCAATAAGAAATTGATTTCCCATTAGTTAAGAAGGTATATCACCCAGGAATAGTCTTCTATCAATTGCGGCAAGTGAGGTGATTTTTTGTTTATTCGATACCACTACCACATGAATATTTGTTGGGCACGTGGACCGTATCATTAATTATTGTTTTAGTGGAAATGGGAAGTGTTCGTTGTCATCTATTGTGGATGGAAGCATCATAACGCATGGATTTGTGAGGAACGAAATTGCGATTTTAAAGAGTGGTCACATACCTACCGAAGCCATGCATTCCAAAGCCATCTTGAAAAGTCGTGCATTACCAAGGAACGGTTTTGTCTCCGTAAAGAGTGCCCTATCAACCACCCAAAGGCCCACGTGGCATGAAATCTTAAGCGATTCGCAGCATATACATATGCGTTATGGAAGAATTTAATTAGGAGGGAAAGGGGCCCGATATAAAGATGCATTCGAGCTTCTCAGAGAAAACTAGAGCGCACATCCCGCATAGATGTATTCGAGACTACATGCAGTGTGTTTTCAATTGTAGGCTCATGCAGGAATGACCAGTTCACCACGGAAGCTGAATATCGATAATAGGGTCACCTAAAGAGCATTAACAAAATACACGTCGACATGGTATTGGCCCGCTAACCCACACATTTCTGGGTAAGGAAATTACTTGTTTTAAAGTCGCCGAAATGATTAAATATCCTCTGCAGCATACTGCCTCAGGAATAGTCCCACAACTCATAAATCCACGGTGTTTTATTATTTGATTTCAATTCATGGCGGAGCTACAGGTTAGTCGCATGAACTTTTACCTACGGAAAGCCAAGATAATTTTCTATTGTTTCTATCGACTATTTCAAAAGGATACAACAACACCTACCATCCTTTTGCTCAGCATGTTCTAAGTCAATTTGTGATGTGTCAAAGGTAGGAGAAAAAACATTTCTATTTGACATTAAAAAATGCTTATTAAGAAGCCTCTCATTGAATCCTTCAAGGCTAAAAGGAAATAAAAGGCATTTCTTGTGGCCATCTCAAGCTCAGTCGTCACGTCTCATGAATCTAAAACGTTCAATATATACAACGTCGATGCATCTACGTAATTACATACAAGCTCATTTGCATTCATCTGTTGGAGGCCAGGGTTCGTCTTATATCAAGGCATAAGAAAATCGCTAGCCGTCAACCATTGTTAAGGAGCCAAGACAACACATAATCGTAGGACTGTCTCCAACAAATGGCGCACCTTTTTGGCTGCTCCACGAATTGCATTTTGTGAAACCGAGAAACACATCATACAACAAGTGTACCTGCGTTTAGAAACATCATAAAAAATAAAACATAATACACGTAGTAAAGTGTGCCTAGAGACTCATGCATGAGACACATTCAGATTTGGCGTGACCCTATGCAATGCGGAAGGAGCGAGAGGCATATCTCCATTCCAATTTTCAGTGAAGATAAAGGGCAATGCCTAGTGGCCGTCTCAGCACAATTAGGGAAGAACGTTGTCTAATGGCCAAATGCTGATGAACGTGCCTCCAGATGCTGCCAAAGATACTGTGTAACACCGATGTTTTTTAAAATGCGCAGGAGTCAGGGACTTCGTCTTGAAAGATTTTATGCACTAGTGTCCAGCATGAAAGGCATTGTGCATGATTTATTCCTCAAAATAATGAAAGTTAGTGGGGGTGCATACTGGAAAATGGATTTTCTGGTAAATGAAGAGCTACAACCAGTCACAAGGTCGCACAACACCCAAACAGTAGATCTTGCAACCTACATGGAGCTGCGACCAGTTGCAAGGTCGCACAACACCCAAACTACAGATCTTGCGACCTACATGAAGTTGCAACAGGTCGCGGGGTCGCACAACACCCAAGCAGCAGATTTCACAACCTATGCTGCACACCAGAGGCATATGGTAACTACACGCAGGATTTTCCAAGACTAGTCGCCCCTTTCAAAGCTGACCGATTCAGGTAGGAGAGTATTTTTCCACCGGTCGGTAGGTCACAAACTGACAGAGCAGGTCAAATATGTGACTGGCCTGGAAATGTGACCGTGCGACCTCTGTAAGTTCATAGTTCATAAAAAAGCAGTGAGTCACAAATTTTCCTAGGTCGCTGGTCGCACGAACTCAACAACGGGCCAACACCGCGACCCCCACTATAATGCGACTTTGCGAATTCACTAAGGAGTCACATTTCTCCCTCCAAGTCGGGCTGCCACAGTATAGCACCCTAGCCAACTACCCATTTAATATGATAACGACTGAGTAATTGCTAGCGAGTAACACGACCGATGGGGTCACAGGAGCAGTCCTCAAGAAGGCAGCCATAGTCGTTATCTCACTTCGATCACAATATTGTGACCTAAGAGCACCCTCACCTTCATTTTTCATGTCAACATGCAGACTTGTGAGCACCTTTCAAAGAGTTGGGAACTATCGTTCGAAGGATCACTCCTTATATTTAACAAAATCACTTTTCCCCTCCATGATTTATCATTTGATCATCGCTCAGATCAACCCCATTTCGAAGGGTCGTCCCCTTATTAATATCTCAGCACAAACTTTTGAACATGAGAAAAGTATCATTAGATCCTATCATAATTTCCGTTGTGGAGAACTTAAGCAGCATGTTGCCCAAGTCAACACTCCCCTTCAATTGGGTCTGCATTCTAAACTTGGCTCATAGTTATACTAATCTGCATTACAGTAATCGAAGAAGGCACAAGGAAAGCTTACTCGAGCCAGTCTCTCTGATGACATAGTGGTGGAAGTTGTTGGTTTGCATGAGGAGATAGAGCGTTTCCCAGCAAGCGAGAGAGTTGATACACTGATGGCATATATATTGGTTATTCCTAGTCCCCTACCAAATCAAAATCTGGGAACCAGAAACGCATCACACGTAGTGGGAGATGGCACAAGCAGAAGATCTTTGATCTTGTCAAGAGTTTCCACTGCAAACATTCAAAGAGTAGTGAAGGCCACGCCGCGGCTCAATACATGACCACATAGGGGTGAATGCTATTAATCTGTGCAATGAGCCAATTTTTTTCTCAGAAAGCAAGAAGGCCTGCTTTCAAAGCAAGGAATGTGAGACGAAGAATACTGCTATAAAATCTGGAGATCACCAAAATAAGGTCGCAAGTCACAGATCTGCTTGAGGTCGCAAGTCGCATATCTGCTCTAGGTCATAGGTCGCATATCTTCTTGAGGTCGCAAGTTGCAGATTTTGTCTAGGTCGCAGGTCAGAGATCTGCTTGAGGTTGCAGGTCGTAGATTTCTTTAGGTCATGGGTCGCGGATGGTCCAAGGTCATAGGTCGTGGATGGTCCGAGGTCGCAGGTCATAGATTTATTCAGGTCATGGGTCATGGATGGTCTGAGGTCGCAGGTCGCAGATGGTCCCAAGTCGTAGGTCATGTATGGTCCCAGGTCGAAAGTCGCAAGCTCTAGTTGGGTCGCAGGTCGCACTAGTGGCTTAGGTTGCAAGTCACAGAATGGACTGGGTCGCAAGGCAGCCCAACAGTCAGGAAGGCGAAAGGTCAAGGAAACCCAAAGGGAAATTTTTTCTCTATAAATACTTCCTCCGGGAACTTGTAAATGATATTTTGTTTGGGACTCGAGCTGAGTACATTGTATTACCAGAGGATTATACATTTCAGCATGAATACAAGAATTTTGAAAAATCCCTTTGTGGATCTGGTGTTGTCATATGTATGAGCGCCATTGAGTATTGTATTTTCAGCTTCTGAACATCTTTAAATTAAGGGAACTGTATCTTTAATTCATATCAGAATTGCATAACAGTTTGTTGAGTATGTCAATGGTGTTTGAGTTCATTTCACTTTCTTAACGAACACTGATGGCTTTGTTTATTAGCATTTGTGTTATCATTTAAAACTTTTAGGAAGTGAAGGGTGTTCTTGCCATGAGGAATTATTTCTTTCGTGGTCAAAATAGGTTACAAGCATGACCCTAATGAAGTGTTGTTAACAACACTTCCTTCGGTCTTCATGCCTTATTATTTCCTCTTGCTACTCATTGTGTTATATGTACATTTAATGCATCAATCATATGTCTTGTATCATTTGATTAGGTGTGTGTCCACTGTTTTATAGAGTTTAATTGAGACCCAAAGAAAGGAGAAATCAGCGGTAGCCAGATCCACACCCCGAACGGGATCCCTATTCCAAATAGTTCAAGGTCTAATTGGGACCTTTTACTGAGGATATCCCCTACTGTTGGCCAGACAGATTTTCCCATCAACATAATTGGCTCTAGAAGGAGGGCCACATGACAAGCTGAGCCCTTAGAGCCTGTATTTAATCTCATATATGTAATGTCTCGTTCCCAAATCATTCTCTCGAGATGTTTATCAGAGTTTTATGAGCCCCGATGTCTCATTCCCAATGAGTTTATGTATCACTTGTCCCAGTTAAAATTCGATGGTGAAAACGAAGTGTCCATAAACCAACACCTTTTAGATTTCTGTGAATTTGGTGAGTGCTACGAAATTGACAATGAAGGTATGATTTTTTTGCTTTTCTTCGTCACTTTCGAAGGTCGCGCTAAGAAATGGTGCCGCACATTGCCGGAAGCTTCCATCCATTCATTTGAACAACTCGCCAGTGAATTAAAACAAGATTTTCACATGTACGATTTTCAAAGCGTATTGATAAAGCTGAATGAAATTAGAATGGAACCTCAGGAACCTCTAGATGAATTCTCTATCAAATTTGTTCATTATTTTTTTGAGTTACCTAAAAGGGATGTTGACTGGAAGTGTTTAAGAGAACAGTTCACGTATGTGATCCTCGTTTCCTTAGAACAATTTCAAGTACCAACCCAACCTGATCCTAGTGTTCCCTATGATGACCCGCAAGTTTCCAGCTATTCATATTGCATCCCCAATATTTCCTTTTCCATCTCCCTGAGTCCAGACAACATTCCGGCATCGCAGGAGAGTTTTTTTACTTCTGATATTCTTGATCCTCCTCCTGAGTTGTCGGGTAGTGTATTTGTGACCTCGAAAGTCCTGAGCAAGGATAGACTCTGGCAAGAGGATAAAGCTTATTGTACTACCTTTGAATCTTTCACGCACCCTGTCGAATCAAATCTTGAAAACCAGATGGGCCCAACATCCCTCCAAGATCATGGAACCTACCTCGAGCCCACTCAATGTCTCCCTGGACACAGTCCTAAATATGATTTTCATACTGATTATGAATCGAATCCTATCCTGGATGAAGTTGATTCCCTTACACGGCCTACTAGATCTTTGTTTTCCCTGAATGACACGGATGTGCATATTGAAAAACCTTGTACGGCTAATACCCCTGTGGCTCAAAATTATCGTTCATTATTCCAATATTTATTTCACAAGTTTTCCACACCAGTAATTTCTTCCAGACATTCAAAATTTCCTTATACTGGTATTGGTGACAATCATAAGCACACAGATGGTGTTTCGCAATCACAGTTCAAAACCGATGAATCTTTTAAATCTGATATGTTTCACTCGGAATCTTTGGACAACCATTGGGGAAATTTCCTGTCTGGACAACCTCAAGATGTCCTCTCTATTGATCCATCCCAGTCGGTAACTCTCGGAGAGCCTGACATGCCAGGTACCCAACTTGACCAAATCGATGGTTGCAGCGATCACTCCTTATCTGAGAACATATTCAATCATACCACTGAGGATTGTCACTCGGATCTCTTTGCTGACCATATGAAGACACCTGAGTTCAATAATCCGCTTTTGGAAGATTCAAGTACCCATCAGAAAATTGAAGTGCTTTAGCTCCTGCTAACTGTTACCCCAGGTTCTTCCGATCATGACAAGACCCCTCAAACAACTCCAACTAGGGTTTCTCAGCTTAGGGTTCCTACTCTTGGATTCACAAGTATCTATAATTCGCCTGGCACATGCTTATTGTTTCCATTCCATAAAACTAATAATCCTCAACATCATGATGAGGTTTCCATTTGGTTCGATGGATCCTATCTGGCGGATGTGCCTGCAAATAGGCAATGGCTTACCCAGCACCCATCAGACCTAGGATCGTGCATGAATGGATGTGTGTTATTTAAAAATTTTGAGTTTCAAGAACATATTTCTGTGTATCAGGATGAGAGTGGAATTCAGCTTGCATAATCTTTTCTGGCATGTTCTTTGGTAAGTATCCATGATCTTCTTGCCATTGCACATGCTCTTCAGGTAAGTCTTACTGTTGGTGCATGATTTTGTATGTTGTCTCTGATTGTGAACATTGTTGTTCTTACAGGTCAAGAATTAATGCAGTGGATGCACTCGAAGGCTTATTTCACATAACCCAACTGCATCATTGGTTAAGCTAAGGTTTTAGGTGTAGGCTAGCTAGGACCTATTAATAAAATTTGTTAGTTCAAATTTTTGATTAGGTTTACTTGCCAAATTTTTACTTTATAATTTAAAAGTGTGTTTGCTATTTTTTTTTACGATTAATATCTTAGGCATCATCATGTTACAAGTATTCTCCTTTCATTTCCTTTTCAGTTTCTTATTGCTAAATAAATAATCACCGCTTGTATTGCGCCTCTTTTCCACCTACAACTACTTGATCATTCACACACATGGCATTGCATTGCATCTTGAGCCTTGTTGATTACATAATGTCGTACACTTTATTCATACAACTTTGAAATTTTCGACATGTCGCATGAGCCCTCATTGAAACCATACCACCTCGCGGACTTGTGTTACCCCGATTTCTGAAACAGTTCCCCCATTGTTTGCGTGAGGTTGTGGTGGCTATCTCAAAAGGAAACTTCCCCGTACGATAAGTTATCAAAGTCGCATTCTCAATAAGATGCCTATGAGTCTAAACTTATTGGTTGGGGAGATACGAGCTAGTTTTTGTGGGAGACCTAATGAGTTTGAATGGCCCAATACCCGTAAGCCTAAGCCTTGTGCCCAACATAGTCTTGGACATCTTAATGATCTGTTTTGCATGCTTCACCCACTGTGGTAGATGGGAGGTGAAGGTTTTGGCACAAGGGAAAACCCAAATCAGGATATCTTTCAGTTTCTGTAAAACAAGGAACAACCTCTCTTGCTCGTAAAATAAGTCGGGATCCCTCATCCACCCATGAAAAATAAGTGCCACGAGCACATGAAAATAAGTGTTGCAAGCACATGAAACAAATACAGGTAAAGGATTGAGAAAGGCTTCCTGCGCGGAGAGGTAATGCAACAACTCTGCTGGGGTACTGACCAGGTTCGCTGGCAGCAGAGCAATGTTTGTGATTTCTTGAAGTGACTCCGCCAGGGTACTGTCTAGGCCTTCTGGCAGCAGAGCAACAATAGAAACTTACTTTAAAAAATCCTGAGATTAATA